>VXBH01008161.1:2342-181726 GCA_013400035.1 Rynchops niger | reverse complement strand
TATCTTGCCAATCAAGATTACTTCCCAAAGTGAGTTTGCCAGTGTGTCGGTTTTTTGGAGGAGTGTGTGTGTGTGAAGCTTTACTTGTATGTTCTAAGGCCCAGGGGCACCAGTGATGCCAACTGCGAGGTACCAAAGGGTTAAGGTAGCCATTAAGTTAGTATCTGTTACAGTGCCTGAGTGGGAATCGCATTTTGAACCCAAGCTGCCAGGATGGAGGTTAAACTCTCTGTACTAAAGAGATGTGTCTATAGGTGTGATTCTGATTCTGGTCGCCTGCTTGACACTGTATGGATTAATACTAAGATAAATAAACCTGGAGACATGAAAAGTAGAGTGACCAAATTGGCGGTGCGGTGTTCTTTGTTTTCTAGGTCCTTTTGTGCAGAAGTTGGTTATCAGATCTTCAACCAGTGAAGGTTTGCTGTTGAACCTTGATGGACTTCTACCTCAGGTGGAGAAGACAGAAGGAGAAAAAAATGTAGAAGATGAAGAGCCTGCAGAAGATGAACAAAAACATGTCCAAGAACCTGTTAGTACCTGATGTCTTTCCTTGTAGATATGATGATCAAGCTTGGAAAGCAAATGGTGTAATTCAAATCATACTTAATGAAAAGAAAAAAATAAATCTAACTTGTAAATTTCACTTGTAAATTCTGTGTAACAAGAAGCATTGTCACAAAGGAGTCCGTTGTCAAAACCGAAGACATTTTAAATTCCTTCTGTTGGTAGCTGAAAGCTCCCTACTTTGTGTTTTTTTTTTTTTCTTTGCATGTTACAGCTCTTATTTTAATAAAAGTATTTCTATAACTTCTGAAGTATTGCCATCCAATTTCCACAGTTGCAGCCGAAAAGCTAGCAAATGTTATATCCATAATGCTGGGCTTTTTACTGTGGGAATTGCAGAATCTTCAATGCCTTTGTTGTCTTGACTCGGTCTCCCCCAGAGCAACTAATGCAGCTACGTGTGGAAATACAGCCACTGTATAAATTGCGAATGAAGGAAACTAGTTTTTATTTACTATTTCATTTTTTTCTGCAAAGTCAGAGATGGTGGTCTTTTTGAGTTGGTGGGAGTAACGTCTGCATGATGCCTGTAATATCTCACTTTGTTTCCTTTAGTCTGCCTACCTAGATACCGCAGGGATATACAGAGGATTACTGCTCTGCTACTTTGGGCCTCTGAATGCAGGTTAGTCTTTGTGGCAGACTGTAATAGGTGAGGTTATTCTGAAGAAAAATGGGATGTTTTCTGTGGCAGGAGTGGTGATGCACCTTATCTTTCAAATAATGCGATTTTACCTGTACATAACTGATATGATGTCCCTCAGAGACGAAAAGCACATACGTAACAGGAGCGGTGAGTAGCTAGGAGCTGTAGGGCTGTGGTCCTGGGCCAGTTAGTCGTATTGGAGGTACTCTGGCCTCTGTAGACCTGGATAGAAGACACTGATTTTCCTAGTGGCTGGATGGAGGCTCCCCATCCCTCTGACGGTGTATGGGGGGGGGAAAAAAGGCTGTGGGGTTCACCTTTGGCTATCTACCTGCTTAGCTTTCTTCCTCTGACTCTTAGTAGCTATGCAGACCACTTAGATTTCGTGTAAAATGTTGAACGTAAAGATGCTTTAATTGCAATAGAGGTCTCTCTCAGCAATATCACAGTTTGACGTTAGTGGTAGATTGCCAATAAATTATTTGAACTCTTGTTGGGGTTTGAGCTCTTAAACACACCAGAAGACTCAACTTGGCGGTGGTTCCGTTTCTTGCATAGTGTTTTGTTCTTTGGGGCTGGTTGGTGTGGGTCAAACAGATTAAAACCAAACCACCAACCCTTTTTTGCAATAGCCGGTCTTGAGCGTGCTTGTAATGTAATCTTACCGTTCTGCCTGATTTAATTCAGTCTGTGGCAATCGCTGTGACTTCTTATTTTGCTTGCCTTGTTTTCCTCCAGCATAGTTCTTGAATATAAACTGGAGACCAGCATAAATATCCATGCAGCTTTTAACTGACTAAAAATAGGTGGGTTTTGCTTTGCTGCAGAATTTCTTTCCCAGTTTTTTCCACGTTGTTTCCAGCAGGTGTCATTCTTGTTCCCTTCTGTAGAGGTGTTAGGGAAAGAGTTTCTCGGTGGGTTTTTTTTTTTTTTTTTGGACTTCGTTGCTAAACATATGTTACTACAACTGCACCCTAAAATGTAAGATGGTTCCAAAAGGGATGAGCTTATCCAAATCTGGAAGAGTGATTTGTGTTTGCAGCTTTAAATCATTCCTATTATTGGAGGCAGGGCTCAGTTTTCAAAGAGGTTACCTATATCTGTCTGCATAGAAATTCTTGTACCTCCCATCTGGAGCATTGGGCAGCTGTAAGATAAGGTGCTTGACAGATTACTGTTAGACCACGGTGCTGTATTTTTGATTATGTGACATGCTCTGCTCAGAGTTCGATCAGAAAATTCTCTTAGGGGTAAAAGAAGGTTTCACGCGGGCTTGAGTAGACTTACTAGGTAGTATGTGAAAACAGCAATCCCAGTGTGCTTGAGTAGCCATCTAAAAGCATGTTTTACTATGGGCGGTGCTCATATGCCTGGTAGAAAGAAGAAAACTAAAACTGTTGCTTTTTGATGTGAACAGTTGATGTGACTGGCAAAAATACTCAAATATGTTCAGTGATGTTAACTGCCCTAAACATCCCATTTGGTCCAAATCTCGCATCAGGAGTTGGTGATGAGGAGGCTGGTAACGGTAGTAATTTATAAGTGTCTTTAGAATGGATAATGTCTTGGTTTTTGGGTGGGTTTTTTTTTTTTCCCTCCTTCTTCTGTTCTGCAGAAGTTCAAGTTGTAGAGTATAACTTTTTTAGCTCCCTAATACTGATTATTAATTTCTGGTCTGGAGCACCAGGCAAGTTTCGGAAGATAGGTGAGGCGAGGTAATCGAGAAGAAACAGGGTTTTTTAGTGTGTTTCAAATCTGTGGGTTTTTTTCCCTCCACCCTGTACCTTAAATAATTGATTGTACTGATTACTGATGGTTGTGTACTGGCAAGTCTAGTCTGTGCCAACACAGAATGGGGTAGCAACTTAATCAGTCTGCAGCAAAAGGCTTGGGTACTTAGGACGAGTTTTACCTAGATGGTTTTTTTTTCCTAATGAAAAAAAGAATTAATCACATTGGCATAAGTTCCTCATCTGCAATATGTCTGGCTTCGTTAGCCCATGTTACAGCATCCTTTGCAAGTACATCACTCACGCTGTCAGCTTTTCCTAGCCGGGGTTTGTGCTGGGGGTGCATGCTTGCATGAACGGGAAGGATGGGGCCATGGGGGTGCGCTTTTCTCAACTCGCATGGATCCCAATTCGATTACAAGTGGCTGATTAACGCTGCATTTCAGCAAAAGGTAGGATATTGTTTCACCCTGCAAATAATGTTTTCTGCCTGTGTGAAAGCGAAGAGTGTTTTTATTACTAATGAATTACACATACAAGGAATATTACGGGATATTACAGTAGTTACGTGCTGGTTTGTGACCCGAAAGTAGCAATGCGAAGCTAAGTTACCTGTTGGTGTAGAGAAGGAAGGCTTGTGATATCATTTGCATAGGTTTCTTGGTCTCTTCTCTATTTTTTTTCTTGGCTTATTTCGAAGACTTTACTAACCATTATGGAAAAAGGTAGACCTGCCCTTTGGAAGATGGGTGGCTTTTTAAAGAAGTGATGCTTAAGTATAAATATACAGGTGAACTTAAATCGTAAGCTCTCAGACTGCTGGGTGTACTTTCAAAGCCTAAAATTGTGGAATAATAAACATTCCTGCAGAAAACTGTACTTTGAAAATGTGAATGCTATGGGAATACTGTAAATCTGAGCCTCCGGAACTCAAGTGATCAAAAAAAGTAGTTCATGAACTTAGCAAATTTTCAGGTGCATTTGTTCAGGTGTAATCCTGCGGTTCTGAATACATGTTACTATGCTACTAATTGATAAAGTAATAATGCTCCTGATCTGTGTAATACTGAAATAGCGTTATACAAGCTGTTGAGTATATTGTGATTTTTTTTTTAATCCTGAAACTCTTGATCGGCGTGCAGGAGAGATGAAAGGGAGGAAGACAACATGAGATTATTCCCCTTTAATAAGCTTAGTCCCAAAACGTGGGGAATGGGAATTGTACGTGTGGTTCTTGTGCCAGTATGCCTTGGAAACCGGTTTAATTATTACAGTAGCGTAACTAAAATGGCATCGCTGGCTTCTAGAAATTAATACTAGTGTACTCATCGCAAAGCGTGGAGTTGTAATGCTTTAGTTGTTTCTGATTAGTTACAGCAGTATGTAAATAGGTTACCTGTCCTGAATGTTAAGTTCTTGTAAGTCCTGTATAATAATAAAAGGCACCCTTTTTACCAGAGTTTCTGTTAACGAGTGCTTAATACTCCTTTGGTAGGTAAATAGAGCACAGATCTTCTATCAAAAGCAAAATGGCAGTAGCTCAGGACCTGGTTACCCAAATACGTAGTGAAGCGAGAGAGGATGTGTTACGAGGCATTAACCAGTGCATGCAGTAAGAGGAAATTTATTTCAAGTAAGTTACTCTGTAGGGAAAGGAACTCTCTAGGCAAACTCTTTGCACATACTTGGGCATGAGAGCACGTACGCTTGGGGCCTGTGGAGCAGCTGACAAGTTCCTAAATTTTCACTCCCGTTAAGAAACGGTACCTTGCTGTGCACACTTGGCCCTCAGCAAGAAGGGGGAGATGCCTGGGAGGGTGATGGAAGGAGGAGACCGTCTTCCAATATACCACAAAAGTGAAGAAGGCCGATTGCTGTCCCCCAGTTCTCTCCCAGAGGGCTTTGTGGTTTTCAGTGTATTTACCCTTCATTCTCTCCCATCTAATTTTTAGCTGCATAATCCAAGCTATGCTGAATTTGCTTGGCAGTTTAATTTCAACTAAAAATATATCTTGGGGAAATACCGGGTTACGGCATTGGCGGTCGCAGCCTCTTTGCCTCTAAAAAGTGTACTCTTACTGATGGTAAGAAAGCAGGAGTTGCTGTATGGGGCTCGGAATCCCCACTATTTATGAGTATTGAAAAAGTTCACTGAGGTTCCTTGTGGAAAAAGGAGTGCTGCAGTCCATTTAGTAATGCAGATGATGTATGATTGCTTTTAAAATTGTCTTATATGAAAGTGCTGTTAGTTTAACTAAAGGAGAAGCAGGCAATGAACTCAGATTCACAGTTAGTGCTTACAGAAACATTTGCCCAAACAAGGAAGAAATTGCCATAGAGGCATGCACGCAGTTGTGGGGAATGAAGGGTTTAGGCTGACACTCAGCCTAAACCTAGACTTGGATGGGAATTAGTTGCACTCCAAAAAACTTTGATTCTCTACAGGTCAAACTGAGTTCACGGGGCTTTTGCTGTAAATTACAGCATGGAGGTAAAGAAGAGCAGGCCAGGGATGTTACAAACACCGTGTTCAAAACTGATACAGGGAAGACTTGCCTCTCCATACCCCCTGGGGGTTTTCCAGGGTGCTGGCGGTTGGAATTAGCCCTAGTCCCACAGTTGCAGTTCTCCTGTGTTGTGGCTGAGTTGTGTCTTGGAAATGTCAAGTAAAATCAGCCTTGTACATCTCCTGAATTTAACTTGTTGGGTATATACACCGATTCTAATATCCCAGGGACAGAGCTGCCAAGTTGTGCTGTGTGTCTGCCTCTGCTCTGAAAGTCAGGCTGGTCTAAGACATCGGGCCAAGCGCTTCATTTGAAGTATGTAAAAATGCTGGGCTAAGCACAACACACAGCCAGACAATGTCACTGAGGAAGTTTGTTTAAAAATCTAATTGTGCCTACAAGGGGTAAGATGTTCCTAAATGCTGAGACAGGCGTTACGAATGACTGCATTCGTATTCTGCGGTACCGTTGGTATTGTCAGCCTCCAAACTTCGGGTGAAGCTAATACTGTATCCTAAATTCTGTCCGTGTGGTAGAACTCGCATTGACTTAAATAGGCTGGTGGGGGGGGAAAAAAAGCTGTTAATACTGACTAAAAATGCTGTTGGGGATAAATACTGTTATTTTACAAGTAGTTGTTTCTGTCAGTGCCTCAGCTTGCAGGTGACTAGAGGCTTCATCCCACAGCTACATGAAGAGGCAGTTGTCGGAGTGAATTCCTGATGTTGTACCTTGCAGTGCATCTGCAAGTGGTTTTAATGTTAGGTGGGGGGAGTGCTGTGTCATTCAGGTGGAAAGGAGGTTTGGGAGAAGAGCAACGTCCTTACTTCCTAGCGCTGTTCTTAGAAAATACGATTTTTATGCCGTGAGGATAAGCAGCATGGGAATTGGTCCATCAGGGATTTGTACTAGCAGCCTTTTGAGAGGTGGAGGCTTCATGAGAGACTTGATCTGGGTACGCTCATTGACTTTCAAGGTTTAGTACTGTCTTTCATCAGTGGCCTTCAATATAAGCAGCTTGTTTTTAGGGTTACCTTTACCCCTAGTGGGTAGTGTCCTACCATTTAGCGAAGGCGAGTGCTCATTTGTGAAAGTTTTGAGAACAAAGATCAGGCTTTCTGCTAGAACTGCCTGTGAAAAATGTGAAAGTAATTGGAAGAGTATCGAATTTCTTAAAGTCAAATCCAGTGATGTTAAGCATGAAGCTCTTCATATTGAAGAGTACTTGGAAAGCAAGGGGGAAAACACAGTCTGCCCAAATTGCCAGGTACTGGGAAATGCTGGGTCAAGACAAACTGTTACTGCACACGGCGACTGTGCAATGCCATATTGCTTCGGTCACTGGCAGTGCTGGACACGTAGATGTCGGGGGCTGTGGCACTTGAAAGCCTCGGTGTGACCCTCAATGGGGTGGCAGGTCTTTTCGTGATCCTCTGTGATCTGAACACCTCCCGATGGTGTTTGTTTGCAGCTGGAGTTATAAAGGTCTTTATATTGTTGAAGTGGAGAAACACTTGGGGACTCTTCTCTCAGCTGAAAGAAGGCTTAAAAAAATACCAACAAAACCCAAACCATAAAGTGTAAATGTTTTCAGAAAAAAGAGCAGTGATTAAAAAAACTTTGTTCTTTCCTGAAAGCTTCATCTTGCCAGCAGGAGGAGTCCTGCGATTACATTGCTAGCAGCGTGGACTGTGAGTCACTAGGCGGAAATGAGAGTGAAGTAAGGCAAAGCTTTTTTTCCTTAGGATTCCCCTTCTACAAAGTCAGAGAAACTTCATTTCCCGGTATTAGTGAAATCGGTTATGAGAAGAGAAATTTGGAAGCGGCCTGTACGCAGGCTAGCTACTATTTTTAGGGTTTAGGGTGTTGTTTTACCATTTAGAAAAGATGGCATGCTAACAAGGTCGGCAGTGACCTTATGCTAGAGGTGCCCTGTGAAAAATAAAGCTTTATTTCAGGGATTTTGAACCATCATAAGCATGGTTCCTGTAATGGGGCTTTCCCAGGTGCACCTGCTTTCAGCTCCAAAGGTTTGTCGGGGGCACTTGGTTTGCGGAAGGGTCACTCTTCTTGCTTCTCAAGGGCTTTCCAAAGGGATTGTGGGTAGATGAGACGGCAGTGAAACTCGAGTTGCTCATATTTCAAGCAAACTAGTTTCAATATTTTATTTTTTCCCCAAATCCTTACAAGCATCCGCTATCAATGGATAGTGGCTTGAAAGAGATGCATTTTTTTAATGGCCTAATCTCACTGTGTTTTAAAAATGTTTACGAACAAAATCTGTAGTACTCTATGTAGTGCACAGAGGTGGTGTCTTATTCCTTGCTTGGGTGCAGAGACATTGGGAAAAGATTGAATTTACTTCATTTTGGTAGTGATTTGTGGCCTTGGATGTTATGTGAAGGGGTGAAATATCTACCAAATGTAGAGCTTCCAGCTTCTGAAATGCGGACTCTTCTTGAAGTGTGTCAAGTGGCCTTCAAATTGTCGTTTTCTTCCCAAAGCCTTTATAAAAAAGGTGTTGTAAAGGCTACCGAGCAAGTTGGAGAACTTGGAACTAAAATCAAAGACCGGCATTGTATCCTAGTGTGTGTGTGTGTATTGAGCTACAGACACTTAGGTATTTTAAAAGTATATTTTAATGTTTCTGAGGGAGATTGACCAAGTGGGGAGAAGGTCAAATTCATAATCTTGGAAGGCATCATGTTAAAAACACATGTGTCCTCTCCAAAGGCATGTATTGGTAAATAAAGCAGTTTTGCTTACCTCTGACAAAAGACTGGCTGAAATACAGTTTGTAGTAGTCGAAGGTGGCTAGGGTGTATCAGGCTTCATGCTGCATGAGAGAGAATTTAATCTCCCAGCCTTATCGCAGCATCAGAATATTACGAAAGGAAGTTGGTTTCTCTTTGGCCAGATAAAAGCCATTCAGATCTTGATCTCACACTTAGACTAGAAAAAAATCCTTTCTTTTTTAAATTAAAGGAGTAAATCCTTCATCCTTCCGGGTAATACAATACCGTCTGTGAAAAACCACGAACACATTAAAGTCAAGCCAAGCTTCTAGTCAATGACAGTGTCTTGACATGTTAGGGAATGAGTGTTAAGTCCTCTCCCAAAAAAACCTGTGCCACTTTATACGGCATTTGTTTACTTTTCATATGAGAACTGGGAATTACTTATGGCACAGTTGCAGCCCCTGGCACTTTATTGTTCTGTGCCAAGCAAAACATCCACCGGTAGAGATTTTCGTTCAACTTTGACGGGGTTTGCTGCTTGGAATTCAGCAAAGCACTTTGATAACAATCAAAGATGGATTGGTTTTGCTATTTAATATTGATTAGGAGACTTGCATCCGGTGTGTGCTTTTTAACTCCAGGGAAGGGAACAGGATACGGTGTAATTTTGTTGTTTGTGGATTGCTTGTACCTGTAGCTATTGCTTCCTTTGCCCTGAGTTTTCTCTACAGAGAAAACCATCTACGTTTGGTTTTTTTTCTTCCCAGAGATGCTAAAAGCTCTGCTCAGCGCAAGCGCAGCACTGACTCCGTTGCTCATGGAAGGAGGTCAGTTTGTTATACCGCTCTATGGACTTCAACAGATCAGCTTGTTCTTAAAGAAGACAGAGCAAAAATAGACCAAGATATCAAAAAAAATCAATAAAAATCAGCTCTGGCAAAATTCTGCTCGTGGGACAGACTGCAAATGTTAACAATAGAAAAAGGAAGAGCTCTGCAGGTTCTGGCCTCGTGTTCACCTTTTTCCACTGAAGAGCAATGACTAGTTTACCAGAAGTTCGAAGTTCAGAGTGATTAAATGTAATTAATACATATAAAAATAATTTACATAATGCATTATTATAATTTAGCAGTCTTAAAGGAGTGTATGCTTAGGTAAAATTTGGAAGAATTTTTAATTGAAGTGCGAAGGGATTCTGGAAGTGGGGAATTCGCAGAAAAATCCATTTCATAATTCTCTACTTGTTAGGTTTTTTAATTGTCCCAGAAAGCAGCTGGCTTGATACAAGTAGAGGGCTACATCTGAGTCTGCTTCTATCTGACAAGTTCCTATAGGAAGGTGGCAATCTTCTTTGGAAGGCTTAACCCACGGCTTTCCCAGTATGGACCACGTGGGCTAAATTCCAAGAAATTCGCAAGATCCTGAGAGGAGACCCCAGCCAGCAGAGCTGGTATGAGACGGATCCTTTTCAGAAACGTGTTTCTTCAGGTATTCCGTGTAAGTCTGTGCCAGCACATGCCCGGCTTTCAATGAACATAATATCTGGCTCCAATTACTCAAACCAGTGATTTGCATGCCAAACTGAGAAACAGATCCTTAACACCAACGTGCAGAAAATTGACCTCCGCCTGGAGATTTGATAAAAGGATGGTTAAAAATGGCTTATTCCTACAACCTCAGTGACTTTTTGTGCCGCTTGCTCCAAGAGCCGCAGCTGCACTTGACAGTTGGGTCGTTGCTTTGCAAGATGCACCCTTCAAGCTTTCTGTCTTAGAAAAATCTCGTTTCTTTAGAGAGTCTGAAGCTTATTTTGTGGCTTTGTTTGTTGTTAACTTGTAAATAGACTCAGAAATGCTGCTTTTGTATTGAATTAGGAGTTTAAAAAAAGGATGTGAAGGACAAGCATTTATAAAACTTTGAATTTCTGAAACTGTGTGGGAGGCCTTAGTGCAAAACTTTAGAAATATTTTCTTTCAAGGGCATATTTTCTCTTCCAGAGGGAAAAGCTCTTCATTCATACTGTGGAATGGGTAAATTTCCACAATTATGTAAATTAGGGATCTTGAGTTCTTCTGACTTTAACAGCTTCTTTAGAACAGTGTTAATATTCATGTAAGTCACTTTCACGGTCATCTCAAATGATTTAAAACCTGTAGCACCATCTGCCTTGATAGATAGTGGTGAAATACCTGTTCTCTGCAGGTAGATAGAAAATCTACATTTTCAGGTCTGGTGAGACCAGAATGGTGTAAATTCTAAACAAGAAGTGTTTTGCTTTTCTGTGTTGGGTACATTGGTGAGGCAGGAAGGAAGTGATTTCAACTTTTGCTTTTCTCCTGTGCTCCACCAGGACTTGTGTTATGGTCTGAAATAGCTTTGTGTAGGAATGGATTCCCTCGGGGATCACGTATCTTCTATTGCTCCACTTGGATCCTTCTCTTCTTCCCTGCTGGCTATTAACACGTGCCTAAAGGAGCTGCCTTGGTTGGCTTTGAGGTCTCCTCAACTTCCTTCTTAAATCCTTTGGTTTCTTGGTAGTAGGGCCGAGGAGGACACAGCACAGAGGGAAAAGCATCACAGCAGAAGGGCTGAACCTGGTGGGCATAGGCGAGAGCTGGGATTGGGAAGGCAAGAGAAATAGGGAGGGGGAAGCAGCAGCTGAACAAAGGAAATAAACTGTAAAAGCCTAGAGAACAGTAGCAGAAAGATGGATGGCAACATAAATTAGTCAAAAAATGTGCAGATAAGCAGTTTGCTTGGTGGCTTCCTTCTCCGTGTGCATCTTCCCCCTGGAAAAAAAAGGTGGAGGGGTAGCGAAATAGACCGGATGCAACTGAGCTCAGCAATGAAAAATACATGTGAATGGAAAAGACTAAGGAAACTGACTCCCAAGTACAGTTGCCATGAAATGAGGGCTTATTTCTGTCTATTTCTTTCTATCTTGAGTAGTAGGGAAGGACCTGTCTTGCTTCTGTTAATGCATTGGTAAGAATCACAGTCTCACTGAGCATGTGAGCAGGTGATAAATTTTTGTTTCAGCCACTCAACTATGTGGAGTGATGTCAATCAAAAATCCCTTATTTTCCTGGATTATGCTGCTGCTTGGAGCTTTTCTCCTGCACTGCCTGAAACACTCGGATGTCAGAGGCTGCATTTCTGCATCTCTTCGGGTGATCCGAAGCTAAGAGCCAGATTGCTCCGCAGCTGTAATTTGACAGGAGCTTGCAATTTGACAAGGTGGTTTTTATGGCAAGAAAATATTGGCGACGTTGTCTTCGTTTGCCTTGGTTTTACTGGTAATTAACAGAAAGTGAGGACAGGGGGCAACCAGAGGTGTTCCACTGAGCGGCCGCTTTGTTGAACGTGCACCTGGTCTCTACGTGGCAGACATCCCTTGGATTTTACACATCTATTAAGTTAATGAACCCTGTATGTGCCTGGCTCTTCTTACTATGAAATATTTGAATTACACAAAATTATTTGTTTGGTTAGTGTTTGTGTGTGCAGTGGTAGTAATTATGTCTCTGTCTGCTCCTATTTTTCTAAAAACTACCTCCTGCTAATAGTTAATGAGTAATAACCCGGTGAAGCACTGAGAAACTCATCATGCAGATTGCTGTTTGAATCTTGGACTGGTGCCATGCTGTACGTTTCACTTAGCACATTTGTTGCTGGAATTGCGGTACAGTAATTAATGGCATACAATCCTGGGGAAAAAAAAAAATGACCTCCAACTCGGAGTTCAAGATGGTAGCGTTCATTCGAAAGTGAATCAAAATTGAACAGATTGAATTACTATGAGGAATTACTATTAAATTTAGCCGGTATAGTTGCATTTAATCAGACAGGCTTTGTTTAAAGCAGGCGAGAAAAGGCGGCTGCAGAATTCCGGCTTTGTACGACTGACTGACTGCTCTATGATAATTGGGATACCGCTGTGAAGCCGGTACACTGCAATTAGCTGAAAAAGATTATTTCTTTCATAGACTGGTAAAAGTAGAATCACTTTTCTAGCTCATTTCAGTTTTAGGTTTTTGCATGTAGTAGTTCAAAGGCTGTGACTTCGCAACTTGTGGCTGGTTTTCTTTATCCTGTGACTTAAAAAGAACCCAACTCTGATACTGCAGAAGCACAGGGAAGAGTTGGCTCTGGTATCTTCTGGTGAGTGTGCAGAGCTGGAGCTGTGAAATTAGGATGTTTTTTACCGACTGTCCGGGAGCTGGCGAGTGCCGTGGGTACTGTGTGTGTAGGGAAGAGCCTTGGCTAAGAAAATGTTAGAATGGGGAGAGGCGAGCTTGGACTTTGGTAGTTTATTTCCTTAGTTTGTGTGCTCGATCGGTGGTTGCTGATGCTCCGGGTCTTCCTTTATAGAGGATATCTATAGATACAGGAAATCTATACAATGGGCGAGGAGTGCAGGAACTGAAATTGAAGGGAGAAATTGCAAGATTCTTTCAATGTGGACCTGTGTGAGGAGAAAACAGTTCTCCTAGTAAACAACCCATGCCCCATTTTTATTTATAATCCCACAAACTAAAGCGAGATCCAAACGTAACTACCGAAAAGCTTCAAAACCCCTAGAGACGAGGACTTCTCCATTCCAGCCCCTCATTTGTGACCGGGAGAAATCCCCCTCCCGCAGCACCCTGTGCTTGCGAGACCCTCTTGGGGCTGGAGCCCTGCAGGGTTTTTCCAACGCAATCGCCTTTTTGCCCAAATCGGGGGACAAACGGGGAAGCGGTGCCTGCTGCAGGCGGGACGGGCTGCGGATTTACCGGGGAGGAGGAGAAGGACGAAGAGCCTTCCCCCCCGCCAACCCGAGGGGCACGGCCGGGCAGGGCCGCTCGCCTTCGCCCNTTACGGCGCATTTCTTGCGGGGGCCGCCGCTGTCGCCGCTTTGTCTGCGGGGGGAAAGTTTGGCGAGGCGAGGCGCTGCCCCGGCACCTGCCGAAGGGGCGGCGGGGCCACCCCGCCCCCGCCATCCCCTTCCTTCCCTCTCGTCCCCTGCAGCCGGCGGCGGGGCCATGGGCGCTCGGGCGACGCTGTGCCTCCTCAGCGCGGCGCTGGCCGCCGCCGCCGCTGCCTCAGGTGAGTCGTTCTCCGGTCCCGCGGGCGGTGGGTGCCCTGAGCTCTCCCACGCTGAGGAGGGATCCCCCCTCCTTCTCCCCGGGGAGGTCTGGGGGCATCTTTCCTTCCTTTCTCCCCGGCCCGGGCGGGGGTCCGCTTCCCGCCCCCCGCCATTTTGGCGGCCTCTCCACAGGCGGGGCGAAGCTGTGCCCGGTGCCTTCCCGCGTCTGTCCCCCGGCTCATCCCGCTCGGTGGTGGTGGGGTGCCCGCTAAACGGCTGAGGGCTGGCGGGCGGGAAGCGGCGGGGATGGAGGACCGTGCCCCGCTTCGAGCATACGGGGCCGGGGGGTGCCGCCGGTCAGGCTGGGGCTGCGGAGCTTCCCCCTCACGCTCGGCGCCTTTTCCTGAGGGCGAGGAGGCAGCCCAGGACAGCGGTAAACCCCCTGCCGAGCCGAAGGAGCGGGGTTACCCAAAAAGGGTTTTATGGATTTTAGTTGTCCAAACCCACAGAAATTGCCCGGGTGTGAGGTGGGCTGAGCTGGGTCAGTCAGCGGCAGGGCTCGGGGCCGAGCCACCCCCTCAGGGCTGTCCCCGGGGCTCGGGGCAGAGCCAGGCTGTCCCCGCACACCCTCTACGGGTGTTGATGGCGGTGGTGAGGGCTCAGCCGCTTGCCCACGGGGCTCGGAAGGGCTATGGTGTGCGCTGGTCGTCTGCCGGCGTGGGCGGCCGTGACAGGAGGTGTGGGGAGTCGGTACCAGTCACCCACTGCGCCTTGTTTTGAGAGAAGAGGGCTGAGCTGCACTTGGGGTGTGTGGGCGTTGCTCTGAGAGTGCCTCAGCAAGCGTTGAGCGTTGGTTTCTCCTGTCATTAAAAAAAACCTTCAGGACAGACTTGTAAAAAGCGCAAGGTTATGATCTTGCGATGCTGGCAGGCAGTAAAGTTACTGATGTTTTAAGTTTGGGAGTGCAGTGTGGCTGCATTTGTGCCCTTAGGTTGTTTTCCCGCTTTTCCTTCGACCACGAGACTGCAGGTTGTTGGTTTCCAAAGTGGCGGACTCCCCGAATGCAGTTCCCATCGTAACACTGTGATTCCTATTTGCTAAGAGTTCTCTTAGTGAATAACAGTACTTAAAAGTAGCTATGCGTGTGTGAGCTGAGGTGCTGTTAGATAGGAGTTTGGGATATTAACTTTTGAGGCAGTGCTCTGAGAGACTTAACTTCTACAAAAAAAAAACCCACCCCAAGCCAGAAAACTACCCTGCTAACCTCCTGCATCCAAGGTGCCCAACAAGAAAATCTGAAGGCAGAAAGTTCGGGGATTTCTTCCCAAGCGTCTTCAGTATGTGAAAGGCAGTGGGATCATTTGAGGGAAAGCCTTTCACGTGAGCTTTGCAAACAGTCGTTAATAACACTGGTGACTTGGAGTTGCATGCAAAGCCAGGGCACTGTAACAAAGAGCGATGTTGCTTAACCTGCGTGTCGTCATGGGCTCGCTCACAATTGGGAGTAAAAAGATAGCTAAAAGGTAATTGTAACTAAGGATTTTCAAAGTCCTGTAAAGATGGGTTATATCATAGTTATCCCCCTTGATAACTTGTGAGGGAGTGAGATATGTCTTGGGTTTAATGGAGAGGAAGAATCAGACTTTTCTGTGTTTGCTTTCTAGTCCCACATGGGCTGGGGTGAGCCTGTCTCTACAGAGTGCAGTGGGGGGAGCAGGCTGTAGGGCTGAGAGAGAAGTTTTTGAAGGTCTGTCTCATTCCTGCTGTTGCCTCCCTGGGCTGTTTGAGGCCTTGGTCGTTACTCTGTGCTCTGGCCCTGCAGAGGATGAGCTCTTTGGCACATGACTGCCCTTTCACAAGGTGTTTGTAGTGCCTGGCACAAAGGGCCCTAGATGTAATTACAGCCTCTTGAAGCAAAAGTAGGAAATAACGATTCTTTTTTTTTTTTTTTTTTTTTTTTTTATTTTTTTCCTCTTTTTTTTTTTTTAATAGTTTCCTGCTGTCTGTTTGATGTTTACAAATCCTCAGTGGGGGCTCTGATACCATATTCCATGTTTTAGTGTATCAAACCATTGCTACATTGGTACTTTTACGGAATTGTAGGTGTTAGTGAGCAAAAAAGAAAGGGCAGCCAGCATGTTTTTTAAGACTAAAACAGTCTAGTTGTGCTGGTTTTAACTAACTGATAATAAGTTTGGGGTTTTTTTTCTTCCCCACGTGCCTTCCAACAGTATGTGACCTTGTATTTTGCACTGAGTTTTGAGGTGCAGCTGGATGATGAACCTAGAAATTATCTCTATTGCCAAAAGAAGAGTGTGGGGGACAAGAGAGCTGTGGAGGGGTAGGAAGATAATTGGTATTTGGAAATCAATGCAGTAACATGAATTCAAGGTATGGTGAAGTGTTTCAGTTTGGTTTTTTTTTTTTTCTGTAAACACAAATTGCTGTGGAAGTCAAGTAAATAAATGAACAGGTAATTGCTGAGACTCTGAGTCTTAGTTGCATTCCAGTAACTTGGCACCGCCATGAACGTGCAGAGCTTTCTTGTCAAATGTGAAGTGGTTAATCGTAGGGTTCGTGAGGTGACGGGGGGATACTATGCAGATGTGTGAGTGAAAGCCCATGTTTCAGCATGTTAGTCCTCTTTGGTGCTCAGTCTGTGCCTGCGATGGGTAGGGCTTGATTTGTTTACTGTCAATATGAGTAGAAACGTATCTGCTGAATTTGAGAGAAACACGGTTGGGCTCTTGTGGCTCATCATCTTGGCAAGAGAAAATAATTCCTGATGGTGCATCTGCAGCCTCTTGTATCTGAGCTGAAGACCAGCTCGAAGGAGGAGTTTTTAATTCGAAGCAGCGTAGCTCCAAGGTTTTCTGTACAAATTTGTCTAATCTGCATTTTATGGAAAACACCACTCTTCAACGAGGAAATTCTTAGTTCCCTGGGTGGTCCCTTGAGGCAGCTTTTCCCGTGTTCTCTTTTTATCTTCGAGTTTCTTGGGCTGTTCTTGATTTCACATTGTTGTCACGTTTTCAGTAGGCAGGTATGTGTAGTTGTTTGAGAATGGCTGTTTCCTGGAAAATCAATGAAAGAACTGTCATTCGACTTATTCATGATTTTATTTTCTAACCTCTTATTTGATTCATTGAAGTAGAAAATATAAAGTATACTTGAATGGCTGTATGTCACTTCCTTGAAGGACCTTTCTCTCCCTTGGAGGACCTTTCTCTCAGCTGGGAGTGTAGGTGGTGAGGGCTGGGAAGGCTGAAGCAGGAGGAGTCCCATGAGCCTGTCATTAAGTGAAATGTGACTCGTTGCCCATGGAGGAGTGATCTGGGACCGGGAATTCAAGACATCTCTTCTCACCATGATTGCGTTTTTATGCATATATTTACGTGCTTATTTGTTTCTCCTGTCAATGGTGAAAGGATTTATAGGAGCACAGAGAAGAGGCTGCTCTTTAATATGCAATTTAAATGCCATGTAACCTTGCATTTTTAAGGGCCATATTTTGCCCTTGAGTAGCTGCCCTTTGTTTCAGTGAGAGCTCGGGCAATTATTTGAAGTTGAAATAAAATTCTGAGCTTTATCTTTTGTGTATTTTGTGAGAATTCCCATCGTACGATGGGTAGCCTTTGTGACAGTGGAGAAAGAGGATGAGTGGCATCAAATGGCTGAATTTGTCACCCGTCAGAGAGAGTGTGAGGTGATTGTGGGAATGGGTTATGATACTAGCCCTGTTCAAAAGTGAGTTGTTATCCATGGTGGTGTGGTTAGGTCCTTCTGAGGTTCGTGTCCGCCCCTGTTCTACTGCCTTGAATTCTCCTGCTTTCTTTAATTGTGTCCTTGACTGCTTTCTGAGAAAGATTCGGCATCTTCTTGCAATTGTGATGCTGCCATACTTCATCAGTGGTCTGGTGAGGTGCTGCAGAGGCACGTGCTAACCTCTTCTTTGAAGATCAGCTGCATTAAAATCCATCTTGGCCAGAGTCCCTGGCAATGCAGTCTGAAGCTTACCCAGAGGTTGCCCTGCTGCACCAAAACTGCATTCGTTTTGTTGCTGGCAAGTGCGTGGCCAGAGGTGGCAGCTCAGTGCTGCTCATACTGTTACATAGCACGTCAGCTGGAGAATGTGCTGGTGTTACTCGCTTCTAATCTATTTTAATTTTATTTTCTTTTTTGTCTCGCAGGTGCCTGTATCTACCAAGGCTTGTTGTTTGAGGTAGGTAAGCTTGAACGTGTTACCCTGGGCGAGTGTTAGAGAAGGTGCTGTTGAACTTGACTCTAGTTCCTGATTTTTGTCACCCCTGCAACTGGGATGGTTGATCTTGCAGCAGGTTACAGAGCTGTGAGTCCTTGGAGAGGTCAGAAATTCTCCCTGGGCCTTTGAACCCAACCACTCTCCTTCTCAGCACAGCTCTGCCTGATGCTAACTGGGGCTCCGTTGGCCAGTGTGTGAAGAGATGTGAGAAATTTCAAGGTTTTTGGAAGCCATCTAAGTCACAAATGTGCAGTCCTAGGCAGGACAGAGGTTATGTTTTGTAAAATGTTACTGTAATGCCGGGGTATGTTCTGTGTTAATTTCCCTGAATTAATAAGGTATTAATGACAACAATTTAACACCTTTTCCTCTCAGCTGTTTATGGTGAGTACTGTGTACCCTGACTCTTCTTTATAAATCCAATGTATTTTCTTTTATAGTCTTCCTCTTTGCATGTACGTTATCCATGAACAATTTTGTACAAGAATCACGTTTTTTAACAATTTATAAACATTGTTTTGCTCTGTAATACTTGTCTGCCTTGCTTTGGTACTCTGGGCTAAAAGGAAGTCCTTGAGCAACTTTACATTTCTGGAGGGCTTCTGTACCTGCCTCCAGTCCCACAGCAGATGTGCTCAGGGATTTGCTACCGTAGGCTGGAAGGCAGCAGCTGTCGGGGAAAGCATGGGGTTTTATTTCCCTTGCAGCTCTCGAGCAAAGCCGGATGAATGCTCTCTGTGTGTAACGTGACCGCTGAGTATCTGGGAAATAACTGGTGGCAGCTGGTTCCTTTGGCCTTCCAACGTGGACTCGGGGTCTTGGAAGTTTTTCTGCTCCGAGAAGGGAATGTGAGGGGAATTGCTGGAGGCGAAAGTTTTCGGTGGGTGGCTTGGGAGGAAGCTGAAGCAGGCTAAATGTGTTTGCTCCTCTTAAGAATGCGCCGTGGAGCATCAGTGTCTTAACAGCAGTTGTGAAGTTTGTCTGGATTCCAGCTTCAGTGAACTGTGTGGCAGGTCACTTTCTGCTGAGTGTTACAGCTTGGTACAGGCAGTATCAGAGTGGAAGGGTTAGCAAGTGAGGGGTTTCATCTGTCGCTGATTACTACTGCCATGTCAGTCACAGTTTTTTGGTTTGGGTTTTTTTTTGTTTTTTTTTGCCTTTTGTGGTTTCTTGGTGGTCTGATGTTTTTTCTGGGCTTTCTTTCACTGCTGCTGTGCGTTTGAAGTGCTAGTGTGGGTCTCAGTAATGTCTTGCCGTCACATTTGTACATAAAGACAATGGGATATTCTAGGTCAGATGCTTCCTGTTTAAAGCACTTGCTCACAGTGTTCTTGGTTTTTGTCTTTATCTCTGTATTTAGTAAGATTATTGGGTTTTTATTAATAATTGACTTCTATAACTGTAGTAGTTTTCATTAGCTGTACAAGAGGGTTGCTCTCCATTACAGCTCGGAGCAGATGCAAAACTGATGCAGGTATACAGCTGTAATTTATAATCAAGTAAAATTTGAACAATGGGAGGTTGCCGTTCTTGGAACAAGGACCTGTCCTGTCTGTTGGTTGTTGCCACGTCTGAAGATGTGCTGCTTTCCTCTCTGAGTGATGTTTGCTGTGGGAACAGGCCTTTGCTTGCTTTGCCATGACTGTTGATATTTCTTCTATGTCCTATGTACTAATATAACAACTTTTGATTGCTTTTTGGAACTGAATACAGATCAAAGGACAGGCTCTGTGGCTTCAGCTAGCAATCTCAGAACAGGTACTAAATCCACATTCCGCTCATTTCCACTCAGATGGGCAAACTATCACATGCAGTGCACCAAACTAGTGGTTTAGATGAGTATTCCTCTGTAATGCTGCTTCACGGGTTTCTTTGGGTAACTCTTTTCCCTGAGAAAGCAGGAACTGCACAGGCAACCACAGAAATTACAGATGGAAAAGAACCTTCAATAGGACTTGTTTCACTCTCTGGTTTGTGCCACTCCCGACATCAGTACTGGAGTTGGCTTGGTTAAATAAAGCTGTATAAATCAAACACTAGAGATAGCGTGTGAGTGATTTCAAGGCAGTTAGTATTTGTGGGTTGGTGGCACACAGCTGGGGTAGGACTGCAGAGCTTGTGTTACCTTTGCAGAAGGCCGCTGTCTCGGAGAGGTCAGTTTTGAAGTGGAAGATGACAAGACAAGCAATCCCGACGCTGCCATCATTTCAGTTCCTGCAGTTTCCCTTGCTTCAGAATGAATGTTGTTTTCAAAAAATACGTAATCTGAAGACCCATATGTGAGGCACTTGCTCTGTTTGTTAAACTCAGTGCTTGTAAAGTGTTGATGCAGCTGTCTGACAAATAAAGATGAAGAGCTATTGCCTTGTGGCTTTGCTGGTACAATTGTGTTTATTGGAGCTGGGGTGGAGGGGCTTTCTGAATTGTGATTGGGATTCTGGAGGTGCAAGTTGAAATGTCTTATCTGTTATGCTGTCATCTTAATGAATGCCTTTTTTTTTTTTTCTACTTTATCCCAGATCATGAGAAAAGTAAAAGCCTATTCTGCCTGTAATCTGTGTCTGTGTGTTGCTGTTTAATCTCTCTGGTAAGACTGGTGGGAACTGTGTTCACCAGCCTTTTTGCCAGGGCTGGTGAGTTTGTGCAGAGCCAGTGGTGCGCTCGAGCTGGTGGTACAAAGCAGTTCTGCTGGCACTTGCGACCTTGGGAAGTTCCACATAAAAGAACATGCTCAGTGAGGAAATCTCAGTGACATGATAAACGTGCAAGCTAAGGACGTCATCTCTGTAGAATCTGTTCCGGAGGAGGAATGTGCCTTCTGGGTGTGTTTGCTTACAAACCATTTACTCATTGAGAAGATGGCTTTTCTGAATGACAAGAAGGCATCGGGCCAAACACTGCAACCTCACCTGATGGCTGTCACCCGCAGTGGCAGCAGCACAGTGTGCCTGTGGCGGTAATAGAGCTGTTGACAACCTCCAACAGGAATCCGTAGAAACTTCTTTTGTGTTTTAAACTATAGTTAGAAACACTGTTTCCTTTCAGGGTCTTCTGTTATTCAGTGTTTTCCTCATTGTTCCATGTGGAAGTAGTTGTAGGTGAGCTGTTACTGGGTTATTGTAGGAATGCTATTTGCTGCAAGTCTTGCTTTATGGCGTTTGGCTGTCTTGCTTGTCCTGCAAACCCAAACTCTGAAGTCACTTGAAAAAGCCACGGAGCTGTTGGAGTGGGGCCGGAGGAGGCCCCAGAGATGCCGGGAGGGCTGGAGCCCCTCTGCTGTGAGGACAGGCTGAGAGAGCTGGGGGGGTTCAGCCTGGAGAAGAGAAGGCTCCAGGGAGACCTTAGAGCCCCTTCCAGTCCCTAAAAGGGCTCCAGGAAAGCTGGGGAGGGACTGTGGATCAGGGAGGGGAGCCACAGGACGAGGGGTGATGGTTTTAAATTAAAAGAAGAAAGATTCAGGCTAGACATAAGGAAAATATTTTTTTACAGTGATGGTGGTAAGACACTGTCCCAGATTGCCCAGAGAGGTGACAGATACCCCATCCCTGGAAACTTTCAAGGTCAGGTTGGATGGGGCTCTGAGCCCTGCTCTAATTGACGATGTCCCTGCTCATTGCAGGGGGCTTGGACTAGATGGGCTTTGAAGGTCCCTTCCAACCCAAACTATTCTATGGTTACTTGAGAAATGCTTGGTGCATAAATCAAACAAGTGTAGTGAATGCAAGCACTGCAGAGTTGCTTGAATTGGTAATGCCGCAAAAGTTCTGCATCTTGCTTGACTGACATGGCTGCTTGTATATCAGGGGGTCAAGCTTGTGTTCATGTGTTTCCTCTGAGGAAAAACACATCTCTCTGTTTGATTTCCAACTATGCTGAGAAGGTTTGCATTCCCCCCTCTGTCTTCACCTCTGAGGGAGTTTTCACACCACACAACCAGCACAGCCGCTTCCTTTACTTAGCAAAGAAGAAAATACACGTTGCTATTTTTTTTCTCAGCTGGAGGGTAGTGTAGGTGGAGATGAGGAGACATTCATGCCACACTGAAAATAAATGTCTGAGAGAGGCATTGATCAAGTGTGTGTCTGCATCTTTCTGCCAGCCAGCTTGTGCCCAGAAGAGTTTTCAGCCCTGGGAGAGGAGAGGGGAAGCGTGGGGCTGTGAATTGAGGTGGGAGTTGGTCTAAATGGAAAGTGTGACTTGATAAATGACCCTTCATGTCTGGTAGACACTGCAGTAAGGGAGGACAAGTCCAGCTGAGCAGTCTCCACTAAATTTTTATTTTGGCTGTGTTAAAACATGGATATTGTCTGCTGCAACAGCTGCTGGTAATGCACATAAGGATGAATTTCTGGACTGGCAGATTCCTTTGTAAGTTTCAGGAGACACATATGGGGCTTTTTTAACCTGTAAATCACCAAAAAAGCCAAGCAGCTTTTCTTGAAAGGAAATAAGTTTTTAATCTTTGAGTTTGAATGAAAATTATGAACAGGATAAAAAGCCCTAACTTAATCCATGGTAAATGGTACATTACTTGTGCTTCTACCAAAATTTTGCTTCCCTTTTGAAACTGCCTGAAAAAAAAGATTCAAGTTGATTGAAATGCATAGTTGACTTGAACATCTTAAAAGAAGAGACTTTGGGTTTAGTAATCAGTCAAAAGAGCAATGTGCCTTTTCCAGAAAAGAAAAACATAATAATTGTTGTAGTTCTTCACATAGTTCAGCTTTTCATCTTTTCGGTTTTGTTCTGCAGTCAGTCATGGTAGAGGTCACAAAATAAAAATAAATAAAAAATTGACACGTACCCATTGTATAAATACAACTTCCATCAGCTCCATTATAAATCAGCTCATTAATTTAATGTGCGCGTTAACTATAACTTCTTGTAAACACTTGGAAGGCGTTGGACTGATAGGGGCGAACACCAGCAAAAGATGAGGAGGTGAAATGGTGGAGGCATGGAGCTGCGCTGTGCTGGAGTTAGTTGCTTGCTCAGCTTCAGAGATGTTTGGGTTTTTTTACATAATTATATTTGGTTTATTTGGCTCATTTCAGTGGCAGGTGTCATCAGAGTGGGGATATCAAGTGCTCGTTTCAAATTCTGTGTTGTTGCGAGAAGTTTAAAGAAAGCCTGATTTTATGCTTTTTAAATCAGATTTCTGTTTCCATCTACAGTTATGCTGAGCGAGAAATGAAAGGGAAAAATAATAAATACAAAATACCTTTTTTTTTTTTTCCCAAAATTTTACATCTCCTACTTTAGATAGTTTCTATTCTGAATAAATTTAGTGACTACTTAAAAAAAACGTTAGTGGGTGCAGAGCGCTTCTGGTTAGGGAATGTTTCAAATTTGCAATGGAAAATGAGCTTTGCTTTAGTTTCTTTAGAATGATAACACGTTACTATTGAAAAATGAGATCAGAATTGAAGATTTCAGTTCAAGTTTTGCTTGCTAACTTTTACAATGGTCAAAATGTTTTGGGGTTTGTGTTGTTTGTTGTGGTTTTTTGGTTTGTTTTTTTTTTTTTAAATAATGTGATTTAAATGCCACTCCTTAGCCTTGGGGTACATCCTCAGCTCCACCAGGGATCAAAGCTATAAATGTCTGGTTATAACCTGCATATAGCACTTGGTAGCTATAAACTCTAGTTTACAGCAGCATGAATCTGCCTTCTGTATGATGTTGACATGAACATTTTAAAGAACACGACAACATTATCCACTTTGTAGTGGGGGTTCCTCTTGGAGCAGCCTGAGGTCCATGCTCTGTATTTGCTCCTCTGCTGTCTCCTGCGCTGCCACGAGCAGTAGGAAGGTAACAAGTTTGTTGTGTCGGAGGCTGGGAAGATCGAGGTCGCTTTTTCCTGCTATTGCAGGGTGGTTGTATTCTTGTAGCTATGGGTTGACTAATATCCTATATATGATTTTTATTTATCAAACAGATGCAATGAGGTGCCGTGACTCTCCCAGGACTTCAAAGAGTAGTGACGGAAAGACTGGGAGCATTTGGTGCAGCGGGGGCCTGGTTCTGCAGTGCTGTTGTGCAGTCTTCTAAGCCTGTTTAGAGCAAGCGCATAACACTTAATAATTGTTTTATGCGGTGTGTAGGGCTTACTAGTCAACTTATCCTTGCTTTGTGTGGCTATGAGTGGAAGCTCAAGCTGTGATGGAAAATAGATCTCTCAATTTAGATGAATGGTACGCAGTTAAGGTTTCTTAATACAATAATCAGATGCTTCTTACGTAGGAAATCCCTTCTGCTTGTGGGTTTCAGAAAGCTGAGATCAACAATAAAGACAAAAGTGTTTTTTGAATAAAGCATGTGCTGCACATGTGTTCCTTCTTTGTGTTCCTTGAAGATAACAGTATAATGTAGAGCAATGGGGGTAGGCTCTTTATTTCATGGTACCGGGTTAAAGAAACTTAAATGTAAGGTGAAGATTCTCCTGAGGATGGGGAGAATTCTTGTCTTTTATTCAGTAAAGGGTTTTTTTTTGTGGACTGAAGCGCACATTTGTAATGTATAATAATTATTCTTTTGTCTCTTAGTGGTTCTCATACAGAAGATGTCTAAATGTCATTTTTTTTGGTCTGAGAAAATGAACTCTCATGTCTCTAAGGAGACACAACACTTAGCGTAGCTGAGGGTTGGTATGTTCTGGAATCATCACATTTATTTTGTTTTGTTGCAACTTGAAACTTGTTCTGAATACTAAATAACACACAGTGAAAACTTGTCAACTTATGTTAGTAGCCTATCACAGTATAAGGGGTTTGACATAGTATGTATAATCAGTACAGTTTGTGTATCAGTGGTGTTTTAGTTTGTTTTTTTTTTTGCTTTTATCTCTGCGAAGAAGTCTTACGGAGCTCTAAAATCCTTACACAATTATCAACTCTGTTAAAAACTTCTGTAATGAGGAAGTACTGAGACTCGGGTGTTAAAATCTCTTAAAAACCCAGAAGGATCTGCTTAAACTGTACTCCTACCCTACTGTAAGCAGCAGGGAATTACATTTTAGTTGGAAAACTATGGCCCCAATCCATAGTGCTTTGACAACTCTCTAAGCTGATGCTTTCCTGGGTTTTCACGTTTCAGGAGTGCTGTGAGGGTATTTGCACATCAGAAAAGAACTGTGGCTTTGCCTCTGGAAGGGTAAATGCTGCTCCTTTTACTTGCTATGTTTGTGTTTCAATGAAGAAAGCGGCAACTGGGACAATTTGCAACTGAACTGCTGTTTGTAAAATGGAAGACAAATTCATACAACACAAACTTTGTTCAAGAACTGCCTGTACATTTGCTCTGTGATGGATTCAGAAGGAGATGAACACAGGGACGGGGCAGAGGGTGGCAGGGCTGTCTCTGTCTCTGGGGCCATGCGTTTTTCTTGTGCAGCTTCGGCCTGTGTCTGGTGCTGCTGAAGCAGCGTCTTTCAGTTCCCCCAGTGCTTGGGGCTGGGCAGGAGTTTAGGTCCCCATCGTCCTATGCCTGGGAGCAACAAGTTGAGTCCACAGGGCACCCTCTTGGTTTCTCCAGGTGCTGCTTTTTGAGAGCAACCATCTCCCTTTTCATGAACTACATAAGTAGTGATGAAGCAGACTTTTTTACATCAAGCACTGTGCCTTAACATTTAACCTGATGCAACTGAAGCACAAAGCTGGTGTCTTTGCTTACCCTGGCGTGATTTATCTGCTGTACTGACCTGAGGTAGGTATTTCACAGCTCTCTCCGCAATGAGCTTCCAATACGCTACATTTATCATCTAGTTCCACCCTCATCAAGTCTTCTGTGTGTATGTACATGCCTGTCTTTTTTCCTGGTACTGTTACTGGTCAGAAAGTGTTCTTTTTTCCTCTGTGTAAATGGGATCTCATGTTGTAGCAGTCCGGGGCCCAGCAGTGAAGTCATGGTCCTCCTCAGTTGTCTCTGTGTGTTTAAGAACAGCGTTTGAATCTGCGAGGTGCTTTTTCTAAACGTTCAGGTGCGCGTGGTGTTTGTGGCAAAAAGAGATTTTGAAACAGCTCTTCTTTACTTTAGGTAGCACGAAAGAAACAAACACAAATTAATGAACTAAAAGAGACGATTCTGTGGGTTGTGGGGCTTTTTGAGCTTTAATCAGAGACTCTGGGCTGGCCACAGTGACTTTCTGCAGCCTGTGGGGTTTTTTTCCTGGAAGGTGTGAGTGTCTACTGGCTGTAATATTCTGCTTCAGGTGTCTTTCCTCTCCATCCTCTGTCCTGGCTGGTGAACGACTTGTGCTTTAATCTCCACTGTGTCACGGGAGGTGATTTGGCATCAGTCTTATTTGGAGATCAGGGTCTTTACAAGAGCTGCCCTGTTCCACATTTTCTGTTTCAGTGATCTTCCTGGATGGTAACTGTTCATCTGCAAATACTGACTTAAGTAGATGATTAACATTTAATAACACAGTTATAGGAGCCATATGCCAGAGCCTTGGCAGGAGATGGTGGATTTCTCGTGGATTTGTTCACCAGGACAACACTTTCACAATTTCCTAGCATTTATAAATTTCACAAGTCATCGTGCCTTTTATCTTTCTGGGTGCATTTGAAGAGCCTAGTTTAGGAAACAACGTCTTGTAATTTGTCGTTTACTTTTCCTTTTTAAATTCCCAGCCTGAAAAATTCCTTTTTCCTTTGCTAGGTCACTTCCTCATTCCATCCCTCTCCTCAACCCTATCAAAACTGTGACCAGGTTTCCCATTTGCGTTTGCTCTTTAGAGTAGGGGTTGTGCTGTCTAGTTAATTGGTAAGAGAAATGATGGAAATTGGGTTTGGCCAGTGGAAAAAACCTAGAATGCATTAATAGTTGAGACCCGTGGAGAGTGCAAAGTAATGTAGCTATAGGAAAGATGACAGCTTACATCATGTGGGCACCTGCCTCGCATGTAATTTGTCACGGGGCTGAACAATGCAACAAACCATTGTTGTACTGGTGTGTGTGCCTAACTTGGGCCTTGCTTTGAAAACTTCCCTGTTCTTGCTTTGGGAGTGTCAGTGCCAGCTTTGGAATTGGAAGCAGTGTCCCACTGTGAAAATGTTGGGAGAAAATAAAATAGCTGTCTCTGTACTGGGTTATATGATAAAAGCGTAAATGGAAAATGGTACTTGTCAAATCTGTAGATTTATTATATTCTGCTGGTGCTTTTGAAAGCATAAGCCAACGCTGTTCTTTGTGGAGTGGTGAAGTATGTCTGCAGGTGAAGTGAGAAGTGGTTGTGTTCAGCGGGGTTAGCAGGAGTGGGCTTACGTGCACATACGCGTATATGAGACTGGGCCCCTTTATCTCTCAGGGGCTTTCAGTTGTGCTGGGCAGCGGCAGATCTGTGTGCCACAAGCAGAAGAGGCAAGAGAGCACTGGGGTTGGAAGTCATAGCCTGCTTTTCCAGAAGGAATTTCATCGTATCTGTGTGTGTCAAATGTGACTTTAGTTTTGAACTATCAGCCTTTGCTTTTCTGTTCTTCTTTCTTGTGCAAGTCATAAATGACAGCTCACGTGAAAACTGATTTTTCCGTCTCTCCAGCACAATAATTCCAAGCTGTAGAAATCGCCTGGTGGGATGCAGTTTTGGAGACAGTCATCTTACTCTTTTTATGGGCTACTCAAAAATCTGTAATCATATTCCAGGACCATAACGTTAATGTTCATCAGATGACTTTTAAAGGTCTTAAACTGATCAGGAAAGTCAATATCGTTTTAAGTATCCCCAGACAAGGTTTTACAGAAGTGGTGTTTACACTCTGAATGTACATGTACATCAGTGGCTTTAGGAGAGAGAAAATGAAGGCAGAAGGCTGGAGCAAAAACGTGAGGAGAATTTGTGGTTCCTATTTTGTGTTAGAAAAGAAACAGAAAGATCATGTACTGGAAAGAAATTTGAAAGTGCGCTGTCGTGAAAAGAGCCCACCAAAAGGTAATATAAGCTCACTTGCTTGTAACTAGAAGAGGGAGAGGGATATAACCTCCAGCTAGAGGTGTAGAAGCAAGTCTGTTTTGAGTCTCACTTTTCCTCTAGCACCCACGCACACTTGCCAGTCCCCTTAAGGCAGCAGGTTCTTTGCATGTGTCTTTCTTCTTGGCATATGGGGTACAGCATTGTTGCGTTAGTGTGACTGCAGCATACGCTGCGATGACACATAGGTTTATCCTGCACCCAGCAGATGGTAGGGAGAAGTTTAGCACTCCCTGAACGGAGAAAGGAGGTTTTGTCTGGCAGCTTCAGTGCTTTGAGAACAGATCACTTCAGCAAAATAACTTGAGATGTTTGCTTTCTTTATTTGCTGTGGCTCACTGGAGCAAGCGATTTGCCCTAATGTGTGTGCCTGAGATGTTCTTTCAACTTCCTAAAAACACACAGATCCTCTCTATGTATCACTCTGTACAAGCGTGGGCAAGTCCCATTGAAGGCTGTTGTGATCTGTGAACTTGGGCCGTTTGCTTCTAATGTTGTTTTTCTCTTGGAGGGGGGCTGCTAGGTACCGCATCTGAAAAAGACAATGTAAACACAAGTGAGTTTTTCGGGGGAGGTGGGGGGGGTGGGGTTTGCCTCCTGGTATCTTCTAGTGGAGAGGTGAACTTGGTTTTGACTGTTTGATTTGATCTAATAGGTAAAACCGGAAATGATGCGAAGAGGAAAACAACCGTAACGCCCTTTCTGTGGGAGACAAGGCTGTCTTCTAATGCGGTAACAGAAATGGCACGTCGCCTTCTGCTGTCACCTGAGTGCTCGGTGGAGCTGAGCAAGTGTGTTACTGAACTTCTGCGGGAAATTGAAATTCCATCCTAACATTGCCTGCTGCAGGGCACCTTAGAAAATAAACATGGAATTTCTTTGCATCTAAAGAGTGCATCTTTTTCCGGCCGCTCTGGGTTCTACCAGCTTTTAATTTCTACTGTAATGTTAGTTGTCAGAGGTTTATATCACAACTGTGAAAGTTTTCTTTAGGATGACATTGGGCATTTTGTGGTAGGATTTTTTTGGTAGTTTGAAAAGTAATTGGCCCTGGATATGACTGCCAAGAACTAATAGAACTTTGCTGTACATTTTTGATGACCCCCAAAGAACTTTTGGATTGAATTTGTTAGATAACTGAGGAAAATGGATCCCTTGTTGGGATTGACTGGAAATTGGGTACTTTTCTCTAGTATGGGTATAGGAAAATCCTAGGCTTAATTTTTAGATAGAAACGTTGAAGCTACTGGTGTATATCAGCAAGAAACTGTCTCGCTCTATAGAGAAAAACAAACCTGAACCAAGCTGGTTTTGTGTAGAAATGGAAAAGAAACTGTTAGTATGGACTGAATTTCTTCTGTCCTTCCCATATAAATGGCTGTCTCACTGCGGTACGGTATCAGTTGACACGAAAATGAGTCAGGACAAATGAAACAGCCCTGTTTAGATGGATCTGTATAACACAAAATGACACCGAACATACAAAAGACAGTTTGGATGGGATCTTTTTAACTGAATCTCAAAACACTGGAAAAGTCTATTAAGGTTGAGCTTTGTAGTTGAATAGTCACGTGGGCAGCAAAAAAGGGCTTTTAGTATTGAAAAGCAGGATTTGGTGTGGTCTGGTTCAGGGGTCAAAGCAGAACTACTTGGACTTGCAAAGCCTAGAAATGTTTGTCCTTTGTCCTGTTCCTTTAGGTGTGCTTTCAGGGAGGCAGCTGTGAGAAATGGCAAAAGCTATGGAAAAGAGCTGCCGGTAGATGACTTTGTGGGAGTTCTGTCTGCTCCAACATGCCTTAGAGCTCACTGGAGAGGCAGATTTGCTCTATACTAGTACCAGGCTACGCTTGCACGTTTATCAGCCCAGGATGTGTTGGAGACCTTGTTCTTCGTCCTCAAAACATCTTGGGTGAAGAAGCTGTGAGGAACTGGTGAATGTTTGCTCAGTCTTTTGAGATAAACCACTAGTGCTTTAATCAATCATAAAACTTAGTCAAAATTGGACTACTGTGTCTCAACAGTGGTCCCATGTGGAATTTCTTGTCTTCCAGGTTGGTTTCATGTGTTTCTTTTTCTCTTTTTGTTTTTTTCCTTGAACAACTCATATCTCCATCAGAAATGCCAGTATGAAACACCCTCGCCGTTACAGTTGTTGCATAGGCTTGTTAAATTAATTCATTCAAAGTTGTTCAGGATGAATCATTCTCTGAGCCTTTTCAGTAAACATCAGCTCGCCAGTTGTTGCTATTGTAACTCCTGAATTTCACAAGGAGCCAAAGATATTCCTTGGTGCTTTTGAAGACGTATAATAGATGGAAAAATATCCCAAATATGAAGCTCTTCCAGATGGGTACATTGATTTTATATCACTGCTCAGATCTGTCAGCCTTGAAAGCGGCTGTAAAGAGAGCCACACGAAGCTGTGTTGCTCTGAAGTTTATGATGCTACGATATCTATATTTCTGCCATGCATATTAAATAGCTTCTAGTGGGAATACGTACAACAGATTTCCATTGGAAGACCACTGTAATTCTCCTAGTGCTGAGATTTATTGTTGAGTCATAGATTAAGGAGACCCGTTAGGATAAAATACTCGGTGCTTACTCGGTTTTGTAATCATTATAGCTACTTTGGAATCATTCAGTAATGTATCCTCTCAATAACCCTGCGAGCTCAGCATCTGAAGTATCTTTATATTACCAGCTGGAATATTACGGCTAAGGGAGAGTCCTAGACACCCTTAGACTGTGTTCCTGAGGATCAGTGAGGGGAAAAAAGCTCTCCCTCCTCCCCCAAATAATAAATCCTGAGCGTGATTTCTTCCTTTATTAATTTGAACAATTTTAAGCCAGATGTTTCACAACTCAAAAAAAATAAGAAGTTTCATAAACTGCTTCCCGTGTGTTTTATGGAGATGAAAATTAAACTTTTTGCAAGCTCAAAACTGGGAAATTTTCATTTAAGTTTCATACTGAGCATAAATTTTCAGTGACATCCAGGGGAGCTGAAAGTTTGGGTCTTGGAGCAGGGTGACAAAGATGAGAAATTTTGGACCTTGCAGCTATGTACATACCCTTTTATTTATCTCAGTTATCAGACTAGAAATCTTATTTCTAATGGGAATGTAGTCTCCCTGAAAATTTTAACCTTTTCATTTCCTGGGGAATTCATCTGTTGTCCTACGTTAATATATTTGGACGTAGTCATGTGGCAATAAATTACTTTTGGGTGCTTAGCCAGCAGGAGACCAATACGCTGTAAGTCAAGTCTTCTTTTCTCGTTCAGGATATTCATATTTTCAGAGGAAATACACGGTCAGTTATTTAGTGAGGAACTTGAAAACCTGCGCTGATTTAGACAGAGTTGTCATTACTGACACACTAATAGCCAGCTCTGAGTTAGTGGATGCAGTAAATCCTTTTATGCTCTGAGCCTGGTGGAGTGGTTTCAGGTGAAAACATGAGCAAACTTGTTAGCAATTTCTTTCCCACATTTTTTGCAGTTTTATAGATTCTTCTATCTATCTAAGAAGCCTGATTTTCTGGAGTATTTAAGGAATTAATTTACAGCTAAATTCTCAATATTGACAGAGTAAAGGTAACTTGCTACAATTTTATTCTGGTGGATTTGTTTGTTTGTTTTAAAGAACCAGAATTTTAGAAGTATTCCATTTTGAAAGCCTAGGTTTGATTTTAAATTGGAGGCACTTAAAAATCGGATCTACTCCTTTCTATCCCAGTTTCTCAATGAAACTGGGGGTCATCATGCTTATGGACAGAGAACCTAAAAGTGCCTCAACCTACTGTTGTGGGAAACCTCCCAAAACAAAAGTGAATTATGTGCTTCTAAAAGTAGTACATCTTGCAACTGCAGAAGTTTGGGCGTGACTGCAATGTAGTGTTTTGCCGCATTTTTTTTTTAAATACTGTAATTTTACTTCCTAAGAGGTTTTTGGATGCTTGAGTGCAATCCAGTGAGTGATCCTATGTATGTGATATGTCATTGACAAGGTAAAATGAGGTCAATCTGTGATAAGTGAGACACATTACCATGGTAAAAAGTAGAACTCACTTTAAAATAATTTACCTCTGTGTTTTTCTGTCTGGTCTATTAATACTTGGACTCTTCCGAGCAAACTTAATTAAGACAGCACTGATCCTACTGTTTCTTTTGGAAGATGATGTAGCTTAACAGCCCTGTGTGTGTCCTGCTTTGGTGTTGTGCAGCTTAGGGTTTCTCTTTATTACTTTTTTAGCAACAGCCTGCCCCATAAGGTCACGGGATCCTTCCCAGTGAATTTCAGAAGGATTTGCTGGCTGTGGAAGAGTGGTGAGACCTCTGGATCTCCTCACACTTTGGGGGGGAGTGCGCTGGATTTACCACACATGCTTCCGTCTCCTCTGAATGGCCCTTATTGCAATGCTTAAATATCTTTTTGTGGGGGAAGATCTCAGCTCACAAGATGTAAGAGTGCCAGTTCTCCTTCTTGCTTCAGGCAAAGTCATATCTATAAGATCAGAGGCAAGCCTCTTGAAATCCCCAGGAAAAGGCGTCATCCATGATATTTTGCATCCTAGGAGTGGGCTGTGCAATTAGACTGCTTTTCTTGCTATGATTAGCATCCTGTGTGTTGTTCAGTTATTAACTTGGCATGGCATTTCTCTCTAGTAATAGTTGGATGTGGGTACCCACTGTGTCATGCTGTATGTTCCTGTATGAAGCACTGATTTGTATTATGAAGCACTTTCTAATTATTATTGTATTGTTGCTTTCCCTCATAAAAATAGGAAGTGTTAGTATCAAAAATAAATTGGGAATCACGCTTTGCTGTGCTTCCCCTGCTTATCAGCAAGGGATCAGCAAGCAGTGCTTGCTGCTTTTGAGCGTGTGGCTTTGTTAAGAATATGCGAGGTGCAGGCAGCTCTGATCTAAAAAGCCTATCGGTTGTTAGGCTTGTTTCAATTTTGAAGCTTAACAGTCCTTCAATAGGTGCAGTTTGGTTTATTAGACCCTTTTCTAATACTAAAATCTAGCACAATGGACTGCAGCAGTTTGTTAATATATGATCTTTTCCTTCCTTTTAGTCTTGCATTTGAGTATGTATTTTGTTTTGCAGGTACCAGCAAGGGGGCTGATCTGATCTTCAAGGTCATATCTTTTACTCAGCATCCTGTTTACAGAGGTGCCTTCTTTAGCCTCTACAAATAACTAATAAATCCATGTGAATCCATATGTTTAGACTGAGGAAACTATAATTTCTCATATGGCAGCTCTGATAGGTAACCTCCTTGTTAAAATCAGCAGTAGTGCTGTCAGTGTAAGAGCTGTAATGAGGTCTCCATACTTAACATTTTCAGTGCATTCTGTATGATGCCAGCATGTTTTTAACCTTACTGAAGTCATTTCATGCTTCTGTAATTCATTGGCTTTTTAGTGTATTTATAGAAGCTGTTTTTTCAAGCACTGCAGTAGAAATGATGAGAGCATTTGGTTAAATCCACCACATCTTGTAGAACAACCTCTTAACGGTTATTCTCAGTTAGCTAAAATAGGAAAAATAACCTTGGTAATTGAGCCTTTCCCCCTTTAGATGGTTACACCAATATTTTAAAGGCTTTGGATATTTAATATAATTAGAGTGCCATAAGTGTCACTGCTGTGCTTTTCTGCGATGGAAACCGCATGAGTTAGCTATGAGAGCTGTAAAAACAGAGACACGTTTCAGCTTACGCTTAGTTCCAGGGAGCCCTGCTTATAACCTCTTGTTGTACTGTAACATAACAAAGAACTCATCTGGGAGCTTTAATTTTTCTGAAGAAAGTTTTCTTTCTCTTCTGGGGTCCTCTAGTTTCTGTGGTGTTCCAGACCAGGCTGTCCAAGCAAATCCAAAGTGGATTGAATTCAGCACCTCGGTCCAAATATGTGACAGGAGTAGAGGAAAGGAAAGCGGGTTTGTATAGGAGGACAGTGACTTACCTGGGTTTAGGGTAAAGCCATCTAAGGGCCCTATAACTTAGCTGAGAGTTGGGTAAGGATTTTATTCCCTTCTGGCTATGTTATATCCCTTCCCTCTCCTGCCACAGCTAAGAACACGTTGGTGCAGATGTTGGCTTCACATTGCAGAACTTGCTTCCCCCCATGGAAATCCCTGCGCTGAATGGTGCCTGGTTCACTGGGAATGTGGCCTTTCGTGTTATCCCTGATCAGGCGTTCCCACATACTCACCTTTTAGGTTGGCTGTTTTTTATGGCTGTTGGAGTGGCCGATGCTGGGACTGCATCACAGACCAGGGAGAGGAGGATGTCTGAGGGAGCATGGTCCTTTCCTAATGTTGCTACACCTACGGAGGTAGCCTGTGGTGGGGTAGTGCTACCTTTTAAGAGTGTAATTTGTGTAATCCCTGTAAGGATATAACTCATTTGGTGCAGTTGTGGGTGCCAGACAACTTTGTAGTGTTGCGTGCAGGGGATGTTTTCTGGTATTTGCTCTCCCAGCAGTATGGAAGTGGTCTGTTGTTGTTACGGGCTTACCCTGACTCTTGACTGCAAGATGACGTAGAAATGAAAAAGCTGTGATTTGTTGACATTCATATTTGGAAACCTACCTGAGACGGTGTTGACAGCGGCATCTGTCTGGAGGGACAGAGTGGGGTTGTGTGAGAATCACTGGGCAGGTCAGAAAGCTGAGAAATACCCGTCCCGTGCTGGCATGGAGAGTTGATCTCTTTCTTTAATCTTTCAGTCTCTGGAAAGTGATGCCGGAGCGATTTAGATGGTGACTGTAGACTTGCCAGTTTGCAGTGTTGCAGAGAAATTGGAGGTGAGGCCAGAGTCACTTATGGAAATGTGATCAGCATATTTCTATTTGGGGAGCCCACATTCCTGCACTCTTCAGCTTTAGAGGGCTGGATCCTCAGCTACTGTAAATGGCTGTAGCTGCTTTGATGTCAGTGGAGCTGGGCATTTTACCAGCTGAGCGTTTGACCCTAGCGCTGGCAGTCAGCCTTCGAGCCACTGAGCTTATTTAATACGTGAAGCAAGGCTGCAAAATGGCAACTGGTTTGCCAGTTGGTGTTTTCCAAAGAGAGCATGGGTTTACCTTTTAACTTTACTTGCAAGAGCTTTGTAGTAAGCCCAGCCACTAATCTGCCTCTTGTTCTTAGCTCATCTTGGCCCTACACGGGAAGTTTCAGCTCCTTTGAGCCAAACTCACATGTACGCATATACAGAAATGATTTAGCATTGGATACGAGTAAGCGGTTGTAAAGGAAGCTGGCTTTGGGGAATGTGTTAAAGCAGATGTGCTGATGGTGGAATTGAGATATCCTTCGCTTGGCCATCTTCAGACAGTTCCGTCTGTTATTCTTGTGCCTATTAACCGTTTTTGTGGCCCAGTTTGAAGTGAGGGGTGGTGATAATTGTTTGGGATTCTTGGGTCTTTTGTGTGTGTGTGGGTTCCCCAATCAATTACAAATATGCTTGCAGCATACAATCCTACTTGGCGGCTCCCAGACTGACCAGTCTGTGAGATCTGCCCTAGTGTGTAGCTGGTGGGAGGGAAGAGAGAAGTTACTCATTAATTCGTTCCCTCTCTGTGGTGTTTGCGGTTCCTGTGCATATGAAGATATCACCTCTAAGGCTGGACTGGTTGGTTTGGGCCAACTTGTTATTTTCTTAAACCAGTCTGTGCTCTGTTTCTTCTGTGTGTCGTGAAGAAGTCCCTGCCTTGGAGTAATACTTAATCGTGCCATCTTCCGAATACAAAAATGATGGTTAAGTGGGTTTTAATAGACTAATAAGCAAAAGCTCTGGGCTTTTGTAGGCATTACACAGTATTTGGAGTGTCTGAAAGCTTGAGGTTAAGCCAGATGCAGCAACGTAGACACTTGTGTTAGACAAGGGGTGTTGGGGATTGCGTGTAGATGGAGAGTTGTGGGCTGGACTCCCTCGAGAGTTGCCTTTGGTGTTACCCTTCTTGCCTTTTATAGTATCATCCATGAGCTGCTGGTGCGATTTGAGATCTGAATTACTCCATACTCAGCATTAACGCTGGAGCTGATGGTGTTGTGCTGGGCAGCGTGCTCTGCCATCCCGAGGCTGTAGCCCAGGCTGGAGTAGGGGAGCCCTTGGAGCAAAGATGTTGGCTGGTTTGATAGGCCCATGGGTACAGGCCCTGTCCTGACGGGGTTCTTGTCACTGCGTGAATTTGACAGAAAGGGCTATATTTTATGCTCTGCACATATTTCTGCAGTAGTTGCCCTGAGGTTACTCGTCCTCTAATCAAACATGATTATCCTTGCCTTCCCAGGCACTTAGAGTGTTGGAAATCCATCCGTGCTTTGCCTCTGGCTTCCCTGGGAACAGCTCCTGGCTCTGCTTTGTGTTCGTGTCTCTGTTTCCTGGCAAGGCAGTTGCTGTGACTGCCGAGAAGTCAAATGAGGTCTTTTACTGTGGTTCATTTTTTTCTTGGCACAGTCAGTTTGGTCGCTAGGAAGGTGGTAATCCCCATGTGTCTGAAGGAATGGGAAGGCAATGTTTCAGGAATCCAAAGAAAATGGTCCTCCCCTTCAGTTCCCCTTTCTCTTAATCATCATTTTATATAGACTTCCAGAGGATTTCCTAATGAGCTTTTAGCCTCCTTGTGTTCCAGTTGCTAGTTTATTGACTACATTGTCCATGTGGCGACCTTGAAATGAAAGCAATGCAGTGTAACTGGTGTGCTGGAGTCTTTTGCTACCTTTAACACAGAAGAGAAAGTAAAAATTTATCAGTGACAAGGGGTTTTTTATAGGGAAGTTCCTGAGATCCTTCCCTTGTCCCATTCTCTTTCTCCTGGTGTTTTCCCTGGCTGTTTAATATGAGCATCTGTATGCATAAATAAAACTACCTGCAGGCATCATGCTTTTTTGCACAGTACTTTTAAGGAGCTACACTTAGAGGAGCCTGTTCGCAATTTTATCAGATTTTTTTACAGACTTAGGGAAGGAAAGAATGTCTACACCCTTACCTGTGGACTTTATACAGTCAGTGGAGGCCAGAGTTTAAATCCTGTAGGAGAAGATAGATCAAAAAAAAGGGCATTGTAGTAGTACTTGGTCGTATTCCTCTAAGAAGGGTACCCATGTTAGGAGGAGTTCATTTGAAGAGCCACGGGTATTTTCTGTGCATTGATGCCGAAATGCCATCTCAGTGAGCTGATTTGCGCTTGTCTTTCAAACATCCATTACACGATTGAAAAAACACACCATTAAGCTGAATTGCCCGCCAGCCAAAACTATGCAATGTGGTTGTTGTCGCAAGGTGCTAGCACACCTGGGAATTCACAAGCACCAAAGCTGGTGTTTTATTCCCAGAGCCCTTCGTTGCAGTGCAGAATTAATTCTGAGATGAGCCCTGTCAGAGGGAAGGAGATGTGATAGTCAGCTTCGGGTGAGCTTTTTGACAGAGCATCATTTGCAAAAACTACTGCTGTAGGAATCCATCAAACGGTTAGCAGGGGACCCTGAATATCCTGAAGACCAAATGGGTAGGTACTGGGTGTAATCCAGCTTTTATTTGGTGGTTCTGGGGAGTATTTTGACTGCATAAAGCTGTTCTTGGGGCTCCTGGTGTGGCTCCCAACTGGGTGGTTCTGCTGTGAACAAAAGCCAGGGCTCGGGGATATCCACAACAGCTGATTTGTGTAAGGAAAAGCCGTACCCTGAACCTTTGAAGCGTTAAAAGCAGGTATGCGCATCATGTGCCAGGTTTTTGAGAAAGGTGTGTGTACCCTTTAAAAAAAAAAACAACTTGGAAGCTGATCAGAAAGGTGGTTGGTTATGTTTTTGTGCCCTTGGGTTTATTGCAGTTTTGCTTTCTGCCAGGTGTTTTGCTGAGCTTATTTTGTGTGCACAATATCCAAAATGTGGTTGTTGGTAAACGCAGTATTTTGGGTAGTTCCTTGGAATAACATTAAAAAAAAAACCCAAAAAAACCCAAAACAAAACCCTACAGAATTTTTCAGTCCAAACAAAAGAGGTTGTGCATAAAGGTTTTTGTTTGCTTTCAAAGTGTTTATTATTTGAAAGGTTTTGGTTCAGTATTTAGAGCAGCTCTGGTAAACATATGTCACCTTTGCTGGGGCTGTAGATGTAGGTGCTCTGGAGAGAAGCAAACACTTTTGCTGTCGCCTTGGCTCTGTCACTGACACCCCCCCAGTAGCTGAGCAAAGTACCTTCTCCTCTCCCAGCTGAACTGGCCTTCTTTGTCTCAGCTTTAGGTTATCTCTGCCGCAGTCATGTGAACGGGCACTTGCTCTTTGTGCTAAGCATTTAGGCAGAGGGGACCCTGAGCCTGTTTGGGTCTCCCAAACTCTGTAACACACATGAAAGTTATTAATAAAAGTTGCTGAGGGCATCGCTGTGAGCAGAGATGCTTAATTTTGTTATTTTCACTTTGAAAGTTTTATTGGAGCTGAGGCCTTCTTGCATATTTCTTTTTACCTCTGTCTCAGTTTCTTCTGACCAGGAAACATGGGGGTTTTTTTCCCCCCTTTGAGTCATTTTTTTTGCTCCTGTCCCTCTGTGACAGGAAAGACCAAGGTACCGATCTGGCAAAGCCCCTTACTCAGATGTTTGTTGGTGTTTCAGCCTCTTGCGGTGGTTCCTGAGGGCAGTAATTGCCCCTTTCAAATGGGTGTAGAGGGAGCCCCGCTCCTCTGTTTAGAAGTGACTGTGTCAATGAAGGCAGCTTGTCTCTGAGCCTTCATGTGTCATTCGCATTAAGCATTTATCCAGCGTGGGATCATTTCCCAGCCCCAAGGAGAGGAAATCCAATTTGTTCAGGCCAACAAACTACGGAGAAGTTAAAAAGCTGAGGGTTTGCTCCTCATTGTTTGTCTCAACCAAATCTGTGAACTAGAAATGCAAAGCTGGATTTGCTTTGGAAAGCAGTGATTTATTGTGTGGAGTCAATAAACATGTTTGCACAGCTCCTTTGGGCATGCATAATAGTTTATCTTGGGAACCTACCACAAAAGCATTCATTTCTTCTTATCTTGACCAGAGGCCAGGGCCAGTTGCACATTTTTGTTTCTGTTGCCAAAGAACTGTCTGCAGGCAGAGAAGAGTTAGAGGAGAGATGTTCAGGGTCTTCAGGCATTCAGTATTTGACCTGTTTCCTACCTGGTCACGCTTCCCTTTTCTCAAAGAACAAACTCCTCCGTCCTTTTTCCTTTATTTGTTCCCCAGTGAAAGAAGGTACCACACTTCAAGGACACTTTTGTTTTCATTTCTTTTATTGTTTAAGGAGTTCAAGTGTGCTGCTAAAGAAGAGTGTCTATGAATGTGGTCTTGATAAATTTGGCCGTAAGATATAGGAGAGGGAAGTTTTGAGAAACCCAGGTTTTTCATGCTTTCCTGTTTAAGGTGCCTTTGGGTGACCTGTTTAAGAAACTAGGCTGACATAAAATCAGTATGGTTGCTAATGGACAGCTTAAAATCTAGTGGGATGGTCTAAAAGAGCTGTTCCCTTGCCTGAACCCTTCGGTTCATCTGCCCAGTGACCCCCACAGAGCTTAGTGGGGGCCGTGGGGGGGGATGCACAAGGATGGAGAGGATCTGGAGGAGAGGCATGATTCCTCATAACAAAAGACTTGAGCTCTATCTGAATCATTTCTCAAAGGGAAGGTTAAAGGGTGATTTGTAGAAGGCTACAGAGGGAATAGAAATTCTTATAAATAAAACTCTTCTGTCTATAAGAAAATAGAGTAGCCAGAATAGGAAAGCTACATAAATTCAGTTTAGGAATTAGGTAGATTTTTACTGCGAAGATAAGGAATCATTGAAACAGTTTCCTGAGGTGTGCTACAAATTATTCTGTATCACTAGAAATCTTTAAAACACGGTTGGCTTTTTTCCCTTAAAGTTATGCTATACTTAAATTGCAGCTTTTGGACCAGGATCAGGAGTTCGTTTATTCAGTCAACTAGAACAGGCCTCCTTGCGTTAAAGGACAGGCAAGCTCCATTTCGGTATGAAATCTGTGAAGGAGCAGTAGCAGACAGACAGCGTCATGAAGAAGGTGTAGTATTCATCCCACCTACTTTTTAATGTCACACTGAAGGGGAGGCTGAACTCTTGCTGAAGAAGCATGTGAAAAAATACACAGAAATGGTCGGAATTATACATCATTTGTGTGCTTCCAATTTCTGGCTCTGGGAAAAGGGAAAGGAAAGAAAAAGGCAAGGAAAGAGGGAAAGGACTCCTTCTCGCCTGCCATTCCTGGTAACATTCAGCTTGTTTACAACCTTTTCCTGTGAGCCGCGTTCCCCACTGGCTGATGCGAGTGGCCAGATGAATGCAGAAGAAGATGGCATAAAAATGACGCGAGATCAGAATTACGGAGGTTATAAGCTTGTACCACATTAGAAACACAGCTTGCGGTAACGAACTGTGCAGCGTTCTAGCTCCTGGGAGGATTAATTACAGATGGTGGCTGTGACAGTTAAACCAAGTACCTATAATGTTGTGTAAACTTCATTAAACACACTCGGTAGCAGTGCTGTAATCTATGAGAAATGGGATAGGATGACAAAGGTAGAAAAGGAAAATACTCTGTAGGAAGTTTAAAAAAATCTTCAGTGTCTAAATCTGCTGAAGCAATTTCTTCTACCTCGTATGCTTTAATGGTAGAACTTTAAACCACAAGCTTTTAAACTTCTTATCTGGTAAAGCCTTGGTAGCCTGAATTAATAACAACTTTCTGCTAATGTCTGCTGAGTTCTTCTTAGTCAGCAAGTCCTGTTTTTGTCTGATATGCTAAATCCTTCCTGATATTCTGCAACCGCATATATTTGATCAATTTTTTCTTGTGTGTGGAAATCTGAGAGGAAAAAGCACAGAAGATCAACTTCATTGTTGCTGCTATCGTTGATTATGGTACAGGGTTTGTAGGAGGCTTTGATTCTAACTTTTGCTGCAAGTTTATGCTTTAAAAGTCAAGCATTTCTGTATGTTGACATAAGTGATATTTTCTAATTTAAAGAAAAGTCCAGCAAATGGGAGTTCACCAGATGCCAGCTGTCACCAGTAATGTGAGGGTGTCATTTAATATTGCACCGAATCGTAGGCAACCGTATGCTGCTACATTTTCCCCTGCCTCCCTCAAAGGCAGAAGCCTGAATCAGGGAAAACTGAGTAATTCTCTGCTGATTTAGCAAGTTGAATCTGCTCAGCAGAGGGTCCCATGAATGGCAGCACTGGGGCTGGGAAGCAGGGCATGAAGGAGGACGGGTTGGGGAGAGAGCTCACCATAGAGGCCACAGCGGGATTAGTCCATCTGTAACTCATCGTTTCACCCTTAGCAACTCAGTTATTGCAGTAGTGAGGACCTGAAAGGCGAATTAAATTAACCAAGCTTTTACTTTCCAGACAGGGAGAATTAACCAAGGAGGAAGAGCCAAGCTTCTGCTTTGAAGCGCTTCTGCTTTTAATACGCCGTGTCTTGGTGGCCAGTGCAAAAAGTTGGTGTGCTTGTTTAATTCAGTTGTTTGTTTGGAATTGAGAAGTTGAGGTTGTATTAGACGTTTGTGACTATATACAGTCACAGCTGTGCCCCTTTGCCTGGTAGAAGAATAAAGCAGATAGTAGCTTGTCCTTAAAGAAATTACAGTATATCTAATACCCACGGGAGTATTTTTTTTTCCTTTCCCTCAAAATAACCCTATTGTCTCCATCCTCTCACAAATCACTTTAAATTCACTTTAATGGTGACTTGTATAGCTTTTCCAAGGTCAGGAGGCTAAAGCTAGGCTGTGGATTTAGGCAGCCTGATTTTTGATTCTTTCCTCTGCTATTTTAGCTGTACGGTGGCTCCCTTTGACTTGCAGAGGGTCAGCTGAATACAGTATTTTTGGAGAATAACACTGAACATTTTGGTGCATAAATTTAGGTTTGGGAGCTTGACTTTACTCACCTATTTTGGAAAATGTTGACTTTTAAAAATGTAATCTTTCACTTGTAATTTGGGAGAGCTTAAAATAGAAACCAGTCTTACCTAGTGTTTCTTTTCAAGGTAGGAAGCAAGTAGAAAAGTTGTACCATTTAAATAAAGGTAAATTTTGGGCAAGGGAATTATTTCAGCTTTCATATTGTCATTTCATATTTTCAGTTTTTGGGGTTTTTTTAAATGCATTTTTGTCTTTAAAGCCTTCTTTAAGGAGCCCAGGAATAGAAGGCTGACCCTGCGCTAACCCGTAGGTGAGTGCTCATAGAATTGCTTCTGGTTCCCCACACTTTAGATGCAGCTGAGGAGATATTTTGGCCTTTGGGCCTCATCAGGTAACATGATATAGTCTCCTTGTTTGGCAGGTCAAACACATGTTTTTAGGGGAAATGTCAGAGTTTTTATAATTTGTCGTAAAATGCTGCAAAATTCCATTTTTCTTTTCCTCTCAAAGCTATTCCACTAAAGGGAATTCCTCAGTCCTGCTCTGAAAATGCTTTGTAGCTGGTTATGCGTGCGCCTTTCAGTGGGAAACACAACACAACCACCGAACGCTGCCTGGTTCCTTCCCTCCCCCGCTCTCTCCTCCTTGGGTACGGCCCAGGAAGTCTGCATGTGTTCTGTGCCCTGGGTATGATCAAACCTGAGTAGTTTTACAAAGCTGATGAGTGGAGTATCAACGGGATCTCTGTTCGCTCGTTTTTCGTCAGGGCGGGACACGGCTTTCCTAAGACTGTGAGTTGGGCAAGCGGCCAATCAACTCAAGTACCAAAAATAATAAAATCTTGCAAGTCCAAACCCATCTGAATCGCAAACGACTTTGAACAGTCATGACCTTTAGCCAAAGTGAAGATGGATTTTTTTTTTTCCAGGTTTTTATCACTTTTTTCCCCCCCATGGCCTACTGCTGTGACAATATATGATCGTCTGCAGACCCTGTTTCAGGACAGGTTTTGTGTATTCAGACTTTACAGTAAGAATTTTCTGTTGGATTAATCAGGCAGTCATGTAATGCATTTTTGCAGATGGGAAGGTAGGATGCGCTTGCCCTTCCTATAAAGTCACGTGCCACTGTGGTCTGTATTCACTTTGCCATCATGGTAGAGAGGTGGCATTCATCTTGTTTGACAGATGACGTGCTGAGATGCTAAACCGTTTGCCCAAAGCTACTTTGCAGTCCATGACGGAGCTGAAAACCTGTTTTTTCTAACTTCTGCTCTGTCCTGCAGACTTCACGCCGATTTCCTTGAACTTTTCCACTTGGACTTTTTATGGCCCTGTCACTTCTGCGCATGCGTGCATGAAATGATAAACTGTTTTGTGGCTCTTTTCCTGAAGGGATGAGGAATTTTACCTTTCTCCTGGCTCTCTTGTGGTTGCGTAGGTTTACAAAGGCTTCTGTTTTTTTTTATTGCGAATGGCACCATGGTGTGCTGCAGTATTAGCCCGTGGTCTCTAGGTGCGACTGTAGGACAGATTGCTCTTAAACAAGGTTCTTGCCTGGCAGAGATTGTCCATTTGTAATCATTACTTCTTCTAAAGCTGACAGAAAATGATATGTTTCTGAGGTTAACAAACAATAAAATCCTTGTTTGCAAGCGCGGGAGATAATAATGGTTTGAATTATTGTCTCTTCCCTATAACCACTAGCTAGTACTTGACTTCAATAAGCATCAAGGGCAGAGGCTGTTTTAAGTGAGAAAAATAATTTTAAATGGCCCTAAAATCAAAAATTACAGGAGACTGCAATTTTTCAGAGGAAGACTCCTGCTGCAGTAAATACTTTTTAAACTGTGGCTGTTGTTTCTGCGTGGTCTGAGCGTTGGGTGATTTAACCAACAGCGTTGCTTTCAAATTCTAAGCTGTTTCTAAAGAGGCAATAACGATGGAAAGGTCTTTATTCCTTTTTTTTTTTTTTTTAAAGAAATATGACTTTCTGTTCACTACAGGGATGGTACGTTGTTTGATGAAGTTTCAGCAAAGAAATCACCCTTTGTATTGCAGTAGCATGAAAGATGATTGCCCAAGAAAGATGGGTCCCCAGGCAGGGCTCTGTTGGCATGGAGGACATTAAAAATGGCTTTGCTAATTCTTTTCTGGTACTGTCTGCAGTTTGCATCGCATCTTGTCGCTGCTGCCTTCTGCTCTGGGTCCAACGCGTAGCTGAATCGTGTGAGTGAGGCCTGCAGTGACCTGAGGCTGGCAGGGGGATGGACAAGTGCTACGTGGACGCTCTCTGTAGGTCAGCTCAGAACAGTTCTTGAGCAGGAAGAAATTCTTGTACAAACTAGGGACATGAATCAATAGGAAAAAGAAGAGAAATCTGACTTTCCACCTGTTCTTTACAAATTTAGGCATTAGAAAATGCATCTTTTCTCATCTTCTTTTTCCTTGAGCATACTGGCAGGTACCAGAGATGTAGTTGCACAGCTGAAGTCAATTAAAGCATATTTAAGGCCATTATAAGGAAAAACCATAGCGTTTTATATACATTCAGGCAACTAAATTGCTCTCCAGACTTGATTGAGTTATGTGTAGTTTTAAGGTTTGTTTTAGGAGTTTTGGGAAACAGACATGTTAACAAACTGAGCTGATGAAAGGTGGAGTGACGCCAATTCTGACAGTTAGAAGTCCACAAGGACAGAGAGGAAAGACTGACAGATCAGATTTAGTCTCCTGCATCGCTTTTTTGTGAGCTTTATACCTCAAATGTGGAAAGGACTATAAGGATATGGGGGAAATAGGAATTAAAAGCTAGTTTAGACACTGGTAGGAAGTCTGGTGGGAAGGGATGGCAAATATCAGAACGTTTTTGGCAAATATTAGTGGCTGAGCCACAGGGGACCTAGAAAGGAAATCCAGTAACCCCAGTCGGACGAAGTTGTTTTATCGCAGGGAGCGTTGGCGCATGGTACGTTGGGCTTTGTGACTGCCCTGCCTGCTAAACGCTGTCACTAAAAGCACCTTTCCTGTTCATAATTGTATAGCTGGTAAATGATGTTCAGCGGGGCTGGAAATGTTCCGTTTGCCTCCCGTCTGGTGTCAGCTCCGCGAATTTCGCACCCAGCATGTGTTTTCTGAAACTGTGCTTGCATCTTAGCCCTGTTACATTGTTTATTTTGTGACTTCAGAAATTTCTCTCCGTATCCGTGGCTGCTGGAGAAAAAGGCCATTCACTTTGGTGGCTGAAAACACTTGAGGGTTTAGTAGATGTAAGAATTGGCCAAAAAAAGTACAACGTTTCACGTCTGTCAAACTGAAATGAAAAGACATGACCTGTAACAGGCTTACTTGGTATTCAGGATTTCATAGCCCCTTGTCTCCTACCTGATCCAGCAACCAGCTGTGCATTTGGCCTTTTTTTTCCGTTTTTAAACTTCCTGCTGTTAGGAATAGTGAATATGCGCCAAGAGATTTTTTTTATTAACTGTAAGTGCATAAATGGGCATAATGCAGACTTTTTTACGATATGCAAAGGCATAATTTTGGCACTTCAGGGCATGCTCTAGTGGCAGAGATTGTAGGTTGTTTGTTTGTTTGTGGGTTGGGCTTTTTTGTGTGTGTGTATGGTTGGACTCGATGATCTCAAAGGGCCTTTCCAACCATGAGGATTCTATGATTCTATAAATTGTACCTACAGCGTTATTGTGTACAATTACACAACCCTGTGCTAAATGCCGCAAAGATCTGACTTGTGTCATTATTGCTATTCACCTTATTGTACCTCATTCATTAAGGTAAGGCACGTGTAAGTCTGCGAGGTCAAGGACTTGTTCTGCCAGGAGTTGCTCTCACTTTGGCCTGGCCATCTCAGAGCAAGTGCATCGTGTCCTAACACTGGTGCGTTCCCATTTACCAAGGTATTTATTTTGCTTGTGAGGTCTTTGTCAAGCTCAGTAAATACTTTCCTGCAGATGCCCTGAAAAGAAACATTCCTGCAGAAATCTTAGGTTTATCATCATCTATTTGACACCTTTTCCTTCCTGTTACTTGGAGTTATCTGTATCATTGCGAATTGTGCTTGCTCAGGAAAGGCATTTTCCAAGAAGAGCATTTTCTTGTACTGAAGTTAATTATTCACAAGAATTGCAGAGCTTATTCTGGCTTTTTGTTCTCATACCAACTGCCTCATCTCCAGGGTATTTGTGGTAATAGCAAAATCTTGTGTAGACCTCACTTAGTTTTTTGCCAGTTGCTACATATGGGCTTTTTCCTCGAAGTGGGAAATAGCTGTGTCTTGTGAAATACGCGCGGACCATTTGCTGTGTGTTGAGAACGGATTCTTTGATTAGGAAACAGGAACAGCACCAAGTGTTTTTTGGAGACTCCTCTTTGTGCAGAGCCATCGTGTCTAATAAATTCCGCTCATTGCTTGCGCTTTGTGAAGGTACTTTGTGTGTACAATGTCCCATGCAATGAACAGATGACAGAATAAAATGAAGGGTGCAGGGTCAGCTTACACATGTTGGCATCTCTTCAATGGAAAACTGAGCCATAAATCACCACCTGGGTCAGACTGCAGCCTGCGCCGTGAATGGGATCACAGGTAAAGCTCTCCCATCCGGGCAAACACACCAAAAAGGGCAGGCTGCCATGCAGAGCTGATTTTGGTGAGGCATCTAGGGATAGCTTGCCTTGCCTTTTTCAATCCTGACTTATTGCATTTCCCTGCAAGAGATAACCCTATTAGAGTTAAAGGAAAACCTAGCTAAAAGCATGGATTTTCCTGGTTGTGAAATGCAAAATCTAATGTCCTTCTTTTTATCATAAAGGAAAGGTTTATTTTAGGTGACTGAAGAATAGGTCAGACTTCCTGAAATTGGGATAATCCTTTTGTATGAATCAAATCGTGCTGTTTTGCATTTTGAGACTGCTCCTGTGTACAGGTAAGATTCAGAAACCTTTGCCTCCTTTGTAGCTATTACTTGGCATAAAACAAGAAAGCATCTGAGAGCTTCTCTGTTTCCCGACCATCATCTCTAAGGATAAGCTGTATAAACTCTAGGAGACTGATTCAATCTGCCCATTAACCGTCCTTTTCGTTTATTTGAGTCCCGCTGTAGACCTTTTTCTTTGGCAAAGCTCACACTGAAAGATCATCTAGGCATTAGGAGGTGGTGATAATGAACTCTACCTTTGTTATTCATCTTTGTTCCCCAGCTTGTTGTTTTGTTAGTAGACCCGACCTGCGCTTCTTGGGAGGTACCTTTTAAATTGAAATTTTAAAAATAGATTTTAAATTTGTTTCTTCTTGAGGTGTCTGTTAAATGTCTTATTTTGGGGGTTTTAAATGTTTTTATTTTTGCAGTCTTTTTAGAGCAGACGGTCTTGTTGTGCACTGCTGAGAACTGTGTTTTTCCCTGGAGTTCCTTTGAATTCCCAGTGGAAAAGCGAGACCCTGTGCTCATGCAAGCTCCAAACCCAAATACCCAATTCAGCTTCCATTTTAGAAGCCGTGCTGCCGAAGGGGCAGTGAAAGACAGAGAATAGGCTGTTAGGAGTGGGATGGGAGCTGATGCAGGCTGGAATGCTCAGGGTTAGATTTCAGCAGGAGCAGAGGTTCCCCTCTTACTCATTTTTGGTTCCTCTTTGTCTGGAAAAGGAATTTGTGTGAGACGAGAGGGTTCTGTAGCAAGAGATAGATGTTAGCAGAGGTTATGCTTGACAACCAGCAGTGACTTGGTTGGCTCTATATCTATGTCTGCTGTTTCCACTTAATATTTTCCTGCAGATATTCGCATTTTGGAACACCACCTTCCACAGAACAGCTGTTGGTACCACGCACAGGCAGATACTGGATAGTACGGAAATCTAGATGTAAAAGCGTCATATTTTTGCGTTGATGCTTTTCAAATGGATGAGTGCCCAAAGAGCCTTCAGATCTATAATCCTACCGGAAACAGGTCTGTATAGACCATACCTCTGATTTCAGCAATGTTCAGCACTTGTGTTTGTTAAAAACTTCCTGGGAGTCCATGCCAGAGGGAAGCCTGCTGTCGCATTTAAGGTCTTGCCTTATATTTTGATCGCAGGGATTATACAGGGAATGCAACATGGGCTTGCATGTGTTATTTGCGAGCACCAGTCTTTGTTTTGTCTGAAAAATCCTCCTGAAGTTTGGAAGGTGAGAAGACAGCAGTGCATGTAGTTCATGGTGTCATAGACACGGAGAAGGGTAGAGTACGACTGGGCAGACTTTTATATTTTGGTAGAGAGGCAGGTGCTGGGAAAATTCCTGCCCAAAATTGAGATCCCAGCCAGGACAAAATGTTCCCCACCTCTCTATCCCTGGAAAATTGTAAAACATGGATTCTTTGGGAGGGTTTCCAGAAAGTCTTTGTCAGGACAGTTTGGTACTTTGGAGTCAGTTCTTTTTTTCTTACTTGAAGAAGACTAAATTAGGTTTTGTGGCCTTCTGGGTAAACCTTGTCTAAATTTGCATCCTTCTTACCTGCCTTTGACTATGGGAAGCTTCAAAATGTATCTAATTAGCGGAAACATTTAAATGAAAAGCAATTAAAAAAAGGTTGTTTCTGATGAGGTTTTGACACTAGCGCTTGTGATGGGAATGGGAAAGTAAAGGAGGAGGGTGCTCTCTGGGGCTGAATAACTGGAGGGGTTTGATGGATCTGGGTAGCCACTGGAACGCATTTTGCGGCTTTGGGCAACAGTGAAATTACTGTTGGCTCTGTCTTATTTTTTCACAGCTCTGCGTGGTGGTAGGTAACAAGCCGTATATGCTCATGCAAATGGAGAGGAAAGCGGCCTCCGAGTCCCAGGAGCTGGTGCTTGGCTTAGAATAAAGCACTGCAGAGCAAGACACTTCACTGGAGGCCAGCTTTAGACAACTCCTCACCCATAACCATGGGGTTTGTCGGGAGAAAGGAAGATGGGTTATTTTGGGGACTTTGCAGCCAGCGTAGGAAGCTGTTTTGGGGAGAGTTTGGGTCTACCTGTTCAGTAGTCTTCAATCAATAGGAGATGGTGTTGCAAAGAGTCTTACTGATGAAATCTGCACTGTTTGTTTGACCACCCTCAAATCAAATTGACCCGTGCCTTTCTTTGGAGTAAATTGCTGAGCACTTACTCAAATGAAATTATGAGTCTCTGTTCCAGCATTGACAAACAAGTATAATAATGAGTGCTACAACTCATACAACTGTGGTTGATACGGTGCATTTAATTGCAAGTTCCTGCAAGTAAATGACTTTTAGATATCATGTAAAGGAATTAAATCCTAATGGCCTGACCGTATGATACAAAGCCCTGTGACAGTTGGATGGATGATAATGATTCCCTCAGTCACTGGAGATGTAAACAGACACTTCACACACCATTTTCCCTGCAACCGTGCTTTAACTCTGTTGTAATTGAAGGATTAGTTGTCCTGAGTTTAACCAGATAGGAAGAGGGAAGGAGAGAGAAAGAAGAGAGGAAGCCTGTACTTGCTCATGTGTCTGTAAAATGCTGAACACACAAAGATCAAGTGATTGAGACAAGCCAAATGTTTATACAAGGGTATTTCTAGTGCCCCCATCCTTAGCAGGACTGAAGTTCAGTTTGCCTGGAGGATAGGATGAAATGAGATGATTGTAGACCAGGGACTTGTTTTATTTTGTTTATCTGCGGGAGAATCAAAGCAGGGCAAGGTACAGCTTTGATGCAGGGTCAGACATGGGTTTTGTTAAGTGCAGCTTTTGTTTTTGATTCATTAGCTGGAAGCAGAGGGAGGAGAGCTGGCCTGGATGAACACCAGCAGGAATAGTTGTTTTGCTGGGAGAAGAAAATCTAACAGTGGAGGAAAGGGTGCATTTCTGCTGACTTCTTGGACTCCAGTATTAAAGAAGTGAGGAATTATGGCTTTATTTCTGGATTGCTTATGGACAGATGCTAAAGTAACCTTCAGAAGGGCGTCTGTCTGCCATTACCCAGTCCCTTTTAAAGAGTTTATTGTGGACACCCTTCTCTTATTCCTCTTTACAGTCAGTTTTCTGGACTGGAATAATGGAGATTCCCTTATGAGGAAGGTGGTTTTGCTCATTATTATAATATACCTCCTATCTACTAGCATTTTGTCTTGTTTCAGAGTGGCAGCCAGTGTGTGCTTAGGTATACTGAACAGCCAGTGTTCTCCTTCAGTGCCAGCAAATATACTTGGCTCCTAGAGACAGAGTCTGGAGATTTTGGAGAGAGCAAGTTGTGTAACAGTAGTCTAGTAAAGCATCGATGCCTAACACTTTTGTTTTGAAAAATGCTAACAAAGGGCATATTGCGGCCAAAACTCCCTAGATAGCTTAATTTTGGCTGCTGCTGTCTGTTCTGATGGAAGTGCTTTGTGGGGATCAAATATCAGTTCATCCTCTTTAAGATTTCATTTGGTTTTGTCCATTTTGCTGGAATTGTCATTTAAGGGGGACACTTATTTCCAGCTGTGATTTAGACATGTGACTGTGTAGGAGTAAAGCTGACGCTTGGCAGCTCATTTTATGAAGGCCACCAAACAGGAATGACCATCCTTCATTACTAGCTTGTTGGAACAAAAGTGGAAAGCTCTGCTTTTCTGCCAGTTTCCTAAGAGGCATGGTTCCCTGCTGTCTCCTTCCTTTGAATTTGTGCAATTTGCTGTTATATTGGAGCAATGGACGATGTACAAGTATTGTATGTGACAGGCAGCTCCTCGTAGGACTTCCATCTTGCATAAATCACTTTTCTTATCCCTCTCTATAAAATTTAAATGACATCTGGAAGGAAGGGACTTGCCAGACCCATCCATCTGAAATATTAAAGTTGTTTTACATTACATTGGCATTGCTCAAATCAAAATCTCAGCTCTTGGGATGGGACGTGTGACCAGCTAAAAATTAGGGCACGGCATCCATGGGACATATTTTGGAGAGAAAAGATAATATTATTTTTTACCTTAAGCGTCTTTGAGCTTTAAATTTTCTTGTAGTGTTACCCTGGCTGCTGTGACTCCTCTTTTGGAGCACTGACTACTTGCAGTCCTTGGATATTGGGTCAGGAAAACTGAAAGGCTTGGGTCCACCTTACTTTCTGGTCCATTAAGAAAGAGTCCCTGGCTGCCAGCTTTGACCGACAGCGTGGTAGCAATGGATACCTTCAGGCTGCTTGCATTTTTTTTCTTGTGCTATTTGAATGAATAATTGCTTGCGCCAAAATAAGGGAATGATTTCAATCTAGGAACTGAGGGTTTTCCCACTGTGTTACTGTTAGGTGTTAACGAAGTTGTAGCACTGTCCAAAATAACACTGTCCACTGTCTTTCTTCTTGGAAAGAAAGAAAATTGGAAAGAAAATTTCCAAGAATTTGGAAAAATTCTTTTTCCAAAAAAAAAAAAAGAATTTTAGCTGACTAAAATGTCATCTCCTTTCAGAGCATTTTTACATTCCGGGAATGTTTAAAAACTTATTAAAAGATTCATAGACTCTGCAATCTGAACATTTTGAAGACATTCGAATAACGACATGGCACCAAGATGGCAAAATTTGGATTTTCCTTTTGTCACACTGTGACTTTCCACAGCCGGTAAAGTTTTGAAAAGTTACTGAAAGTAGCAGAGCCGACCAACAAAACAAAGCGAGTGCACGGGCAAGTGGGAAAGGGTAGATAAAGTAAAGTAGCCTGAATATTAAGAATTTGATGCATAATAGCAATGAGAAATAGAAAAATAGCAGGGAGGAGAAAGGAGAAACTATGGGAAAGAAGGATATTATGGGAAGAGGAAGAAATGCTTCCCTCCCCCAGATTTCTGAAGATACTCTGCCTTTTTGCAAACCACCACCTTGCCAGGCATCTGAGTTTCAGTTCGGTTCCGTGAGCGTGCGTTGCAGGGCTTGTCGGGGTCACAGTGTAATTAACATTCCTAACAGGCTCACATTTTTGGATAATCTGTGGGGTCTTCTGTTATCCCCTGCTGTGTGGTGGGAACCGTGTGCTGATGATGCCGAGCAGGTGACGTAGCTGGAGGAGATTATCGGAAGTGCCAGTCCCTTTTCTTTAGCCTGGCCATGACTTGGAGAGCCAGCAGGGAGCCTGCGGGTCTGTCCGCCCTCCTTCTGCCACTGGTTTTCTTGCTTTTTTGCTCTTGAAACCAGGTGTGTTCACTTTAGCATGGCAGCATGAGTAAAACCCCATCTTTTCCTGGCATCCTGTATGAAATATTTCCATAGTGCTTGCAAACCCAATGTGTAAATGCAGCTGTAATAACGTATGGATGACTCCTAGGGTAGATAATCCTCTTCGTAGAGAGGAGACTCTCTTATTTTATAAAACTCTTATTTTCACAGTGCAAATTGTGGGGTGGCGAGGGGTGGGGTGGATGCGATAGGACTTGTGTGCGTGGCTCATGGGCACTTTAATCATAGAGTACTGTGTCTGCAGACATGGGAGTGGTACCCAGCTACAGGTAAGAGGAGTGAAAAAATCCGTGTGTTGGCTTGCTTTCAAGCCAAGTATGCTCTGAGCTAGGCTCCGAAATTCTGGATCTCTCTGTTCCTCTTCAGGGGATGGAAGAGCTCTGCAGATTAGTAATGGGATAAGAAGCAATATTTTATCCCTCAGTAGATCCCTGTTACCAAGCACAGAGTGGCTTGGCTGTCTTAATGTCTCAGCCCAGTGGGGGTTGGTATGGGATATGGGGAATTTGGGATTTCCCTTGAGCAATCTGGTTTTTCAGGGAGAGACGAGGCTTTCATCGAGCATCTTTCATCAGCCAAAAGAAGTGGTGTTGCGTTGCAGGCATCCTCCCTCAGCTACATGCCATGCTTTGGAGGCTTCAAAAAGACTGACGTCCCTTTGAAGATGGGGGGAAGCTGAAGAATTTTTAGTGTTGAGAAGGGTTTGCTTTTGATAACCCTCTGTGTTTTTAGGAGTCTGTTCTCTATTTGAAGCTGCCGCGTGCGTGTTTTCAAGGGCAGGATGCTAGGTGGCTGTGTTCAGGCTTCGCAGGTGCAATTTCCACTTGGTCTAGCTGGTATTTTAACACCTTCGTCCTGGAAGGTGATAATGCAACCAGTTTCCCACTCGTCCATCACTGCACTACCTCTGTTTAACATTTTAGTGCTAGTGCAAGGAAGGTCGTGTATTCCTATGGATAGGAGACAATTATAAAGTGAAGCTGGTGAGTCAACTCTGCCAGATGTATGTTACAGCCTTTTGTACTACTAATGCTGTGTCATCACAGCTGACTCTAGACTTGTATGGAGGCACAAAAACTTAATGTAAACCCAGCTGTAGGTTATTACCTGGTTATCTCTAGGGTTTTTTGGCTAGACTGGGGAGATTGCTTGAACTCTTTGGCAAAGGAACGACGCTGCCCTGCACAGAAATGTTCTTGTTTAGGCTGTTGCCTGGTAATTGGTGAGGGCTACATTTAAGATAGCTTCTTTCAGGCTTTCTCAGCTTGCAGAGTGAACGCATAAACCTGTACTTCAGATCGCAGGAACTTGAAAGTAAGATTAATAGCAGGACTTAAACACCTATCAGATGGATTTAAAGTGCAATTTACTGCAATATAGAAGAGAGCACTGAAATACTTAATGCACCCGAGACACTGAAAAACAGGCTGTCTCACCATGACTGTACATTATGGCAGTTTCTTTCCAGAGCCTTAAACAACGTTTCTCATGGCGCTGAGTAGGAAGAAACAAGAAGGAACAAGTTCAAGGCTGTGATTAGGACTGTGCTTCCCACTGTTACTTCATTTGTTTCTGGGCTGCTCATTGAGAAGCAAAGTTTCTTGGATTCAGGCAAAATAAGGCCATCTGGGGAGTGCCACTTGGAGATGAGAACAGTGTTTATGAGAACAGCTCATACCACCATAGCTGTCTCCTCCTCCAACTGGACGGTGGGGTGGCCTGGCTCTGGTGCTGAGGTAAGGTGGGAGGCATCTGATTTGTGTTGGTGCAGTCCAAGACCTGTGCTGCATCCAGGGAGTCGCGGTTATTTCCCTGCAGGCAGGAAAAGAGTAAGCCTGGCTGAGAGCTTCACTCCGGTAACCCACNTTTTTTTTTTTCATTTTAAGGTAAAACTAACTAAAGTTGCAGGGAAGAACATGAGCCGTGGAGGTCAAAATCAAATGATGAATGAAAGTGTTTGGAAAATCCATCATGCCGCTGTGCGTAGACCTCTTGAAAGTATTGCAGTGCAGAGGAGTGAAAGAGCAGTGCTGGAGAGGATAGTTTGCCTGCTTGCTTGTCTCTGGTGGTGGCAGTAAAATAGAGTTATTTCTCTTGAGCTAACCCTATCGTCATTAATATAGTGTGGATTCCTCCCTGGAGTTGTATCATCTATTCCTTTCACAGTACTGAACAACGTTGCATTTGCACATGCCCTGCATTGTGTCTGCAGCGTGTCACCTGTCTTAATTACAGTCCATGGCAGATGCTTCCAGTTGTCTCATGATAGTGGAAATGGTTGATTGTAAGTTTCTTTCCTTCTCAAATTCCTTGCATTCTCAACTGTAATTTGTTAATGCCATCTTTACAGTGAAACTTGGAGTATGTTTTGCTTTAACATCATTCAGTCTAATGGGCGTGTGAATCTGCTGTGTCTTTGAGTTCAAATCAGCATTTATTTGCGTGTTGAGGTTTTATTTCTCCCCTTTCAGATTATCAGGTGGCCATAGGTAAATATCCTACAGAAAAGACAGTGAATTCAGTAGTCTTGCATCTCCCGGTTCAGTTTTATTTCTTTGCTGGGGGAAATAAGGGGCAAGAAGAGGAAGGAAAAATATAACAGAATGTTTTTCTAAATCTCCTACCCTTTTTTTATTGTCAGGTTGTGCTTTATTTACAGGCTGCTGATTTGAAAAGCGTGGAAAGTAACTTGTAGAGAGACACGTGAAAGTATTAGAAGCACCAAGGCCTTGGCGGTGGGAGCTCCCATCACCACTGTCTTCGGGAGAGATGGTTGCACTGACACAAGACTTGTATTTCAAGCTGCTGAAAGTTCTTGTCAGGTCTTGTAGTTCTGGGTATGTTCTTTGTGCTTCACTGCGGTGTTCTTAGAAATAGGTCTTGTGCAGCAAAGCGTTAGCCTCCTTTTCCTTTGGAGGTCTTCTTCCGTATAACTAAGTTCATCTATGCAATTAGATAGGTCACATTCATGCCTTTTGTGGGATTCCTTTAGATCTAGGAAGTCTCCAGATTGTCGATTTCATCAGCTGCATTTATGGCACAGTGTGAATTGGGCAAGATGAAGGTGGGGAAATGAGAGAGTCTTTGAAGCTGACTATGCGCTGGGATTCCAGAAAGGGGTCAGATATTTCACGTGGCTCATGAGCTATTGCAGCTGGTGCTGAGCAAACTTCTTAAGGCCTATGAAATCTCGTGCCTGTGGGTTTAATGCCATCTTGGGCTACTAGACAACCAAGTGGGCTTTCGTGATGATGTTGAAGGACTAAAGCTTCTTAAGAAATTACTGTTTTCCAGACCACATTAAACACATCAGCCAGCCAAGCTCCTTCACCTGCTTGGTGAGGACAGTAGTTTTTGCCTCCTGACAGTTGCTTGACAGCGTGCCTAGGAATAAATGATGCATGCCCTGTTGTGGTGTTACTGCTTGGATGCTCTACGCTAATCAATTGGCAGAAACTTGGATCAGGAGGAAACTGGCCTAAACTTGAAATCAAGAGAGACCCAAAAAAATGCAAATTGATCTATTTTTTTAATGTGTATTGAGGTGATGCTTCCAGATTTCTTATTCTGAGTATCTTAAGTAATGGCAAGGTGAATAAAATGCTGGGGCAGTCATCTGTGCAGCAAGTAGGTAAGCCCAGTTTTGTCATGACTCTTGAAATGGAGTTATCCATTTGCACATGTGGAAAAGGCAGCCACGAAGCATCCAACCACCATAACCTTTTCTCAGTAGATTGTCGTCTTCGGCAATGCGTGCGTTTACCTGTAGGATTGTACCTTTCCCCACACTGAGAAGAGGATGAGTGTGATAGCTCTTCTGCTGTGTGGCCCTCTCAGAGCCTCTGGTTGGCTGTGGTAGAGGTGCCAAGGGAGATTTAATGCCCTGCTCTCCCTCATTCCGACTCCGGACTGTACTCTTCCCTGTGAGCGGGTGCACAGGTGAGAGAGAGGAATGGGAAGTACACTCTCCATGTGGTGATTTTCATTCCTAACCCATTCGGCAGAGAGGATAGTTCCTTAAAGATGGTTTCTTGTGTCACTTTTCCTAAATCTCTTCATTTTTCAGGGAAGCTGTGAATCATTCAGGGTACAGGCAGACATCAAGTATGGGATTCTTCCCAGACTTTCTGAAAGTAGATGCACATAAAGGAAAACTAAAAACCTCACCAGGATCCTGCAGGGAAAAAAAAAAAAGCATTGTGGAGGTGTTTCCTAAGCCCTGTAAAAAACTACCTGAGCAAAATCTTGAAAAACGGGATTTCCTTCTTCAAAGGAAAAAAAAATTAATGGAAAATACCTGGGCTCTGTAACAGTTAATCTGTTTCATATCTTCTTTAAGAAGCAAAAAAAGAAAAACAAAAAAAAAAAGAAAAAAGAAAAAATGAAAGAGAAGAAAATTGCAAAGAAGAGTTATACCATATCGCAGTGTCATTATTAAATTTGTAATGAGGCAGCAATTATTTCTAGCCAAGCGTGAAGTAGCACGACAAGCATTAGCTCACACCATGTCAGTGAGCCATCTTCCGACTGGCAAATATCCATGGCAGCTCTGAGAGTGATGTCATGAGAGCTCTCTCTTAGTCTCTCGTCTCTGAATGCGTGTGGACATCGATGCCCGAGGCTTTGTATGCCCAAGAGATATGCTTTGAAAAATGCATTACCAAGCATTCATTTAAGCTTATTGAGGAAACAGAATTAAAATGGTTAACGAAAGCAAATTCTCAGGTGTTATTTTCAATACTATTCAGCCCATTCCTGCATGCCTGTGGATGGAGGGCAAAATGCTTTTTCTTCTTCAGCCTGAACTTAAGGGATGCATATGTTTTGCCTCTGCTAAATATTTCATAGAGCAGCTACTGCAGATTAAGACAGCACTACAGTGAAGGAATAAAGTGCTTTGATATAAAACTGTCCCTTTTTTAAACGATGAGCGTTGGAGAGATTTAAGGACCACCCAGTCTGTTTTCAAGAGTCTAAATAAGTGCTTATGCATGTGCTCTTTCTTACCCTTACTACTCCAGTCACCATTACGGGCTTGCCATATAAATTGTTCCCAAGCTTTTACCACCGATTTATTCCGAGCAAGATGTTAAGTACTGAGAAGGGGGTGAGCAAGAAAAATTCATGTGCGTGAGCTGTAGAGGTTATGGTAATCTGTGTCCCTTAGCTCGCTTCTGTTCTGGACAGTCAAATTTTGTAAAATTGGTTTTTCTGCAGAAGAAAGACTATAGTAAAGGGAGCAAATAGGAGAGATGTGCAATGTACGAATTGTATTTATTTTCAGAGCAACTCCTGATATCTCCCTGGCATTTATATTGGAAGAGCAGTTCTTGGAATCATGGCATTACACATTCTTATGCATTGAAAAAATAAACATACTTTAGATAGGATTATAAGGCTTTTATTTTAAATAATTATTTTTTTTTGGCCATGACCTTTTGTGCAGCGCTTCTGAATAATGAGCTGTTCCAGCACGAGCCCAAAGACATCTGCAATTTATTTCCTTTGGAATGCTGCCACTTATGAATGGATAATATGATTTATTTCTGGCTGATGGCCAGTCGTGCTAATTAACACAACGGTACTTCTGCTGGGACCGCCTGTGCCCTGTTTTTTGCTTTTCTCTTCTCTGTCTCACCAGCGGGAGTTTAAATGCCTTTATGCAACTGTTTCTTATCCCGGCCTCCCCGAAAAGCGGCAGCTTGTGATTCATATGAGGACCGTTCTCAGCCCTGCAGTGGTTTCTTGCCTCCACTGCACCCGCTGGGAAAGACTGCTCCTCCATAGGTGTTCTTCCGAGTTTTTTGCAGCCTGCTCACTCCTCTTGAACCTTTCTTGCACTTTCTGGTGCTAACTACCTGGTGCCAGCCTGCGGTTGAGGCTGTAGACCAGATCTGGCCCATCTTGTCAGTGTTTTCAGTACTGTGAGTCAGTCTTTCTTGATTTTTTTTCCCCAGAAAATAGTCATGGATGGTGATTTTGGCATTGCATAGCTTTCAGGTTTGTTGTTAAAAAAAAATACTTGGCATTGGATGTGGTTGGGTTCACAACCTTAACAAAGAACAATATTTGCCTTGCCATCAGTAGCCTGTTGGACTGGAGTACAGCGGTGCTGAGTGCCCAGCTGAGGTATCATCATTTTGGGGTGAAACTGCAGCAAAGTGGACATATTCTACACTTTGCTGCATCACGGCAAGGTTTGCATGTTTCTTTCTAAGAAACCCTGTCATAATTGGTGACCAGTTGCTTATAGAAGCAATTGCCCTTGGTTCTTCAAGGATTTATTTGTCGCCATCCCCCATTTTCTCCCATTTTCAGCTGTTTCTCATTGATTTCTGAGCCTCTCATGTACTGTTGTGGAGTGATGCACTCTGCTGCTGAATGTGCCCTGCATCGCAACCAGGTGTTTGGCTTTTAGTTAGTATTAGCTTGAATGAAAGATTTCACTGCGGTTGCTTGGCAGTGGCTTTTCTCAGGGCAAGTGACATCATTAGTGGGGCTGTCACTGAGCAAGGCGATGTACCAGGTGGTGGTCCCCGTTCTCTCTAGCTCCAGCGAGCTGTGCAAGCAAGCTCTTGTTATTTAATGGTGCAATAAAGAAAGAAAAGTTCATAAAAACTGAATAATCCATGAAGAGGAGGGAAAGACTCGAGAGAGAATAAAAAAAGGCATTAAACAGCTCCCCAGGCAAGGCCTGGTCTTGTCTCATTCCAGTTCAGTAGCAAAAAATCCTGTTAACAGAGATGTGTGTGAAGGCAATGAAAACAACAAAACACACAGGGTAACCTTACACCCATGGAATTCCTTCTTTTGTAGAGCAAGAGACAATTAGCTGTAATTCTCAGCTTGTTTTGCGTGGGGTACACTTTGTTGTCACCGTAAAAAAATAACCATTTTTAGAGCATGTGCCACCCAATTTATAGTAAGGATGTTCCACCCAATTTATAATTTGTTTGTACGTTGCTTAACTCAGCTGCTGCTTCTCTCCTTCCTCCCCACACTGTCACTCTCAATCTGTCCTGATAATCAATCACCGTCCCAGTGCGTGGCTTGGAAACAGTTTGGACTACAATTACAGGCATATATTGTTTTTTTTCTTTAGATAGTGAGGGTGCCAGAGGAGATCATGGCTTTTATTGCAGCATACACAGATGGAGGGATGAGCACAGGAAAGTCTCTCTGTGTCTTCCCTACTTGTCCAGCAGTAATCTTGCTGGGAGTTACAATCTGACTTTGCAGTGGGAGTTGTGTTTGGTTTGTTGTTTTTGTTTTTTTTTTTAAATATTTGCAACTACTTGGCTTTTTTGTTGTTGTTGAGTTGTTGGGTTTTTTTTAAATCAGCCAGGAAAGAAAGGCAGTTCTGGCATCTTTCGAGGTGAAATGGTTGCGTGTAATGTTTTTCTGCACACTGTCCAGACAGTCAAATGTGCTGATAATGCAGATAGTGACTGGACAGATGTAATCCCTAAGGCAAACACTAATAAAAAATGTACTGCTGGAGGAGATGCTGTTTTTCGTGAGTGGTACCAACCTGTCACAAGGTAGTACACCCATCCACCCCGATATTTCCTTCCAGCGCCACCTCCCTTTCCTTCTAATCACTTAACAGAGGAACTTCTTTCATTGTAGGATGCTTAGGCTGCTCATTTGGGAAACCTGTATTTCTCCATTGCCAGGACCTTGGGATCTGCTGCAGCCTCATGCTGATACCACCCTTGAATGCAAATATTGTTGTTGAACCCACTATTTGATTGAAATTCCTTCTTTCTTGCCAGACCCTCTCATTGTGTTCAAGCATCTGTGCCAACTGCTTCTGCAAATGAACTTTTCCCACCCGTCCTTTAGGAGCTGGGCAGTCGTATTTAATAGATTGATGTGCGTGTTCTTTACCCACGCTGCCTGTTGCTATTGTGAATCCAGTTATTACAGTATTTTGGTTCATCAAAGACGAGTTCCTCAAAGTAGTCCCTCCCTCTGTGGGGCAGAGAGGAAGAAAAGCCTCTTCGTGTTACCTGATTAACACATGGGGAGGAGAAATGTTAAACACCGCTATCAAATAGAGAGGAAATAAAGCAAAAGATGGATGGTATGAAGCGTCTAAAAACCACTGTCTTTTATTACATCTTACCTATCAAAAACGGTCAGAGACCTCTTTCCTTAAAAGAAGCACACAAATCCATATATCATTTTTGCCCTTTTCAGGCTATTTTAAGCCTAATTTTGTTTACAAGCCTGTAGTTTCTGTGTGCCACAGTCAATTAATTTAATCATTTGTAACAGAAGGCAAGACGGAGCCTGTGTATTCGAGTAAAATACTTAGCTGTTACATACCTTTTGCTGCCATTAATTTCAATTTGTTTGGTCATAAAATTACCACCTTGTTAAATCTTGACAGCTACCAGTGAACCAGAGGCTCTGGAAACAATACTAGAGGACAGGAAGACAGCCTGCGAAATCCCTTTTTCTACAGGCCTTTCCTAATCATTTTTGTTCAGTAATGAAGTCTTTGTTCCCAAAGATTAATGACTCTGCAGGACTTTTGCAGGGGTCCCCTTCCCCCTTCGAAGGAAAGAGAGAACCAGTTTATTAATCTGCTGCACTGGGAACTGAGATTGAAGATAAGGACATAAAGGGCTGTACTTTCTGGGAGCTGTATGAGAGATTACTGCGCTTGGATCCACGGTAACAGTAGTAGGATTCGTGGTGCGTAATTCCTTGCATTGCACTTTGAAAAGACACCTCCTAAATACCCATCTTGGAATTAGAAATACCTATATATTTGCTGAAGCGGTTTGCAAAATTGCTCTAGAGTGTATCGGTGCCTTCAAGAAGTAGAAACAGAGTTGTGTTTCACCCGGTACAGTACTTCCAAGGGCCTGTTGCAAATGACTTTCACTGAAGGATATTTTCTTTCTTTGCTGAATCAGCTGGCTGAGCGGCAATGATTTTCATGCCCTGATGTTTTAGGGTTTTTTTTGTTAGAAATGGGATAAAAGGCTTAGCTTGTCTGGTTCATTCTGCCCTGGCTAGATGCATTCAGCATTGAAGCATTTGGGCCGACACAGCCTGTATTCAGCAGCACAACAGCATGAATTTGAAATTATGCATCCTGTTGGCAATATTACTTCATCATTTGACATATCTGTGTTGGCACTGCAGAGGATATTCCCTCCTCCTTTTGAAAAGGCTGAAAAAAAAAAACCTCAAAAGGCCAGCAGTGTTTCCTAGAGGGTACAGGCAGGCTGTGCTCCGCAGGGAATCCCTTGTAATATATGCACCGGATTAAGTTGGTTTAATGGCCAATTTCAAACCTGTGATTATTTTTTTTTCAGGCTGTTGTTCTGCGCACGCTGGTTGACAGTGGTTGCCTGCAGTTCTGCAGCCCTCAGTGTTTGATGTTGCTTGCTAAAGTCCTGGTGGCTTTCACAGGTTCAATTCTCAAAGCAGCAGCGTCGTTTTGAGGAGGTAGAACATAACCTCCGCAGTGGTCTTGGACACGTAATGCTGCGCTTTGCCTTAGGTAAACCTAAGGCATGCTTTGCACGTACACTGGAGCATCGCACATCGGAGATTGCAACTCTTGCTGCTCCAGAGATAGCCGTTCTATGGCAATAAATACCATAATTAAAACTGCGTTCAAGTTTAGGTTAAATGAATCCCTTACCTCCCTTCTTTTCAACAGCTGTTCCGTCAAACACTCTGGGTTTGATATCCATTCAGAAGTCTTTTTTTGGGGGAGGATGTTTGAAATTTGCCAGTTTGGGCAGGTTAGGAACTGTTTGAGTAAAGGGGGGAAAAAAAAGCCAGCAGGAGGACCCCAAGTGTTTTTCTGGATGCTGAGGAGAATTACTGGTGTGTGCGTCTCATCAAACGTAGTGTACAATTTGGCATGGAAAAAATTGTCAGCAAAAGAAAAAGGAAGAAAACCCCCACTTTTTTGCTTAATGGTCATCTCCCCTGTGTGCCCTTTCCAAGCTTATTGCAGCAAAGGTATGTGCGCGAGGGGTTTGTTCATGGCCTGGTGGCATCAGCGGGATCAGGCATGGACCAGCAGCACTGCCGCTTCTTGGCTGGCTCGGTTGAGCCACCACAGACGGCATTGTGTCCTTTTCAGGACCTTAAGAGCAGAGCACGTGATGCCAAATGCTGGAGAAGGGTGTAAGAAAGGCTGGTCCTAATGCCAGGAAATTTTCAGGGCAGTCCAAGCATGGAGAAGGGAAACATCTTGCCTGGGATCTCAGTAGTTGTCTGCGGAAACGGGAATTGAGTGTAGATCTTCTAGGATTTTCTCTTTCTTCTTTTTGCTGCCCTCCTACCCTAAGCTGCTGACTGGGGAAAATCCCTGTTCTCTGCAAGGATCCAGTCTGCATCATCATACCATTTATTTGCCTGACCCACCATTTTTGTCCCTTTTTCATAACAGCATGGTGCAGGCTTTAGTCCTCCACAAGGAAGATGCCTTTTTTCACTCTGTGTGTGATAAAGCACTAAAACCTTGCTGTAAGATGTCGATGCTTAAAGTTTATGTGAGTTCAAGGGGAGACTGGAGACATTCACAGAGGAGAAATCCATGAAGACTATTAAGTACAGAAACACGACTTCTGACTTGGGAAGTCACTGAACTGTGAACTGCTTTGGGGGGTGTTTTTGGAAGAAGTATCACTTTCTGTATTTGTATTCTCAGCTCTCTGATTTTGGCTTTTGTCAAACGCAAGCTCCTGGGCGAAATGGTTCTTTGCTCTCGCTGTGTCCAGTGCTGCTAAAATTGCAACCCCTTCCCCTCTAGCAATTGTTTTTGCTATCAGTTGTTTGCTACCTCCTTTTATGGATGGACCCAACAGGTGAAGAAAGTTTGCAAAGAAGCTGCGAGCTGGTTTGGGACAGGTTTTCCTGCTCCTGCCACATCGTTGGCCCTTAAGAAGATGTTTTTAAAATAGGTCGAGTTGAGATAAAATGGAGCTGTGCAAAAGTGCCTCACCGTAAGCGTTCTCACCCTTCATTTCCTAACCCCTGGGATGCTGATTTAAGAGCAGGCTGTGTTGCCCGTGGTTAGGTCAGAGCCTGCGCATGCTTTTTTCCAGTGGTCCTGGGTGGGTTTGTTCAGCTTCTGGATTTTTTTCAATAAATATAGAGAACAAGTGCAGCACTGAATCAGTTTCTGGCAATGGTATGCAGGGACCAAGGAAATAATTATTCATTTCAGTGTATTCAAGCAGTTTATCCTTTTTCCTTTAAAGCTAAGGGTTAAAAAGCATGGGAAAACCCCCGTTCTTACCATGATAAAACCTGGGCTGAGCTCTAGGTCTAAAAACTTTAATAGGATGCAACTATGTTACCTTTAAGTATTGCTGTTAAATGCAAAGCCTTCTCCTAAAATACTCATCGCAGAGGAAGTTATTTAACTAATAAAGATTACTTCAGAGATCATACTGCTGTTAATTTTTCGTTCTAGAAGTGCCGATATGAATTGATGAGAAACGGGGAGGAATGTCTAAGTATCGGAATAGAAATGTGGTAAACTGCAGTCCCTTAAGTGATTATAGGGCACGGTGTTTCTTCCAGTCAGGGAAAAAACGAAGTGCAGTGTTTGATATAAAGGATGTATTTGACTTTTTGATTTTTGGCAACCAAAAGGCACTAACCTCTAGAGAGGGACACAGCTGCAGAAAAACAATTGGCCTGTTGGTCTAAATAAAGATTTCTGCATGCTGATGTAAATCATGACGAGAACTAATGGTTTTAAAAAATGGCTTTAATTTATCTATCCTTTTTGCTCTGAGCTCTTTCCTAGTGACTGCTTTTGTGTCTGTATGAAAGATAGGACAAAGTTTACAACGGCACCTGAGGAATTTAAGAATATCTTAAAATATCATAGCCTTCCCAGCCCTGAAATAGCTTAGGGCTACTGGGAAATTTTAGCTGTAGACTCGTGATTTTTACAAGGCTGGTACAACAGGTGAAAGGCTTAACAGTTAGAAAATGTAGAAAAGCTTCGGACTAATGGACCATGAAAACAGTACCTTATTTTAATTTGTGTAACTTTTTCATTCCTTAGTTGGAAGAAGGGGGGAAATAATTGCTGTTTCCTGAAAGAGTGTGTTCATGTTAATGTGTTGTTAATCAAGCTGTGTACGCTCTGCCTTAACTGCTCTGTGCTCTGCCAGAAGTGTAGGGCTAAAACTTGTTTCCACTGAGATGAGCTGAATTCCTCTCTGGTTTCAGAGACCGACCCATTCCTGTGTTGTTCTGCTTGTGGGCATGCTGGAAGAAGCCCATTAAAAACCCATTTTCAAGGGGTTTTTGTTATATGCGAGCACATAGCAGATTTGAAAACTTATTTGGTGGTGGCAACAGCTACCTATTGCAAAAGATAAAACATCAAGTCTAAACCCAAATGGACACTGAGAATCCTTTATGTGTCTCTGAATTACTTTCATCTCTTCATCGCTCCATTAACGGATGTCCCCACACACCACGCCGCACTCTCTCGGCTTCCCTTACATTTGAGTTTCTTCTGCCAATTGCCTGCTATTGTCAACTAATTGGAGTGGAAATGATAAATGCAAGCAGTGTTACAGAGCTGCCAAGTCTCTTCACTTGGCAGCTGGTGGGTGATGCTGGTAATTGTTACCAAAAATGTAATTACTATGGATTTCAACAGAGCAGCCTGGTATTCCTTCTCTGAGACACCCGATACCTGCCTTTCTTCACTGGTCTCCAGCGGAGGACAACTTGTGAAGTAAATCTGAGCCGGTGCCCATGTCGGGGAGCGCTTGGGCTGGGGGCCCATTGGGAGCATCTCTCCGAGCAGAGCGGCAGCCCCTCTCCCCAGGCTCCCCAAAGCCAGGGTGCCACCTGGTCCAGGAACAGAGGAGCCCCTTGGAAAGTTAATCGCACGAGTTTTACCAGTTTCTCATAAAAGCAGGATAGGTAATTAGTAGGGTACACCATAAGCAATAACCACCTTCTTTTTGGCATGACAGTTAAAATTTCTAGCTTGTTTCCTGGCTAACGTAAAGGCTTCGGCTGTAGATTCCTGGTTTCACCCTGCTCTGTAATTGCAGCAATACCACCAACCAGATGACCGGTTTTAGGGGCCTGTCGTGCTATGGAGGACAATCCAGCATCCAGTGACATTTTATGGATTGACTGAATATTTTCATGAAGCCGTAGGAATTGAAAGGGGGCTGCGGGGGAGGACACAAACCAGCTGTTGTATGCTTCTTATTTTCACAGTCGCTGTGCCAGAATAGAGCACGGATTGTTATCTAGTGTGATGATATCCCGTGTTAAGCGGCATCTGATCAAATTACCGAGGCTTTTTACATATTAATAGCAGGCTCTGATTATTTTTGATTTGTTGGGCGTGTTTTTTTGCTGAGGTAGAGGAAGAACAGGTGCAGCTATATGACGTTATGATAGCCGGTCGAAAAAGCCACGGTCAAAGGGATTGTGGTCTTTCTGTGCTGCAGTTAATGTGACAGTGTGGCACCAGCAAACCATGAGTGCCTCCCAGCTGTTCTGCACTCCCACTTCCATGCTGGGTCTGCTCTTTGTCTCTTTAGCTTATTCTTTGTTTCACCCCTCCTTTGCTTTTACTGCTGGTTGCTTTCTTGCCTCTCCGTCTTCTTCGCCTTTTCTGTCTCCTGCCTTTTCCTAAATCCTCATCAGTATTCTCCAAACCTTGAACGTGCTTGAACTGTGCTTCTGCGTCTTGGGTTTTATTTTAGTTCATCTTCTGTCTGGGTGCCTGCAAGCCCTAAGGCTTTGTGAGCATATATTGCTTTTTTGGCCCCTGTTCCGCAAACCGACCAAGTAATGTCGATATCTCTTCTTGCAGCACAACGTTTTAAAATTCAGTTGAATTAGGTATCGTTTCTTCTTTTGATGTAGGGAAATCCAAAGAATTAATAAATTATAGTGGCACTACTTGGCGCTTAAGGAGAGCGTTCCACCTTCAAAGTGCTCTGTGCGCAGTATTTCATTATTTATACTGTTAATTATATTAGTACTTGTAAGGAAAAAGCCCCTTAAATTGTTGTTGATAAAAGTACACTCTTAACAGGATATGAATTCAGTGCTTAAGTTCTAGCAGTTAATTTGTCCACTGAGGTATGTTGCCTTGGAGAAGATGTAAGGCGGATTTACAGCAGTTCTTCAAGTGTCTACTGAAAAGTCTTGCTTTATGTTTAAACAAGTAATACCTGGGAGCTATAAAGCGTCTTTGTAAGTGCTGGATGGAGACTAAGGAAGCCTTAAGGCATGCAGGACAAGTAGGTGAGACTCTCGTTTTGCAGCTGAGTGATTAGTATTTTGGTTCCTATCTGCAGAGTGACTTAGGAGCCTTTCCTACAATACTGGGGCTCTGTGTCACTTGAACATGTTGCCCCAGTTTGGGTGGACCAAGATCTCACAGTTAGCCTGGGGCAAAACTGGGAAGAACATTCTTAAGCTTTTGGCCCACCTTTGGTTGCCTTAGCGATAGTCACATTTGAAATGAAAGAAACAAAAACAATAATTAACATACTAGCAGTCTGCATTCTGCAGGTCGTAAGACCTCTAAATGCACACCAATAAATCTTTTTATGCTTTTCTGTATTAGCAGCTGTCAGCCACACACTTCCGTGTAAAGAGGGAACAAATTAAAATTAGTTTGAAATGTGATCCTAAGACAGTCAGCACCCAGGAACACCACGAGAAGTAATTGTTGCAATAATCTCCCCGTTCTTTTATGCATTTCCACCATGTGTATGAAGTACGTGTGCTGCTTTTCTCTCCCATCTCAAATTAAATGGCCTTACACTTCAGATGGCTCGTAGCCAGACCATTGCATTTTGCTCAATTTACTATGGCTGTAGCATTCAGATGTTTGGTAGCATTACAGAGAATAACCCCCCCGCTTTCTTTCGGGAAATCAGGAAACTTAATTGTCGCCAAACTTTGCAAATTTGAGTTTAGGTCTATTGCTCCATAGTCAGGAATCTGAAGCTTAATGTTGAACTGTCAAAAGAGCCGAACACCAAAGACCCATGAACTTCATTGAAGGCTCTCATATCTGAAAAATCAAGTAGTAGTTTCCTGCCTATTAACTAGGTTCTGAATTCTTAAAACCTCTGCAGAGATGTGCCCGTTTTGATCTGATACTGGCAAATGGAAATCACTGATGCGTGCAGAATTCCAGGCCCCTACCAGGTGGATTTAGAAAAAGCTGATTAGAGCCCACAGATAGAAGTCAGCCACCTTAGACTATAATAGAATACAGGGGAGGGAGAAGACCAAAAAGAGGGTTTTCTTATCAGAAACTTGAGCATTTAAGTCTCAAAATATGAGTAAGGGTGGCTCTGTGCTGACCTCTTGCCATGTCCTTTGGCCATTATTCCACTATGGAAGTAATTTTTTATTTTTTTTTTTCTTTTAATAAAGGAGAGAGGCCAAAAGGTGAAGGTTTAGGAGCCAAGTGATGAGGCACTACATCTGCTCTCTCCCTCTCCTATCCTGGTACTTACCCCATGCCTGGCTTCTGAGACACCAGCTTCACCCCACAGGGAGCTGCCAGCTCTAAAACGCAGAAATTCAGGCTGCTTTTCACGGTTGACATTGTTCTCACCCAGGTTTTCTCCTTTCCCACCCCCTGTTTTGGGATCCTCCTTCCAGCTGAAAAAAAACAAGCAAAGGAATAAATCAATAGATATATCAAATAATCTCATCAAACAGATTAAATGTCACTTTTTGCCAGTGGAAAGATATTAGGAGTTCTGGGTATTATGGGTTTAGGAGTCTTAGGATGGATCTGAGTATAATAAAGCTTTGTTAAAGAGAGCAGAATGAGTTAACTCCGATGTGTGTGTTAGCCAAAGCTTGGTACCCAAGTAACTTAACCTGAATTTATTCTATAACCATATGCACCATAAATCAGAGTTTGAACTCAAGTTTTCTGTCGTACAGCCACTGCCATGTGTACACGAGAGGAGAACCGGCTGTGTCACCAGAGCAGAAATTGCCATTTCTCTTTGTCTTGTTGACATCTTGCCCCAAGGAGCTGTGCATTTGCTGGCACCTCTTTCTGTTACTAAGGTTCGTGTTGCCACCATCAGCATGTTTACAGAGAATCTCCCTAAATTTCTGATGGCTACTGGAGTGTTTGTTACCTGTGCCGTGAACCTTGCCATAAGAGAAGAGCACAGTTTGAAATGAATTAAATGCTTTTGTAAAGCAGTGAAGAGACGCAAGGATTTTTCCGCAGTATTCCTGGTTATCCCGCTGTTTCCAGCTTTGCACTTTTTTATCTAGCGTTGCAGTGTAAGCCATTTTGTTTTGACAAAAAGCACAGTTTTAGAGGGGACGCATCCGGCCTCCCCTACTCAACAGTCGGCCCTGGATGCAGGATGGGTCAAAGAAGAGAGAACCTCTACCAGTGTCCTCCCTGAGCAACTCAGGGGTGGCGAAACCTTCTCAGACACCTAGAATTGCCTCTCCCCATGGCTTGCTTTGAAGTACATCACGTTAAGCTTTCAGAAGAGCGCAGCAGCCAGCAGCTTCTGCGTTAAGTGCCTGAGCAAGTGGCTGGATTTTTCAAGATTGTTTTGCTCTCATTAAGCAGTCTAATGGGCCTTTAAGGCACATTTCGGTCTTTTATCATTATGCTTAACAGTTTTAGTAGTTAGACCGAAATGTGTTCTTAGTAGTAAGCTGTTAATCATCTTCTCATATCTTAATTTGCCCGAGTCGTACTTTACACTGTTAGTAAATCACTACATCATGTAAATGAGTAGCAAAGTCTGGTCTTCTTTCAAGTCAATTAAAAATGAGGCTTAATGGCTTGGATAGCAGCTGGCTGTACTACATGGGAAAATTTCCCGCATGGCGTAAATTTGGACTAGTGTACGCACAGGGGTCGTCTAATGGAAAAGAGTTGTTTAGATGAGAAACTGATCTTCCGCTTTCCATTTTCTTTTGGTGGATTTAACTGAAGGCTTTTAAAACCAGGTAATTAAATGTGAATGTAGCAATTGTATCATTCAGATTACCTCCGTATGTAGTTGCTGGTTGTTTTTTTTAAACTAGCAGAGAAAGGATACTTGGCATGGGTGAAGGGACACTGCAGAGGAGCTGAGTGCAGGCAAGAGATTTTCATAGGAAAAGGGGATGACAGGCAGACTTGGCTGCTTCTGTGGGATGTTGCTGATGCTGTTTGGTATCGGGATGGCTGGAAGTCAGCATTCAGGAGTAAAGAGAAAGGCGGCTTTGTTTTCCATGTATCCTGCTGAAAGTAATGAGTCCCAAGAGGCTGCTTAGACCTTGGAGAAGCTGGTGGGAGGCAAGGAGAAGCCTGGCAAGTGTTCAAGCAATGGGCTGAGGGCCTGAGCTGCCTTCCAAAAGCATGGTGGCGGCGTGGGATCATGACCTCGACGCGGAGGGAATGGGAAGGGGTCAAGCAGGGGTGGTGAAAACCCTTAGGAATTAGCTGCGTGTGTTCCAGCTGGGTGCACTGATGGAGTGGTAGCGACAGCTATTTCCAAATGTGTTGGACTGTCTGCTTGGTCAGAGTCCCCTTCGTGGCGTTTTGGAATAAATGTGGCCAGGTGGAGCCTGTTCATACCTGGCCGTGCGTTCAGCGTCTTTGACTAAATCAGTGTAATTGCATTTGAGACTCTTCAGACTTCCATCCTACAGACGAACGTAATGAGTATGGTTTATATCGTGGTTTTGATGTGAGAACTTTTTATTTCCGTGATCCTGCAGTTTTGAATGTTGCGTTCAGCAGCTCACTGGGATTCAGGCATGTTGATATTTACCTGCGTTCCCCATCGGCTGCTGGGGTGCCGTACGGTGCCGCCACTGTCTGTCCAGGAGTGGGTCAGCCTCAGGGCTGGTTCGGCTGCCTCCGCACAAGCTGTGATCGTAGCAGTAGCTGTAGTTTGGACAGTCTGAACTTGGTTAGAGAGAAATTTGCCAGAGAAGCTGTAATCACCTTGAGTTTATTGGAGGTGAAGTCCTATCGATTATCTTGCCATTGGAGTTGATTCTTTGCCGTGCGTAGCCTTGTCTTTCAATTGCGTGCTGGATCAAACAAATAGTACCAAAGTTGTGCTTGAAAAGCATGTTGGAGTTTGGGGTGGTCTGTTGCACACTTTATTCTTCATGTCTGTCTATATTGAGCTATTTGAGCCATTTGCGGTTGCATAAAATAGCATGGACCTTGTGCTCTATGGGTCTAATTTAAAACTTATGTTTATTTGCAGAATAACACAAGCTGGAAGCCAGATTCTTGCCAAGACTGCCGTTGCCGCAGCAATGTTGTCACCTGTGAACCTACCATCTGCAAACACCCTCAGTGTGACTTTCAGAAGGTAAGGGGCTACGACTGTCCAAATGCCAACTGACCCCTTCTGTGAGGTGGGAGAAATGTCAGGTCCCTCTGGAGTTCCCAGCCTTCCCCTGCTTTAAACCCCTGGAATAGTTATATCACAAAATGCTCGTTTGGGTCCCCCACACTGTGTTATATGTAAAGGAATGGTGGGGGCAGTTCGGGTAGTTGTTCCTGCAGTCCCTCTGGAAGCAAAGATGAAGAGGGACACAAAAAGAGGATGCAGCACGAGGCGCTTCCCTGGAGGATCTGAAGGAGGTGAGCTGGTTGCTTCTCTTTCTACGCCATGGTGACAGCCACCATATCAACCTTCTGGGCTCAGCTGCAGTTCCCTTTGCATCCGAGTATCTGATCTGCAGCAGGATTTGGGGGAAACAAGAGGGAGCAGTGAAATCCCAACTGTCCTCCCAGAGTGCGTGTCAGGCACGGTCTCTCTGCCCTTTCACTTCCAATTGATGCAAACCTGCGCAAGAAGCACACAGGCAAAACCCAGCATGTGAAGCCTTTGTCTCCTTCGTCACCGTACAGCCAGAGGCTTGGTGTTGGGACAACTTGCCGGCTGCCTGTGCCCCAAGGGAGGTCTGGTCCCCAAAGGAAACCCCTGAACTGGGTTTGGACCTCCCAGCGTGAGCCCAGCTTCCAGTTCACCCTTCATTTGAATGTGGAGCTGGGTCTCCCTCAAACACGCAGATGGACGCTTTCCACTCCAGTGAACAACAACAGAGCTGAGATTGTCTGTCTTTCGGTTTCTTCTGCCTTGTGGTGGTTGTTGAGCTCTCATTGTCTCCTGTTTATATTTCTCTGTCTGAGCCTTCATTAATGGTTGCAGCTAATCGGCCATGGAATTGGTCTTGCATTAGCATCTGGATTACTGGGGTAGTACGCGTGAATGACAATGAAAATTAGTGTTTTAAAGAGGCACTGCCAATATAATTACATGGCTTTATGAAGCAGGTTAAAGTGTTTTCCAATGTGACGGCTCTAAAAAGGAAATACTTTTGATTCTTCCTGGTTTTCCCTGTTATTATCACTGTGTATTGATTAAAGCAAGACTGAAATACTAGCAATTTTTATGCTAAAGAGGAGAGAAATAAAAAAAGTGTGCTGTCATGGCACACAACAACGAGTGGGCTAGATAAGAAGTTGTTCACTTTAAAAAACTGGATAAATTAAAAGGTGGTAACTTTAAAGCTCATAAAGGGAAATAGATTTATAGTGAGAAATGAATCTATGTGACTCCTTGACATGGGTAATATTGAAGATAAAGAGTTTAAGTGTTCCATAAAGGTCTGGACATTTAAATGTTGAAAAGGTTCATCAAGGATCTCAGAAGAAAAAAAATCTGATCATCCTTCGAGCATAAACAAACCACGGATGAACAAGGTCAGAAATCGCCATCTTCTCCATGGTTTATTCCTTGTCTGCTTATTATGAGGTTTATGCTAATATTGCTGATCTTGTTTACAGCAACAAGGCATAAACAAAACCAGGCAGTCCTTGCAAAAAGCATACCCAGTGGCGTTATAGGCATTTGTGTGTAAAACCTACTGCTGTGCATACTGAATGCTTTGAGTAGGTGGAAGATCAGCAAACGTTATTTGTTTTGTGTGAACCAAACCAAACCCACAACCAAGAAGGGTTCCTCCACAGCAGGATCACAGTTGAATAGGGTTTAATGGTTTAAGCTAAATGAAATATTTAATTTTGTTTCCCACCTCCTAAAAATCATGGCATTGAAGGAAACCTTGAAGGGAGAAACTTCTTTTGCTTTGAAAAATCAAAATGTTTCTTTTGGAAAGCAGGGAAGGAAAACTGGTGGTGTTTGAAATGATTCTGGTTGCTTTTATCATATAAATAGAGAAGTGAAAGGTAAGACAATTTTTTTTGGCATCGCAGTGTCTTCATTTTTTATTATAACAAAACAAATAATGACTCCCTTTGAGCGGGAATCCCTTATACGTTGGCCATGCCCTTTCAAAGTGGAAAGGATGGAGTATGTCTCCTGAGAAACACCATTGCAATATTTGGAAGAAAGTGACCTCGTGGATAAAATTTTTCTACATTTCACTTCCTCAACCTGACATGTTTCTCTCTGGTTTTCCTTTTCTGTTTTCTCCCTCTCCAGCTCCCATGCTCACATCAGTAAAACTGTTTTTTATTGTTACTAGCTGTGTATTATTGTGTATTAATACAGGAGAACGAAGTGCCACCTCTCAACAAAGCGACCTGGTGTAAGCAGCATTACATATTTCACTTCATACATTTCCTCTCTGAACCGAGAGCACTGGGTCCAGCAAGGCCCCATGTCTTTACCTTCATGTTGAAGTCTATTTCATGCGAACTGCTTATCGGAGTCTTGTCTCTTTTTAGGGAGAAGTGCTCCAAATAGCGCCCAACAAGTGCTGCCCTCAGTGTGCCTCCCAAGCTGAGGGATTTTGCCAGCATGAAGGACAGATCCGCAGCGTGAGTGCTCTGTCGTGTTCCCCAGCAAGGGCAATCCTTCCCAGTTTTTAGATCTCTGTTTCATTCATGTCCATGAAGGATGCTTAGCTGACATGCGGGAGAAGGATAGTTCATTGGGATTACATTCTATCTCTATCAGATAATGTAATAAATCGGGAGTTTGGTCAGCAGGGTTTGCAAAAAGGGAACGTTGCTGAGCAATAGTGTGTCCTGCCTGGCTTAAAAGGAGACAGTTTTCCACTCATTCATCCACTTTCCTGTTTCTGTGGATGACTGTGACAATATAATAATGTTAGGAGGGGAGCAAAGCACATTGAACTTGACATATTAGCTAGCCTGAAAGAAGGCTTTTCTCTCAGCAGCCACTACGCTGCAAGAGATTGATTGCTGTTGTGCATTTCGTAATCCTGAATTATTCAAGAAGTAGATTCCAGGATGCGGTTTCACCTAGGGGGGCTGAAGGGCCAAAACAATAAGTGTCTACAAATAAGGAAAAAACAAAGATTCATGGGCAGTAGTTAATGAATCGTGTCAAACAATAGGCAAATGTAGAAAAATGGCTTAACAGTGAACCCAAGTCCCATGTCTGGTCTCTTAAAGACTTTTCCGTTTGACAAGAGGCAAGTCGGGTCCAATTCTTAAGAAATATGCTAAAATGCCCAGATATGTTTGAATATCTGGACACCTGAGATATATGCTGTAACCCTCTGTTTCAGCATGGGGCACAACCAGCATGATTCTGCTACAAGCTAGACAAAGACTGGAATAGGAGGGATAACACATCCATCCTCTTCTGTTTCTTTGTGCCTGCGATTTGGGTGATACTATATTACATCATACAGCATTATATTTCTTCTTGTTGTTGCTGTTGCTGCATTTTGCCGTGTTGTATTTTTGGTGCAGCTTTTGTCTTTTTCTCTCTCTGTAAGCCTATTCTTTGGGACGCAGCTCAGGTGGATAAGTCGGCATCCCCACAGGGATTGTAGACATATTTGTAGCTAGAGTCCAATTCCACTGTGAGGGGGTCATTCAACCATTTTTTTGTCAGTGCAAAGTCTCACCCTGATGATTGGCACAGATTTCCTGAAGGAAGAAGTTTTCTTTTTTGTTATTAAGCCACTGTAATGGTTTTCGACTTGACCTTCATTCTACAAGTATCTAGCTAGCAACGCTGGCCCTAGTGGTAGCTCCATCACAGAAAATATCCGTCCTCTATTTGGCAAGAGCCTTTTTACTCCCTGCCTAACTCAATGTTGCATGTTTTGTAAAAATTAGCATTCTCTTATTTGTTGGAGAGTGTCACAATGCACCAACATGTTTCTTCTTGGGGCCAGTTTTTCCTCACCATGCCTTAGGGTAGAGGTATTTGTTTCTGCATTAATGAATAAGCAAATCTAATGAGATTTTAGTGACATGTGTTAAGTATGTGGGGCGGGCGGTGTTCACCTGACCACCTTGTGATGAGGTGTGTGTCAGGGCCCATGCTGAATATTTCTCTAAAGAAAACAAGTCTCTAAATGTAGAGTTTGCCCTGCAGAAACTGTAGTGGTGGGTGTACACAATAGCCTGGTTTTTTTGCAGTAGGTTGTTGCTGGATGCCACTCTGCAACAGGAGGGAAAATCAGGCTGATCCCCAGGTTTGCTACTTTACCAGTATTAAATTACTTTTTGCCCCAACAACGCAGACAGGAGTAAGGGCTATAGCGTGCAAAGATTGACCGGGCCTGCAAAAGAGTGAAGTTAACATTAGTCTAGGGGGCATTAAAAGGGAGAAGATATATTTATGGGTCTCATTGGCAGCTGGATTCACGTCTGTGTTTTCTGTGCCTTCGGTTGTGTTGCGCCACAGCACGGCACGCAGTGGACCGCCTCTGGATGTGTCCAGTGCTCCTGTGCCCACGGGAAGGTGAACTGCAGCCCCACGACCTGCCCGGCCCTCACTTGTGGACGAGGGGAGCTGGAATACACTGCTCAGGGATCCTGCTGTCCCAGATGTGTGGGGCTCGGCGGTGAGTGTTGCATGTGAATGGGGCACTGTCTGGCTTCAGTGGTCTGAGAGGTAGGTCACTGGAAATCTCCTTTTAGTACCAAATCTGGAAAGCTTTTCTTTTGTTACTCATTTCTGTTGGGAAGACGCTGGTGTCAAGTGTGTCTCTTAATTTTCTTTATGTCCTGCTATCATATTTACATTTTTAAGGGCTTCACACATAGGCCAAGAGGAAGTGATAAGCTTTAAGCAGTGAGCAGATATGCCTAATGTGTTCTTATTTTGGAGACTAAAATCTGGATAAAAAAGACGCAAATATTTCCTACGTGCTGAGGGTACTTTTGGCACTTGCAGGCTCGGACTGCAAGTTTCAAAAATGGGATACCTTTTCTCATAGAAGTCCAGTGGGAGAAGTGCATCCAGAGCTCTTAACTCACAAGTCTAAACCCCTTGAAAACTGGTGGAATTGTTACTGTCCTTACCTGCTTGGACAAACCGGAATTTTGGATTCTGAGATATACAAAATCTGTGTTTTAATTATGGGTGATGGAAAGGGATTAAAGGGCACTGGAAAAGATAATTACCCATTGTTTTCATATCTGTTAGAGCCTTGCTCCTTTGATGGACGCTTGTTCCGGGATGGTGAGGACTGGCGCCTTGGTCGGTGCTCCAAATGCGTCTGCAGGGACGGCGTGACCCAGTGCTTCACAGCTTCCTGCCAGCCTCTACTGTGCAGCCAGGTCAGGACCCATCGGCCTTCTGTCTTTCCCTCGGCAAGGGCCATTTCTCATGCAGATGTACGAATTAGCAAGCAAATCTTCTGTCTGACAAGTGGGCGATTTGGAGTTTTGATGTATGGAAATGATGTGGACTGGTGAAGTCTGTCAATATACACTTGCTGTCTGTCTCTTTCCCCATCATTTTACTCTTATCATGTCTTTGCTGGCTAATTAAGTGCAGCTACTGTCTAAACAAGCTGCTTTTTGTTTTATACTGTAAAAATCATGTAGGGTTGATCAGGAAATGTTTTATTTCTGTAAGGGAAGGAAAGAAAGCACAAGATTTTTAATGGGGGTTTATCTTCACAAGCTTCAGTGTATTGTTTGCGGCTGAAAAGTTTGGTTTGCAGGGCTTGTTTACTTTTTTATTATGAGAACTCTAGAAATACAGTTGAAAGTAGTCAAATGCAGATGAAATTCCCTTTTTGACTTAAAGAGTTTAGAAATACAAAACAACTTCAGCTGAAAGAGAAGTCTCAGAGCAGTATTCCTTACCTGTGCTTGTGTTTAGAAATCAACAAAACCAGTAAGATAAACTAGGCAAGCTCAAGTAGTAACTCGGGTGTTAGTCCATTTAAGAGAACAGGGACATTTCTGTCTCCAAGGACTTTTTTGTGGACAGCGATCAACCCAACTGAAACGCTACAAGATTATATACAGTGTTAACAGAGGGATTAGTAAAGGCAGCAAAATCTACACAGTACTCCACACTCTCTACAAGTGACTCAATTTTTTGAATTCTCTTTATTATATTGAAAATGCTTAAGGGTGTGACCGTGCTCTTTGGATTTCTTTTCACTGGGCCCATTGTACCAGTTTTCTTGGGCACCGTGCTGTACTCCTCTACAACAGCATGCCGTCCTAAAGAAATACAGGAGCTGGCTCCCTCAAAATCCGTCTTTCTGACCTTCATTTATGTTTTAGGGGCTGCCGTTTCCCAGATATTTTTAATCTGTTACCATGCTCCAGTGATGAATCCAGGCGCTCCCTTGGAATGTTTTCTCCGGCAGAGCACGCTTCCCTGTAGCACTGAGAAAAACAAAAGCAGTAGTCATAAACTTCTCTTCCTGTTGATGCTTACCCAGCTTTCTATACTGGACCAGATGTTTGTGCAATTAACACTTTTTTTTTAATAGAAGGAAAACCCACCTGTTTCTGTGCATGTTAATTGTTTTGCTTTGTCCTGAGATAACCAATTAGTATTTGTTGACTAAGTACTGTGCATTAAAACAAATTTATGCCTGCTTTAGATTCCTCTTTACCCACTCCAAATGGACTGATGTTACCTGCTGACTGATTGCACTAATGTTTAATCGGCTAGTCATTAGGATTTAATTTGTGGAAACAGAAATGACTGTGTTGTTGCTGTGATGTGTCTGAGAATAGTTGGCTGAGAGCATCCAAGTTAGAGCAGCAGAAAGCCAGTTATGATGGTGTTCCAAATATTTCCTACCAAGGTGTCTGGTGGAAGGGACATCAGCAGGATGTGCAAAGATCCTCTTCTGCTCTCAATCACACCTATCATTTTCTTACCTTTATCTCTGTCACTTTCTTCATTCTCCACTCCCCATCAAAAGCCAATACATAAATTTTCCCAGTATTAAACTCTCGTCTTCCATCTTTCAGATAACTGTGTTCTTCCTTGGGTCCTGAGGGAGAGGAACTTCAAAAATGCCTTGTTGCATGTAGGAGTGCACCTGAACGTCCCACCACATATCCCACCAAAATCCATGAAAGGCTTCTTTTAACTCTGCTGGGAAATCTATCTTTATACAAAGTCTTCCACTCTTGCTTTGAAAGCTAGTGATTTGACTAAGAAAGCAGAGGAGATAATAGTGCTTGGCATTTCTACACTTATTTCAGTCCACAAGTCAGTCTTCTGGTCCATCCTGAGGTGGCTGGAGGGAGGTGCTGGTGAACACTACTATTCCAAATTATTGGATGTATGTGAAATTGCAGCTGGGGAATTACAGACACGTTTTGGATGGATGGAGTTGAGGCATGCAGAAACGGTTATATTGATGTGAAGTGCCAACCTATTCCAGTGTGATTTAAATCAGTCATGAAAAAGTTTAAATTAAGGTAATCCAGCTTTAAGCATAATTTAACACCCATACAGACAGTTATGCTCCATGGATTTAACTAAAGCAGTGCAAATGCCTGCAAGATGGCAAGTGTAAATCACACTTTCAAAGCCTTAAAATGCGGCAGTACCAGGAAAAAATCCTCTTCTCTTCTCCGTCTCATGCTTTTCTGTGCTTCTCTACATAGCTTTATATATACTTTTTCTTTCTCTGATTGTCTGTATACTGAATTTATGTACTTTATCTCGTGTGTGTGTCTTTATCTGCTTCAATAAACCTATGTATTTGGACCTCGGCTGCCATCCAAAGAAGCCCAGAAAATGAGTTGAAGGAAATATCTTTCTAGCTTTCTACGCTGATCTCATGCTGTGAAGCCAGATACCGGCGCCAAAATGAAGCCTTGAGTGGCTGTGGGTTATCACACAGATACTAAATACCTGGAATTCCAGGCGGTGATGCGGAGCTCCACGTTACCTGTTCATCCTCTTACTTTACTTCTCTCTCCTGCCTTCTGTCTAGGATGAAGTTATGATTATGCCTCCTGGCAAATGCTGCCCAGAATGTGTCCCAAAGCCCTGCTCGGTGTCGGGAAGAGTGTACCAGGTAAGCTTTGACGAGCCGCACCGAAAGGCAGTTGTTCACAAGTTCTGGCACAGCTCTCTCTCCCTTCTCCGTGACATCTGACTTTCTGCCAGCACTGATAGCGTAGCACAACCGTTGCTTTTTTTTCTTCCTGGAAAGCCAGAAGAGTTGAAAGAAATTAGGACTAGATAAGAATTTGCTGGCAAGCAGAAAGGAAGTTTGCAGGGTGAAGCAGATTAGGCACTTTCTTTTCACACTTTTTTGAAGGAGGGAAGCAGAAAGCACTGGTGAAGGTCAAAGTATTTATTGAGTTCTTGTATCATCTGGAATTAACTTAGTGCATTGTTTAATGAATATATGTAGATGGGATTTTCTGTTAATGATTATTTTTTGCTAATAGTAGTAGTTAAGGCCTCACTAATGTATTAGCTTGCAATTAATGAGAAACACGCACCACAGTGTCATCTAGACTTCATACCTCTTCTTCCCATTTGCTGATCTTGGGATTTTTTTTAAGATCTTGAGATTTTTTTAAGAAAATTTTATTATCGGATATAGACATGCAGAAGGAGCCTTGGTATTCCGTAAGCAGCACAGATTTCTGGAAAGAATGTGGTTATTTACAAAGTGCACTTAACAATTGCATACATGTTCTTTTTGAACAGCATGGCGAACAGTGGAAAAAAAATGCCTGCACTGCATGTGCTTGTCTCAGAGGAGAAGTCAGGTGTCTGAGAGAGACCTGTGACTCTATTAACTGTGAGAAGGTAGTTAAAAATCATTCAGCTCCCATCCCCTGGCTGCACGTATCCCTGTACCCGTGCCGGCGGGTTCCAGTGGTCCTGCTCAATGGTTGCTGCTGTTTTGTAGGGGGAGAACCAAGTGCAGCGTCCTGGGAAGTGCTGCAAGGAGTGTGTGTCTTCCAAGGGAAGCTGCTTGTATGATGGCACTGTCAGGTACCATGGCGAGATGTGGAATGGTACTCGCTGTGACTTCTGCGTCTGTGAAGAAGGGCGAGTCACTTGCCAGGAAGCAGAGTGTGCCAGAGTGGAGTGTGCCAAGGTAAGAAGGATTTTCTTCTTTCAAGATGTATCTGTAGAGTCTTGTGATTGTTTTTTCCCCCCTTTTTTTCTTGACAGACGTCTTCAGACACTTGAAGAACCTGCCCTTCTCTTGGCGCTTGTTTTGTGCAATTACCTTGAAAACACTTTTGCAGGCAAGGAGAGTAAGCTTTGGATTTTCTATGCAAGGTTGACTGCTAGTAAGCTTGTATTGTGAAGCGAGCCAGTGTGAATCGGTGACTAATTTAACTTAGACTCCCTCCCACACTGTTGTCTGCCTGCTATAATGGAGGGTCAGACACCCAGAGGTTTCAGTGACCACTGGCTTTATGAAGAGCTGAATGTGGGGAGGGACGTACAGGTCAGAGGTAGTTGAAAGCTTAAGAAACGTTCCTTTTATCTCATTCTGTATGCTATAGGGGGCTTCGGTAGGGTACTTGGATATGGAAGTTGGTGTTTCATTTTTCTCCTTTTTTTCCATGCCATTTTTGGCATGGAAGTGAAGCTGGTAAGGTATTTTATTCCCAGTGCTGTTTACTCCAAAACTGAATCTCCCCCCCAGGTTATGTTAGATTTGCTCTATAGTGGATGTGCAAAATGCATTAGATAGGGTTGAATGCTTGATGCACAGACACACACACACCCCCCCGAAAATATGTTTTGCATTGCCTTTTTGCAGTGGGGTAAGACTTCTGTGGTGTTTGTCACTGTGTCTGCTTTAATTGTTGGGCTAATATCAGCTTTGTAGCTACTACTCCACAGTGTCAGTGAAGAATAAGGAAGGAATTGTAGCCTTCTAAGTTTTTCTAAGTTTTCTCTCTGAGTGTTTTTTCTGGCGACTGCCTGCAAGCTAAATCTTGAGGAGCAGCACTCTTTTGTTGCGTCTGAAGTCCAGCCAAAATCTGGACATAATGGATTCACTGGATTAGATTGTTTTAATGAGCGTTCAAAAAAGTGAGAATCCACAGACAGCATCCCAAATGATGATCGTGCAGAGAGGATGTATCTAGGAATAAAAGTCCTTCTTCATCTCATATTGTGCCTTGTCCAAAATCCAAAAAAATCCATTGAGTGGGGGAAAAATCCATTGAGTGGGGGACCCAAGCTCTTGTTGCAGGTGTAGGAACTGCTGACGGTCGTCTGACCTTAAACTGCATGGAGAGATTTTGCTGGGCGGAAGGTCGTGGTTGTCGTAAAATCTTGTGCACTTGCATCTGTTTCAGTCAGCTTCCTGCGTGCTTATGGCTGTAAATTGGATCATTTACACTAATGATGATGGTGTGCTGTCATGGCTCAGTAGGGAGAATTATTTAATATTCATGCTCATGTCTTGGGTACTGACAAAGGATCCATTATTCAGAAAAGCCAGGGATATTTTACAGAACAATAGCTGAAGATGTTAGCATATAGGGTTCAAAACTGGGAGTTAAAAAGTGTGCAGCATTATCACTTGCGCAGCAATTTTTCAAACGCAGGTTCTCACAAGTAATCACCCCTCTAAAAGCCCGAGCATCTAAAATATTGGTACTATTTGTCAGAACACGAACCGCTGCAATTTTGAATTGAATGAAACATGATTGCTGGGAGGACAAAAGGAGGAAGGCGATGTCCTTTGTTGCAGACAAGAGTTATGGTCCCGCTTGATAAAAAGTATTTGCCCAAGGATTTATTATCCTGCATGGCTTCCCTTAAGATAAACTAGCTTCCTCAAGTCATGTTCAGTCGCAGTTTACCTCAATAGTACAAGGTGTGCATTAATTAATGACAATAAAATATTTACTCAAAAAGCAAACGCTTTGAGTAAAATGCTTTACTTTTTCCTTTTTGAGTTGTGGGTCTGTTTTTTAGGCACCTGCATCAATAAATCAGAGCTGATGTGAAGCTGGGAGCATTTGGATTCATCTCTTCATTAAGGCATTATTAATTTTCTGGTCACATTGTCCTATTTAAAGTGTAATGAGGCCAGAGATACGAACTGCAAATCCTAGACAGCTTGACATTATCTAGCAGCGTTACGTGAGGGTAGGGTAGAGGTTTAGCTTATAAACCCTTGCAAACAAACCACTCCAGCAACTGTCAAATGAAAGCGTCTGCGGTGATTCTGACCTAATCTTCAAAAAGCCGTTTTCAGCAGGTTACTGATGAGCTAGGAATACAAGTTACGCGGCGGGCTGGTATAGCTGTGGATGTGGATGCGCTCGACCAAAACCATTCAAACTGTCAGAGCATCAAATAATCCCACTGGAGCACTTGCCAGCACCCCAGCTAAGTAAGGACGCTCATGACGATGTTCAGAGGAGGATGGATGCTGGCAGGGGATGCTGCAGCCCACCTGAGCAGGCTGGCGATGGATTATTTCTGTTAGCAGCACTGCCAGCCCTAGAAACCACAGGATCAGTAAGATGGAGCCTGCAGGGTGCAGCGTGACTACCGTACAGCCAGCACGTCACAGGAGTCTTTCTGGTATTTAGAAGAAATGGAGCCGGGGTGTCGTGAGTTACAGACAGTGCACGTGGATGTGGGTGTGTACGTGTTTGAGAGACATGGCATAAAACATTATTTTTTGTTTTTCTGCCTCCCAGCCCATCACTGCCTTTCAGTGTTCTCAACCTGGAATATGATGAATCTCTCTCCAGCAAAGCCACAAGTTATCTCACACAGCCTCTGCCTTTGCTGAGCCCTGGCAGAGCAGTGTGGTTGCATTTTTTTTGGCTAGGCGAGCCATGTTCCATGGCTAGTTCTGCTCAGTTTTCCTATAGTGTGCGTTTACGTGTGTGGGTGGGGATGTGGGCAGGGATGGGGATGGGAGAATTTACAGTACATAGTAGTGACGTGAGATCCAACCGCTGCCAATGGCATCTTGAAGTAATGATTTAAGAGCAAAAATGTACAGAACAGGCAGAGAGAGGTTTAGGCTGTGTGTGGTCCTGCACAGCTAAGAACCGTACGGTTTCTCCTCTCTTACCCGTTCTCAGAAATACGTGAGGGTTGCCAGAGTGTGGCCTGGCTTAATTGTTCTACCTTGGTGAAACTCACAGTGGCCAGTGCTGTTATTGCGCTGTCTACGTCTAAAGTAATTCACATACACAAATTGGTGACCGTGCCAATGTGGCACAGTGAAAAATCCCCTGGAATGACTGCTGGCACAGATGCCCACTTGGTGTAAATCAGCAACTCGGTAAACTTGGTGCTCGGCTCAATTTTGTGAGCTGAGATCAGAAGAAAGCAACAACACGCTGAAATGGAAAACAGTATGAGCTGTGTGATTGCACTGGGTATGCGAGCCCCTCGCAAACGTTTAATGAGCGGTCACGGCTTCTCTTTTTGTCGCAGGTAAACGATCAGCCCAGTTGCAAAGTGAAGATTATACCCACTGAGATTTGGGATGGGGATTAACGCTGACATTTATTGGGCATGGGTTAAACAAGTGCTCAGTGCGACCAGCACCAAATCAAATTTAGTCGTTCGTTTATAACTTTTTAATTGTAGTGGTTTTGTATACATAGGTCTGTTTTCTGACTAGAATGTATTACCTTACCTATGTTTACAGCGTATGAAAATCTGGTCCAGGAAAGCTACTCAGGTCAGGAAATCAAAGCTGTTTCTTTCGAGCTGTGTCCTGGTTCCCTAGGACAGAGTCTCCCTCTTTTCGAAATATTCAGCTTTCACTTGGGCACAAAAAGTTGTGAGGAATTAGGGCACTTTACTCCCTTCTCCTGCTGCTAACTTCTTATCTTCAAACTGAAGTTATTTAAGTAGATTCTGTGGAGTTGTACAGTTGTAACAAAGGACAAGCTTTTTCCATCTGGGATAAATAGAGCATGTGCTTTGAAATTCTCTTGGGGAAAAAAAGTAGAACATTCAAAATGAAGGTAAGCTTCTCTGCATTGAAATCGTGACAGTGGTCCAGTAAAATCCTCGTGATTCACAGTAAAAATATGGCATGCCTATTCTCTGTCCTTGCAGTGGATTATATTGGGGGGGTCTCTCTTTGCGCGACATAGGGATGGAGTAATGGCCTTATCGTTGAATTCTGTGGCCTTTTCTGAGGTTCGTTCTGCAACTGCCGTATTCACTAAGCACATTTTTCTGACTGATGAAGTAGGATAGAGAGAAGATAAGGTGAAATTAGATATTGAAGATTGCATTCCAGGGCAAGAGCTGTTCTGCCTCTGCATTCCACAGTATTTTTGGTGGTGATGTTGCCGTTTGAATTGCTTCAACCTTTCTCTTCGCAGGGTGAAGAATTAATTCACTTAGATGGGAAGTGCTGTCCTGAATGTAGTTCAAGTAATAGTTACTGTGTTTACAAAGAACATACCAAAGCCGTGAGTATCCTGGTACTTTGGAGCACGTAATCGTGAGTTCTGCTCGTAAAGATTTGGAGGAGTTGGCTCTGCCACTCGAGTTTGGAGAGGGATATTATTTGCAAGTGTAGCAGAAGAATAATCTATTAATATTGTCTGCAGATTGCTTTTACAATTTACAGAACGCACTTGTTTATAACGTATGCATCTGCTGCAGAGTTTAAGTTTGCCTTGCTTTCCTGTGTGCGGTATAATCAATCATTTCCCTTTAATATTTAATCTACGTACTCACAGGTTTCCTGCAGATCTCATGGTGTTAAAGATACCTGACTTCAGTCCTACAAAGGAAAGGCTGCAGAGCTGGGGCAACATATAGCTCTGGATCTCACTGATTATAATTTTTTACTGCAACAAGAGTCCATTATTTTATAAATATTTTCAAGGAACTTTCCTTCTGAAGTTAAATAGAAAGGAAACATTAAGTATCTTGGTTTAAATATACCAATATAGTGGACTTTTCCTTGCTCTGACAGATGAGGACTGGAGCTAAGCACTGCTGTTTGCCAACGGGTGTGAGAAATGGGAAGTTTCACACTGGTTTGGGGTTTTTTCAATGCCAATACTTCGCTTTCCTTCCTCAGATGTCTCTCTCTGACCCAAGTGAAGTAAAACATATTAAGGTGTCAGGTTTATTCCCATTTGTGCATTATCCCTTTTAAGAGAGGAACAAAAGCTTCATGGGATTTAAAATCCTTGCTCTCTCTTTTCTGCTTTTTGACTTCCTCACGGGGTGCCAGCAGAGCCCCAGCCGCTGGGGACAGCTTTGGTGGCCTTCTGAGGAGAGCCAGGGATGGAGATCGCAGGAGGGGAGCAGCGGGTGCGAGATCTCTCCCCTCCATTGACTAGTCAAAGTGCCAGTGTCAGGTGCGATGGGTAGTTTTGACGAAAGCTGCTGATACCTCTTCATCTCTGTGGTGTTTCAGCCAGTCCTCGATGATGGTAGACAAGGCAAATAGAAGAGAGGACGAGAGAGAATAAAATGCTGTGAAAGTTAGAAAGAGATTTAAAGTGTGACAAAAAGGTCATTATGCCAAGAGATAGATTCAGACAGAGGACAGATTACGGGTATCTATCTCTTCAGAGAGAGCAAATTCAAGCATTTGTTACCGGGCTGTGAAAAAGAAGCAGACAAGTGAGGCAGCAAAATTCAGAGACAGGAGAAAATGCTTTGAGTGAGAGAAGAAGAAGGGAGGTGAAGAAGTGGAAAGGACTTACTGCTAACTGAAAAATGCCCTGCTTTGGAGGGAGTGCTGAGAGGGAATGTGTTCATGAGCCAAGGACTCTTCTCAGTAGGCAATTTGCAGGCTGCCTTATTCTGGAAAGGCAAAGAGGGCAGGAGGGTTAATGGTACAGAGCCGCACAGTCCCGTGTCGGCAGGCCTCCATGCTGAAACAGTCCCAAAAATGTTTCATTTATTGCTAGCACTGATGTAGCCTTGCCATTTACCCAGAGATTTCTGTGCATGGGAAAACCACTTTGTGCTCTCCTTTGCTCCTGATGCTGTCCATGCGGTTCTTCTCTTGCAGAACGGAGAGAAATGGGAAGACGGGCCGTGTGGAGAATGCGAATGCCGGGATGGGGAGGTGACCTGCTTCCAGCGCTCCTGCCCGCCCTGCCCGCCGGGCAGCCTGGCCGTGGAGGCGTGGGGTGACTGCTGCCCGCGCTGCGAGCCAGGTACGGAACCAGGGGCTGGCGTTCCATGCCGTCCCTCCTGTTGGGTGGGAGCACATGGACGCACAACACCTCTGGCACGGGGCATGTTCTGGCATCCCTACAGCCCTCGCTGATACCTGTGTTGAATTTTATCTTGTCTTCAGTTTGCACTTGCTAATTAACTGGTTTCCATATAACTTAAGTAGGGTTCTTAGAGATGTGTAGACCTCCATCCAAAGACTCCCTGACTTCCCCTGATTTAAATGTCAGTTTTCTTTTGGCAGAAGAGTTTTTCCTTGAGGTTGGTGTTTTGGAAATGTTTTGTCTTCTTTCTTTTTTCTTCAACCAGAGTTTTATAAGGACTGCTCCTTTCTGAATCCTGACATGGGTTTTGGAATTTATGGGCTCCTCATTATTTCTTGGGAGCAGAAAGAAGAAAGAACCTGCTTTACACTGTTATGGCACAAGCTCACCCGGGGGCTGAGTGGCTGCCAGTTAGTAAATGTTTAGAAAGATCAGGATAGTCTTAGCTTCTGTGTTAATTTTGCATATAAATTCATTTTTCTCCAGGATATTGTGATTCTCCTTGATTTACATTTCATTGTTGGTAGGCTTGAGCTGTGGTTTCCTAATTTTTTTCCTAATTTTTCATGTTGGTAGCTCTTCTTGTTGCATTCACATAACTTTGGTTTTATCAGAGTGCTCCAGTTAATGTTTTATCTCAGTCAAAAGAAAATAGCTCCACAGTTTAATTATGCTGTCATTTGCAAGAGTGCCTTGGCACGTTTACCATATTAATGTTTTAAAGCTTGTTATTTACTGAATGCTAATAAAAATGCAAAGCACTGCAAATTGAAAAGTGAGGCAAATGGGTTTTGGATAGTTCAGATAAAGTTGTCCTGGATTTGCAAAAGGGAACAGCATCTGTGCAGGCTCCTAAGGAGGGGACGGATAATAAAGTGCTCTCAGCCCTGTTCTCCTTCTTATTAAGATATCCCACTGTGTACTGGTTACCTTTGAAAATCTGACCTTTTTGTTTAGCTTTCACACCATTTTGGAAAATACAGGTTTTGAAGTCACAGTATTGTCCGTACTGAGCCAAACTTGCGTTTTTGTGTCCTAAAAGGTAAATGGAAATTTCATTTGCTGAAGCCTGTTGTTTTCCTTGTATCATTTTCTTTGTTGCATTGGATGGAATGAGAAACAAATGCAAAATACAGCCTGCAGCAGTTCAATGTGTGAGCCCAGAGCATCAGTCCCCATCATATCTGCTTTGTTAAAGCCAGCAAAAATTTATTGCTGCTTCTCACAGATGTGCTGGGGGAAGCAGGCAGAGGGAACCCATTCATTCTCAGCTCGTCTCAAACATATAGCCCTAAAAATAGCTGTGTTTACATGAAAACCAACAAATACGACCTCTGACTGAGAACATTCGGGTTGGAGCAGAGGGAATTTTTTTGTACCCAGAGAAAAATTGTCCACTCTGTGCCTTTCCAAGTAGTCAGTTCATTGTCGGACTGGAAGGATGGGGCTGCACATAGCCTTGGAAAGTTATTGGAAAGAAATGGGTAGAGACAGAGCCTCCTAGTCATTCCTCCTGTTTATTGCTGTGGATTCGTTGTCATCTTCAACTGTATGGCTTCTGTAGCTCTTGATTCCTGATTTTTTCCTTAGGTACATCTTCCTGGAAACTTGCAGGTTATTTAGTGGAAATGAAGGAGAGTTTTCAGCGTTGGGGTCCTTTTTGCGGACTTGTCAGGAAGGAACCAACAGCTTCTCTTCCAGCAAGCGAAAGTAGCTCAGTAGTAAAGTGAAAGTAGCCCTTCGCTTGGCTTGGCAGCCGTGACATTTGAGAAAATACCTGTGGTCAGAAAACGCTTGCTACGGTGCTGTGGCATAAAGCTATTGACTGGCTGGAGAGTGGTCTGCCACTGCTATGGTGGCGTGGAAACAGTCTTGATTTATTGCAGGGTTTGACTGAAGGAAACTCAAATTCAGGTTGTTTCAGACCATTAATTCCTGATGACTCACGACTTTTATTGCTGAGAAACCGTGTGGACAATGAATATCCTTTTTATCAATAGTCTAGAAAATCTGAGTCTGTGCAATAACTTCTCAGATGCTAGGATACAGCAATATAATATTTAGCCCTTTTCCTGCGATCTTGGGGAAAAAAAACCACTCCAAAACTAACAGACCTTGAACCACCAACAGAAATAAGTAAAGAATTTCACTTGGATTTTGGAGTACGCATTGTTTTGTGCCTTCCTGATGGAAAATGCTGCTGATGGTTTTTACCTTTGTGCCTTTTCCTTGTGCCAGTTGAGTGCCACCCGGACTGTTTGACCTGCTCTCGCTCCTTTGATCACTGCAACGCCTGCCGCGACACAAGGAGGCAGCTGCAGAACGGGCGCTGTGTGGAGATGTGTGACCTGGGCTTCTACCAGGATGGGGGTACTTGCTTAGGTAATTCCTGCAAGGGGTTCTACCCTGTCAGATGACTGTCTTCTCTGTTGCATCCTCTGCTTTTGTTCGTAGCATCCCACAGGCTTATTTTAAAGAGATTGCTAGGCTTTGTTTGGAAAAGCATTTAGGCACACACTGAGTAGTAACCATGGGCTTAAGACTGCAGGGGGTTTCAAGTGGAAACCCCTGAAAAATGCAAATTCTCGAACTCTTTTGCCAAAATAGAGGCAAAATTATCTCGTTTTATCAGAGCAGGGGAGTCTTGCTGCATCGAGGCATTTGGGATTGATACATCTTCCTTCTCTATTCTGATTTAATATATCTTTCTTCTCTATTCTTTCTCTTGGAAGCCTGCAATGAAATGTGCTCAGCCTGTACCAATGGATTTGAGTGCTCCTCGTGCCGGACATCCCTGCTAATGAAGAACGGGCAGTGTGTGACGTCGTGTGGGAAGGGTTACTTTCAGAATCAGCTCCTCTGCACAGGTAACTCAAAGCAAAAAAGACTGCAATAGTTTGTGACAGCAAAAGAGCAGACAAAAGCTGTACCGGAGGTATTCGATACACTCTCCGTTGAGGGATCTGCTGTTGACATAGGTGTTAATGTTCACCCTAGAGTAAAGGAAGGAGTGAACAGAGGAACTAAGTCATACAGTGTAAAATTGATTACCGGTTGGGGAAATATTCATTAAAATTCCTCAGCGGATCAGTTCTGTTGGTCTGAAACTCGCTGCTTTTGAACATTGCGGTTTTTCACCGCTGTCCTCTTTCAATTCAGAATTCTCTTTTGGAAACGTGACCGTGGTTTTTGTGGCATTAAGGCTATGGAGCAGGACGTATGCGCTAATTTTACTAAGGATATAACACCCTGAGGCATGTCTGGCAATCCGATCCGTGGAGTTTTTCTTTGAGTTCGGCGCAAATGAGCTGCAGCCGCTAATGCCAGACTTTTCAGGAGGTGGTACTTTGAGGTGTGTGGAAAATTGCTTGGAGGGATGGGGGATTGATAGGTCTCAGAAAAGCTCATGGAAAATACTTTTTGGAAAAGTTTTTTGCTTTGTTTTGCCATGCATTTGTTTCATATGGTGCGCTCTTCCTGCAAGTTGATTGGACTAACTGTTCTCAGGAAGCATGTTTACAAAGTAAATCGGTAATTCTATAAAACACTGAGATATGTCTAAATCCTATATCCTAGCAATTGGGAAGACTGAAAATAAGATTGGGAAGTTTCCTTTTTCTCTTTGATGGAACTGTGCTAGTGCTTTTATGAGCTTCCCCTGCTCCTTTGAAATACTTTTCCCAAACTGTAAGGCAGCTGCTTTTTCATTGTGACAGTTTAATTGTTTTCTCTAAAGATAACGCTTTTCTCCTCTTGATGTTGGCCTTTTTAGAAGGCGTCTAAGTATTTCTGCAGCTCTAATGCAGCAAAGGGATGGAGCACACGCTTAACTTCCTGAGACATCGCTTTGGGAATAGGCCCCCTGCATAAAATTAAATACAGGCTTGGGGCTTTTGGCAGATTTCAGGGGGAAAGCACCTTAGATTGTAAGTCCAGCTTCCTTTTCTGAAGCATTTTTTCTTGAAGAGCTGACCGTTCGTTTTGAAAGTCTGAAAAACCTCTGTCCTCCAGCAGTGACTAGAGACTAAGGCCCCATTGTGCATGTATAAATAGAAAAAAGAGACCCGGTCCAAAAGAATTTATAGACTTAAGTATCAAATAATCTTCTACTTCATTTGGTTTTATTTTACCATTTCCTTTCCAGCTGCTCCTAGTGTTTTAATTGGCAGCGCCCATGTACTGCTGAAGTGGTGGGGAAAAGCTAATGTTTCATTTTATTACTGGTTTGTAGATTACTGATTGTACATTCCATCCAAATTTGCAGTCACGCATGCCTGTAGCTGAAAGTTGCTGGGAAATTTTGTTCCTGTTTCCTCAAGGGAATTAAACCAATTTGCTTTAGTTCTGCCTGGCTGCATTTTCTGCATAAAGTCAAACTGGTGGAGAAAGTCTTAAATTTCAGATACGGTCCGTAATTCATTGCTGTTCACTCTTTCTTTGTATCCTCTTTATTTTGACAAATCTCTAATCTGATTGTCCAGACGAGCCTTAGGCTGTTCAGAAATATTTTTCTCATAAGGATTTTAATATCTCCAATAAGCATGTTCCAAAATCACAAAAGGGATGAACTAGACTGTGTTAATTGCTATAGTTCCAGTAAACTCCCTCTTGAGGAATTAGTTCTGGAGATGAAAAAGACCTATAAGACCAGGTTTCTCACTTCATCCTATTGTTGAAACACTGTTGTCTGCATTGTAGCAAAATACAATGAATTAGTCTTTCCTTTTGTTCATGTTTTATAACATCTGGTCTAATTGAATCTCTTTTGAATTTTGGAATACAGTCATTTGATCTCTGCCCTATTTTAATCTTACTCCAGGGTTGTTTCCTGCCCCCGTCCCTCCACCTGCTCTGTAAACTATTAAAACCATTAAGAGAAAGTAAAGTTGAGAATAAAAGGTAACAGATTCCGTTATGTAGCAGTGTGTTTAACGATTCTCAGTCAGTTTGAGTCAGGCTTAGAGCAGAGTGGTAGATGAAGTCTTCCGTTGTCAGAAATAGGCCGTGGAAACAGTTAAGACACCCCCCCACCATGGGCAAAGCAAAGGGAAGCAAAACTAAAAGATGTCTGCCTCGTAGAACAGAAAAGCTCGAAGGACTTGCAGTGTTCGGTGCTCTCGCTGCATTTTTCTAACTTAATTATTTATGTTTTCAAGATTATTCAAAAGCCTAGGCAGAGCTCAAGTGTTTCTGCTTTGAGCTCCCAAAACGCGAACGTTGAAACGTGTAACTCGACACTACCAGACCCAGCTCACTCTCTTAGCAAAGCGCTTCCGTTTTTATTCACGACCGGCTGTTTTTCTCTGCCGTACCTGGCTGCCGAGGCTCACTTTGAGGATGAATGACTGAACACCACGACGCTGAGCTTGCCCAGCTCGTGGTGAGGAGGGCGGGTTAGAGGTGGTTGGACCCCATCTGTGCTTTCTCAAAACCAAGCAGTGATTTCTTACTGTGTTTTTGCTGGGATGCCATTTACATTAGCCCTCCTGCTGTCGTCAAGCCTGGGAATGTTATATCTGTGCTGATACAGATGAGAGGCGATGTGGTGAGTGGATCTTTATTTGATACTCTGACTTCTGGTCAATCATGAAGGAATAGAAGCATCACTTTGCAAGACCTCTCATCTTCTAAAAGCCCAAGCTTGTGTCACTTCTGTGTGACTCCTACGTAACACCCCTGCAGCTCCTAAGAGAGCAAAGACCTGTTGGCTCAGGAGCCACTGGAGTGCTCTTGCTTTAACCAAGAAGCGAGACCATGGAAGTTTTGTCTGTTTTCCACCAATTTTCTGGAAAGACATGTTACTGCAGCTTAATGAATGCTATCGTGCCAGCTGAGGCAGAGTAATGGCACACCCTATTGCAACTGGAAGGTCAGCTATGTTCTTTTGAACATCTTTCCTTCCTCAGCAGTGTCTGGTTAAGCTGCAGGGTCGTGCCTGTAAGTCCTGTATCCACACTGAAGAGAGGAGGCAATGCAAAACAGCCCCTACAAATCTGAGCTGAAAATAGCTGGGAAGTGTGTAAACAAGTTTCCTGGCGATGCAGTCCCTTCTGTTGATTTATTTTCACACAGCCGCTTCGTTGCTGTAGGCAAAGATGTTTTAGCTGATGGTGGCTAATTGAGTGCTTCCATTTTTTCCTGGGCTTTTTCAGCGGAGTTGGTGACTTGGCTGTTGGGGCGAGGAGCAGCTGTTGGGGCTGGCGGTGATCCAGCGCTGAAAGAGCCAAAGCTTCTGCAGGCAGGCTGTGCGTGGGTGTCTAAAAACACAGGGCAGGAATGGTGTGGGGCTGCTGTTCCAACCGCAGGAACCCAGGTCCTACAGGTTGGGTGTCCATTGGTTGCAACTCCAGTTGTCCCATCTGATGGCAAACAAGAGTGGAGGTAGTGGCTGGGATTTAGTAGCTGCTGGACTTGCGACAAAAAAAGTCCTCAAGACGTGAAAATAAATGTCCTGGTGCCTGCGGCTGCAAGCACAAGAAGCGAAGGATTGTATCTGTAGGAGCATGAATCAGGCTGCGCATGTTTCTCATCTGGAGACTGGCAGGTGATAACTCCTGGAGGTGCTTGCCACCTCGCATACAGAAACGGCAGTGTTGGAGGGGTGCGCGGAGCCTGTTCCCGGGGAGGGTTCGCGGAGCAGAGCTAGTGATTGGAGCAGCGCGTCAGAGCTGAGGCTCGTACTGCAAGTGCTTTTTTTTTGTTGGGCCACCTGAAGAAATTGTTACCGATCTGTACTTTTGAGTCGTTTGCACTGCTTCCACATGCTAAATGTGTCTGACTTGCTAAAAATCAGGTTGAATTCTTTCCCCTTTCCTTCCTTTCTTCCAAACTCTGCTACTTTGATCCCCTCCCTTTCTGTCTCAAAGAAGCCGTTTGGGTCTGATCTCTGTCTTGGGGTCCAGAGGATCTGTTTCATATCAGCTTGCCACATTCACTGCAGCTTCTCAGAAGGTCAGATGACCTCTGGCAGCTTCTACTTCATCTTTACTTCTCTCACTGTAGCCTTTCCGTAGCTGAGATACCACAGAAGTCACCCCCCATCTAGGAAGACAGGCAATTTTATCATAAGAGCTGCCTTACTGGAAGACTTGAAAGCTGCTGTGATACCCAGGAGTGGATTTGCAGGATCTTTGCTAAGGGCCAGTGAGGGCCAACTGGGAACTGGAGAGAGGGAGTAAAGTAAGATCTTAAACTCCTCCAGCCTGCAGATAGTGCTCGTTTGTATCATCACCTGGCTTGAGCCTTGTCTAAAACACCCTTTTTGTCTCGTTCCCTTTCTTCTGGCTGTGTTTAGAGTGATATTTGAGGTGAGTTTTTTTGGCAGCGGGGAATGGGGGAATGAGCTGGGCTGGCCTGTCTGCTGCTCTCTCAGCCCTACGGCCATGTGTCCATGGGGGAGCCGGAGCCAGAAGGGAAGGTGAGCTGGGAGGGAGGGTTGTTTGCACCGCAATTAGCTGTGTACAAGGATAGTGGTGCTGGTGACAAAAGCCCAGCAGAACGGCCGTGCACAGACTGGCAGAGGAACAATATTGCCGGGCAGCATCTCCAGAGAAGAGCTGGATGGGGTGTGGGTCCAGCCACACCAAAGACCTTTCCAGCCTGGGTATTGTTTATGGTAGACTTATATCCAGCAAAATGTGTGGCGCTGATGGGAGGTGAAGACATTATTTTGACCTACACAGAGGGACAGCTTGAGGCAGCTGCTTGAGAGAAGAGCCTGAGGTCAGGATGTGCTCGGGAGCACTTGATCTAGTGCAGGCAGCAAATGGTGCGTGGTGGGAGCCAAAGCACGTTTGCCCAACTGACCTGGCTTTCATCAGAAGCGCTTTTTTAATACAGCTGTATGCAAGGCAGCATGTTTAAAAACAGAGTCTGGAGACCACGCTGCCAGGAGAGAAAAGCATATCTTGGAAAGGAGCAGCATCTCTGGAGAGGACTTGAGAACTTTGCAAATAACTGGGTATGTCCAGATGCGTCAACATATTGAGGCAGGTTAACAGCAAGTGGGTCAAGCTCTGCCGCCTGTAGTTAAAAGATCGGAGTCCTGGTGTCCACTCTTTCAAAAAGATGTTGAAAGTTAGAGTGAGCTCAGAAAGGAGCAAAACGACTGGAAGGTGAAGTGAGGACATTTCAGTACTTCGGAATTTACAGCATGAACTCGTACTCTGCGGTTAACTTTCGAGTGTAGACGTGCCCTGAGAGTCATCCAAGCTGGAATGAGATGCAGCTTTTTATCAGCAAGGGAAATTATCGACTGGAGCAGAAGAGCGCGCAGTCTTTACCTCGGGATTGGATGTTTGGTATTCATTGTCTTGTGATTTAGCGACAACTAGATGCGTTTAACAGTCGTGACAGCACTTGGCGTAGGAGTCAGGGAGAAGATCCTTTTGGGTACAGGATGCCCAGCGTCCTTATGAGACACTTCTCACATAGGAGTGAAGTAGAAAAGCCACAGCGTTCTGGAGAGATCAGGAATAAGGTGGTGGTGGAGAAAAGATGCAGGAAGGTGAGATGGGGGAAAGCAAACAGCTAGTTACATGGCAATAGAAGAAGACGAGAAAAGGGAAAATAAGCAAAGATGGAAGTGTGGAGAAGGAACATCCAGAATGTCAAAGGACCATGTGCTGGGCATGAACTCAAACGTCCCGTGTCTTGGCCCCCTGAACACTCCCTGTTCTAACCCCGTGCATGTCACATCGCATCGCTGTGTTTCAGTTCCCTGCGTGTGAGATAGAGATGATCACGCTTCCCTGCCTCGGGGAGCGGTGAGCTCTGCTAAGTTGGGGTGTTTGTCTCCTGCTGCGCAGCGTGACTCATCCATGAGCACAAATGTAGGTGCTCCATCGCACTAATTAACAAACTCAAGAGCAACTATGGCCTCAAGCGGGCAGAAGCAGCATAGAAACAGGAGTGAGATGGGAGTAGTGGTGCTCACTGGTTTGCTATAAACCTACTTAAGGCTGTGTGGATTGCAAACACGTTCACTCTCGCCTGTTATTGGGGAGAGGATGAATTGACTCTCACTTAGTGGATTTATTTTGGCAGGAAGACTTTTGTCACTGCTCTGTATGTAAATGTGCTCTTAGTTGTGGGGATGAGCTGCTGCTGTGTCTGCCGGTTCCTGCAGTATGCTGAGGCTACTCTTGGATGAGTTTTTTCGTGGTTGGCTGCAACTTAAGACATGTTTGCGGATACAGGGCAAATGTCAAAAAGTTCTCTTTTCTCCCACCTGCCGTGGTCTGGCAGCACAAGCATGTACCTGCCTTATTGTGAAATAATAAATTTAAGAACATCTTTGGAACATATTTGGGTGTAATCATGAAAAAAATCTAATAGCTAGAAGAGCTGTGATTTGCACAGCTCCTGCAAGCCCTGGTAGCCCAGGATTTAACGTGAGTCTGCATCACGGATTCCATAAACAGTAACCGCAGTGGGCTGAATTTCCCTCGCAGCTGAACTTGTACCATTTCGAATAAGGTGGCTTGTTCAACAGCTGTTTTGGGAGGCAGAATTGATCCCTGTAATGTTATTAGTTTAATTGTAAGGTATCATCATGCTCTGTTTTGCCTTTGTGTTCCTGTACCCAGGTGCCACAGAGAGGGCATTTATACTGCCTGTATTGCAGGAATGTGAAATGCTTCAGGAATATCTGAAATCTTTCTGTGTCCCAGCCATGATACATGGCTCACCCACAGAGAATAGTACCTGGTAGCTGAACTCAGTGGGGGAATGCCGGTCCCTTTAGCTGGCGATGTCAAGGAAAGCACAGTACCTGCTGTACTGGACCTGGGACCCACTGCCCACCTTCCCCCAGGAATTACTCAGGCTGAGCACCTGAGGATTTCTGCCCTGCCCAACCAGGCCGGCCAACAGCCAGTTCCTTTTGCATCAGTGTGGACTCCTGGAAGGGCAGAAGGAGTTGTTTCTAGAAGCAGGCTGTCTTCTTTTTAATTTTGCAGGATCTTGATTGCAGCCCTGCAAGTCTAATTTTGCCTTTGTACATGGAGCTGGGTTAATGTCAGTGGTCTGCGGGTCTGTTTTTTAAGTAGTGTGTGATGGGATGCCTTCCCGTTTCCCTTTGTGCTTGCACAGCCCCTAGCACCAGGATGGACAGCATTTAACTGTGTTACCAACACTCCTCCTCGGCTGATTACAGCTACAGAAACGGCTCTGATGTATGCTGCATGTCATATTGCACCTACAAAATGAAGCTGTAAATCGTACCCCTGAGATGGCATGGATGAAAGATCCTAACATAAGTAGAGCAGCATTTTTTTTTGTTTTCTTTTCCTTTTGTGAAGCAGTGAATGCCTGTGAATTTAAGAAACAAAACTGGGGGGGCAAAAAAGTGGATTACTACAAGCTCTTAATTTTAAAGAGATGATTGGAAGTTGATTGTTTTGTTAATCCTGCACCTTTCTTTCCTGCAGCTTGTCATGAATCCTGTTCCTCCTGCTGGGGTGCTGCTGAGGACAACTGTTTGTCCTGCAAAGACGCATCGCGCGTGCTGAAAGCAGGGCTCTGCGTGGCCAGCTGCGGGCAGGGATTTTATACAGAGGACGGAATCTGCAGCGGTAAATACCTGTTTTCTTCTCCAATTGCAAGAAGTTTGAGAAACGCTCTGCAAAAAAGGAATCAATATTTCCTTTAGCCACGTAGCAGCTGTGATTTTATTCATGTCTAAGAAGCCGGATGCACCTTCTGCATAAATACCAGATGAGGAAAGCTGCTGTTCGTTTGCAGGATTATTAATTCATTTTAGCTAATCAGATGCTGAAAGGTTTAAGGTTTTTTCCCACACTGAGCAGCATGGAAGCCTAAGTGAGTTGTTTCTGAGGGCTTGACAAATCTGTTTGTCTGCAGAAAGAAAAATGGCCGTTGCCAGCAGGTTTCTGTAAATTTGATTATAATTCAGCATCACAGTAACTAATACCTGCGCAACGGATGAGGCTGGGGAGCTGGAGATGTTTGCTGAGAAAAGAGGAAGAGATGGCTGGAGGGAATCAAAAGACGTGAGTCAAAGAGATCATAAAGGGGCGAAAAAAATATCAGATAAATAAAGAATCTAAAATTTGCCACAACCATTCAGGTCAAATCTGTGTTTTTGCTGGCAGCCACCTCCAGCTGCTTCGAAGGACTATCCGGCGCATAGTCAGTAAAAATGACACAGGGGTTGTCTGTCTTCATGGAGGTCTGTCTGAGCCACAGCCAGCTAGAGAGGGCTTAAAACCTAGAGCAAGTTGACAAAATTGTTGCTCTTCTGGCCGCTTCTAGATGGATTTCACTTTGCCCAAGTTCCAGTAAATGTTACTCACCTGTGTTTCGAAGTGTGCAGGCTTGAAATCTTACATCCGTAGCTGAAAATCCTTTAAGCGTAAAAGGAAATTTAACTTGGATGCAGCTTGGCCATAATTTTGATTTTTATTGCCAGTGATTTCTCAAAACTGCATAGTTGTTGCTTACAACCTCCAGGATTCAGGCCTCTCATCTTCTACCGAAAACATGCATTTTGATACCCAGCTGGAGAGCTGTAATCTGACTTGAAGGGGGGCTGTCTGACTGGTGAAAAGAAACGAAAAATGGTTAAGTAAAATGCTTGGGCCTTCTGCATAGACAGCAGCGGTGGTGGTGCTGCTGACATAGGGGAGCCAGAGTTTCACAGTGATCGTAGACAACAGGTCAGTTAACTTCAGAGCTGACTGGTTGGGGAGAATATAGACCAGAGGAATTGATAAGTAGCATCGTCATGCTTGATTTTAGATGTATTTTCACACTTAAAACTTTGACTTGAAGAAAGAAAGCGGGGGGGTGTAGGAGGATCACAGTTTGTTTTGTCAACTCTTCCCCCATCTTTTACTTCCTGAGCAATCTGATAACTGATGCTTGTTGTACAAAGGTATGTGAAGATTTATGAGATGGTTTTTGTATGTGAAATTGTTCAGAATGGTGCTCCCCGTTCACAGACTGGTGGTGAACAGGAAAAGGATACTACATTAGCTGGAGGGGGTTGTGTCAGGAGTGGAGGGCGTGCTGGTGTAGGCCCATTTCTGGTATTTGTACTTACTCAGAGTCCTAGACGGGATACAGGTCAGTGGATACCTGTCTGCACTCGCACGTCTGCCTCCGTGAATGTCACTAACTTACTCCAGGGAAGTGAGAAAGGTTACTTGTATGGGAGAGGAGGGTTTAAAGATGCCTTTCTGGCAAAGAAAGGACAAGGCACGGTTTGGCTTACTTTATTTTGTCTGTGTAGCCAGGCTCTGTTGTTCTTTGCTTATTGAGTGCGTTTCATTAATGAGCTGTCCTCTTTGGCAGCTTGTGACCAGTCCTGTGAAACATGCTATTCCGACCAGCCCAGGTGTTTGACCTGTGCTTCGGATAAGTTCTTACATGATGGGAAGTGTGTTTCAGAGTGCCCAGATGGATATTTCCCAAGTAGCAATGGAAGATGCAGAGGTAAGAGGCATATTTACATGACCATTTCTAAGGCTCTCAAGACACCCTCCGCATGCTGTCATCTTTTCCCCAGATGTTTACCTGTGGGGAGGGACTGTTAAGAGCACAGAAGGGCCACCAAGATGATCAAAGAATTGGGAAGCCTGCCATATGAGGAAAGGCTGAGAGAACTGGGTTTGTTCAGCCTTGAGAAAAGAAGGCTCGGATGAGACCTTACAGCATGTGCCAGTCTTTAAAAGGTGGCTACAAAGAAGATGGAGACTCCCTTTTTACATCGAGTAAAAGACAAGGGTACAAGTCACTCCGGGGGAGATTCCGGTTGGACATAAGAGGAAAAATTTTCACAGTGAGAATACTCAGCTGCTGGAATAATCTCCCCAGGGAAGTGGTGGATTCCCCAACATCGGACACTTCTGAGATTCAGCTGGGCAGGTTGCTGGGGCATCTCATGTAGACGGTGCTTTTGTCAGGAAAGGTTGGACCAGGTGATCCATGAGGTCCCTTCCAAGCTGGTGTTCTGTAATCTTTGATTCTTTGAAGTGCGAGTGGGGATGGGGAATTTGATGTTTTGTTTTCTTTGGTTCACTTGGGAGAGATTATTTTAAATAACCTCTTTACCTTGAGAAGCATATTAAGACATGCTGAGATACATACTCGAAACACTGTGTGAGTGAGGGTTATTGCTGTTAGTAGCTGTTAATACATGTGCCCTTCTGCTCTCGTTTGTTCACATAGCTGAATATCATGCCAGCTGTGAGTTCTCATTGTTGGCCGGAGGAGGTTGTAGTCAGGAACACCACTGTCCCAGAGGAAAAAATGGGATATTTCAGTTCTGTGTGCTCTGTTTCTTATCAGCTTGTCATGATTCGTGCTCCACATGTGAGGGACCTCTGGCCACCCACTGCACCTCTTGTTCCTTTCCTCTGGCATTGCTCCGGGGCCAGTGCCTGCAGGGCTGTGGAGAGGGTTTTTACCAGGATCACGACATCTGCAAGGGTAAGCTGTGTACTCAGATCCCCAGCTGCTGTAATCCAGTGTGACTATATTGGCTTTTGTGGGGCTGTGCTCGGAGTATGCGGCTACGATGCCGATCCTTTATCCTGTGCTGATCTGGTCAATGAGTAATTCCTGTGTTTGCCTGCTGATCGTTTGCTACTTTGAGAAAAAGCAAATTTTCTCAAATACTTTCTGCTTTCACGCCCTCAGGATTTAGTGATCTTGGGGACATATTTTTTTGCTCTGTGCTGTTGAAATAAACGTGCATTAGTTCCAAGTTTTTCTTGAGTTAAGAGAAGGATGAAATTTTACACACACCTAGTATGTCTGCTAACACTGAGGTCATTTTTGCAGCAATGGAAAACCTGAAAATTCGGAAGATGAATTTATGCTTCCTATGAGTGCTTTGGACTGCCATTTCTTGCTGTCTCACCTAGTGGGATTGTGTTCACCGTTGTGGTTCCAGAAATTAAAGGAAAATTGACTGCCTGTGGCACAGACCTGCAGATTTTTTCCCCAATGTTATTTGTTCACCAGGAAAAGAGCTGTTATTTTGGGGGTGGGGGAAAAGATGTTGAAGTATTTTTCTAAAATCCCTGTTCCATTATAGAAAATACAGCACCCCCTCAGATACCTTAGCTTGCGAGTTGCTGCAAAAGATATGCTCTTTTCTAGTTCTTTGAGTATCAGCCTATCCGCAGCAATACAAAACTGGAAAGAGGGATGAACAAGAGGACCCAGACCAGTTGTGTTCTCCCCTTTCTGTCTCATGTTCACGGCCAGATTCCCAGGTTTGCAGGGTTGTTGGGCCTTGTCCATCTCTCTGTCCCCAGAGCTGTGGCTCTGATGGCTCTCTCGACCTGTGCACAGGTTGCCATCTGTCCTGCCGGACCTGCGTCGGCCCAGGGGCCTCTCACTGCCTGCAGTGCAGGACGCCAGAGGACGTTCTTCAGCCTCACCAGGCCATGGAAGGAGCCGTACGTGGCCTTTGCCTCTCTCACTGCCAAGCCCAGTTCTACGTGGATAGCACAGGAGTCTGCAGACGTGAGTAGAGGGTGGGAACAGCTCTTCAAAGCCTTCAGCACAGGGCTGCGCTGGATTTTAGGTGTTCAGGGTGATTGTTGTACAACGTTTGATTCATACATGCTTTGAGCTCCTTTGTTTGCCTTGTGTCGTGAATGTTTAAACTCAGTAACTTTCAGAACGGCGTATACTAGTACTTTGGAGGGAAAATATACTCTACATATAATTTCTGATTAAATGATTCAGGTACTATTTTTTAAAAGGACTGTGTTCAAGTCTGCACAGTTTAGCTTAGCTTAACTTAGCTTTCTTTTCATTGAAGTTGAGTGTGTGATATTTACCACTGACTTATTTTGAAGCAGGATCAATCCTTAAATCCTTTTCAGAAAAGACTGAGCTGTCTCCTTATTAGCCTTTGGAGCGGGTCAAGACATCCCACAGCAGTCTGTTCTTTGAGGAAGCTCTTCTGATAGATACCCTGAAGCACTCGTGCCATCACTGCTCCTGAAATACCAAGTAGGAAGCATTTCCATGAAGACTAGAGTTTGGAAAAGGGGCTGATGTGGTGTGTATTGGGGATGTATGTGGTTTCACACCACTTTGAGAGAAAACCATTGTGGAGTTCAGCGAAAAATACTTCCTGGATGGATTATCAAGCCAGTCTGTCTGGCTGTACAGAGCTTGTGGCAGCTGGTGTGGATGTCTGGACAACAGACATATTGCAGTATCTTGAAAATAAAGCAGACAGAAGCAGGCTGAGAGGTTAGACGGAACGTCTTGTGCCAGCACAGCCCACCCTAAGCCTAAGGAGAAATGATGCTTTCAGAAATAGCAGTGATTTCCCTGTGTGGAAAGACCAGTCATAGAGACAGTGACTCTGCAGTGCTTAAGTAAAGTAACAGTAGTAATAATAGCAAGAATACTACTGGTGGCTGTTTCTTCCTGTTGAAAAAACATTGTCTAAAAGTGGATGTAAATTAAAATCCGTTTATTTTTATTTTATCTCTTCATCTCAACTTGATGGAAAGAATCTGTCCAACTCATTTTTTTTGCCTCAGGGGATCATAAAAAGGCAAGAAGTGGCATTTTTTTGGGTGGAATGATTCCGTCTTTAACAGTGACCTACACTGACTGTAGGGTATCCAGTGTTTTGGACTGGGTCCTGAAGGCATTAGTGTAGAGCCTCCAATGCACGCAGTGGCAATTCCTTGGCAGGGAATGGGTTTTCTTGTCTGAGTCCAGGTTGTGGCGTAGAAACTGAGTGAAGAAATCCATATACCACTGCCTCAGATGGGTGAACAGACCTGTACAAACAGGCCTGAGCAGAGTTTGGTGGCAATGCTGAATTACGTCATTGGGCAGGAATTCCGGCACAGCCCCACATGTTATTAGCTCTACTGTATTAGTACTGGCATTAGAATAGCAGTTTGATTTATTGCAGAAGGGCGTGAAGATTCAAGATTTCAAACTTTGAGCTACCTACCCCTGGAAAATACTCGTGCAAAGTTTGTAGGTGCACCTTTTTGAAAAAGTAAACCCACAACAGATGTGTACTGCGCCTACATTATATTTAGGTTACCGTGCCTCCACTCATATTTAGGTTAAAATGCTGGTCTGGTGTGTGGTTGTGAATTTCTCACCAAACCACAGAAATACCTCTGTATTTTTCTAATGCTCGAGATTTCCCCGATGAGACTGTAGGAAATTTCTCTCTGATGTGATTTGAGTGACTTGAACCAAAGATAGTCCTGGAGACGTTGCATTTGTGCTGAGGATCCCTGACTTTCTCTCCTTGGCTTTTTGGCAGACAGCTAAGTGTACTTGTATAAATCATTTTATTTCATTTCATTTCTTTCCTTTTCTTCTCCCCAGCCCTGTGTCTCTCTTGTCTTCCTGGAGGGCAGGAAGTCTCTTTTTTTCAACTGTAACTCACACAGTGGAGCCTGTGGCCTCAAGTCACTGCTGTCATAAATACTGGGTTTTTAACTAATGAGTTTATATATTTATTTAATTGGATTGCATAGTTTAAGGTGGCTTGTTTTAGCGTCACTACCAGCAGAGGTGAGGAAGTCTGACTTTTTAACTGCACTCTTCTCATTCTTGCTGAATGATCCTTGTAATGAGCGTTCACTTACTAGCTGTAAAATCAGGTGGCCAGCCCACCTCTGCGTTTATTTGCTCTTACTGCTCCGGAATGGCTAATGATAATCATGGAGTGCTGCTGGATAGAAAATCCTTCCAACCGTAGGGTGATGGCAAAAGATGATTCCGGAATCTGGTAAGTTTGCAGAACCCCAGAGCTCTTATAGGGAGCAGAACGGTATTACACGGTGTTGTGCATCTCAGCTTTCCATTTCAGTAATGAATTGTGTGGGTGCAAAAATGATTAAATATATGGTTGCTCCTTATCTCTAAGAAACGTGCTGTACAGCCTTTGTGCTCTTGCTCTTTCAACCTTTCACAAGCAGAGAATCCTGTAAAGGAAATACCTTCCTGTGTCATTGGGGAGAAAGCAATCCAGCCATACTCTAGGACAGTAACAACCAAGATAAGCTGGAATTAATTTGGCGCTCTCTGTCTTGTTTTTCCCTTCCTTGCAGGGTGCCACTCCTCCTGTGCAGGCTGCGTGGGGAACACTTCTCAGGACTGTACGGCTTGCCTGTCTTCGCACGTCCTGCTTGAAGGCAGGTGCCTCTCTGAGTGCCCGGAGGGGCTGTTCAGCCACGAAGATCGCTGCTATTGTGAGTGCGTACGGGCATCTGCAGCTTACGCTGCTGAATTTCATTGCACGCACATTTTGTAATGCATTTCTCAATATAATTAGAGATGCTGTCAGTTTTATATGAGGCTATTTAAGTATTTTCAGGGGAGAATAGGATAGTCCAATTTCAGGAAATGGAATCTCCTTCTAATGGGAGAGAGGCGTACACATTGAGTCATACATTATGATCAGTTTTGCTCCTCTGGACTGTTTCCCTGAAGATATTTTACATTTCATTTCAGTAGGCTTGGACAATGTTCTCAGCCAGCGTGCTCTGGCAAAAAAGGTCTTTATTGGACCACACTGAAAAACAGTCTGCTTTTACTAGATTAGATAAGCATATTGTCCATATGAGATAGCTTTATTTTTAATCCGCTCCTGCCTGTAGGGCTGGGTTTAGAAGGAAGGAATTCTGCCGATACAGGAGAAAAGCCATTTTATCTATGAATATGCCCGATCAGTAGTGGGGACAGCATTATTTATTTGTGTCTCAGCCTTGCCCACCAGTCGGCAAGTGGCCTTCGTTCAGCTTGTTTGATCTCATGTGAGCAGATGACTGTGACTACTGACCTTCTGAGTGACTCCAACGATTAAATCCTTTTTGCCACTTGCAGAAAACGATGGCCTTGGGGGTATGCCGTTCATTATGAGCTGCTAAGTACAATGGGTGAGGAAATGCGGGCGTTTGAAATCTGATCAGTCCCTTCAAGGTCATCTGAAAGTCTACTGCTGTTTTTATAATAGATTCATTGGGACAGGCATCATGTATGTGTTCTGGCAGTAGGAGAAATTTACTGGTCGCTTCCCTGGAAGGGCTCAAGTTTAGAGAGAAAACCTCTCTGAAAGTCCATTGCTCTATTTATTCAATTTACTCACCTAAGGAACAACTCTATAAATATGTTGATTTGGCAGGCCACTGTAAAGATTCATCAAATTTGAGGTTGTGCACTGCCACCTTAGAGCTGTGGTAGCTGCCAAATGCTGCATTATGCAGTTTCAGGCCTATGTAAATGTCTTAAAAACGAAATTTCCGTCTCAGGAAAAGTGTCATCTTTCTGTATGCTGCCAGCTTAGATCTCCTGCTGGTTTTGAGCAGCGAAGCTCAGTTAATATAGGTGTGTCTAGAAAAGGGATTCTTCCTTTGGAACACTGAACTGACGAGAGTGAAGCTGAGAAGGTGGTCAGGTGGGAAGCGTTTAGGACTTAAACGCTTGGAGCTTTATGTTGTGGCAGCTGCGAAATGCCCAGCTTCCATGTGGGGAGCGAGGGATTGTGTGTAGCCTGGGGGAGTCCCGAGGTGGGAGATTTTTCAAGTTGTGTGCTTTTATTCATAGAAGAGCTTTAGAAGTAGTTTTAAAGAATTTTTCAGATCATTAGCCATAGTATTTCTGTCTCCCTCGGATCTGTAGCACGGAAATCCTGGAAATACGGCACCTGTCTTTAAAGGTGGAAGAATACAAAAGCAGCTTGAGTGAAATAGTTTTGAGCAATCTCAACCATGTTCTCTGAAATCTTTTCATTGAGCTTTTAGTAGACAGAATCGCTAATGAGCTGGCGTGACATTCAGCTTTTATAGATTTCAGATTGGGAGAGCTTTGTGCACCAATCATTCCTGGGTTTTACACTCGTTAATATCAAACTCATGCCACTGTGATGTTCAGACAATCCCAGGATGTTTATAATTTATCTCCGCTGTGCATCCCACTCTTTCTTATGTGCACAAGCATATGCTGGAGGGAGGAATAAAAGGGCCAGTCTCTTTATATTTTCTATTTTGTATAGATTTATACCGTGATTAATGCAGCAAACAAATCCCATTTTTAAATTGCCAATTCATTTCTACTCTTGTTTAGTCAAAATGACAATGTAAGAGCCGTCCAAACCACAACTCTGTGTTCGCTGGTGCTATTAGATTGTTTTATGTCTGTGTTTTGTAGGAGTAAATGGTTATTACAGGGGCTAGCTTTCTGGGGAGGGGAGAGTGTAAGGTGGACTGTACCAAGAGCGTAACAAGCGCTGATTTTTTTATCCAGCCTGTCATCCATCCTGCAAGACATGCCGTGGACCTTCTGATTCAGAGTGTTTAACCTGCCATCCCCACGCAACTCTAGCTAGCGGAAAGTGCAGGACAAGCTGCAAGGAAGAGCAGTATCTCAACCTGGTGGGATATTGTGTGGGTAAGTAAGAGGAGATGGTGTGGGTCGTACAGTGTGATGATCTTTCTGGGGCATTACCCAGCTACTTGTGTACACACCATGAAGAAAATCAAAATGCCTGTTAGGAGTAAAATGTCACACAGATGAAAATACCATGAGGAAAGTCTCCAGTGGGCATAGTGTATAGCAAAGCCACTTGCCACTCCTGCTGTACATATCTTTAGTGAAGCTGCGTGAAGTTAATTGCACATTGTGTAAGGCAGATAGTCGGGAGAGGGAGACAAGGTTCTCCTTTGCCTGGGTTGCTGCTGCATGGTTTACGTGAAAACTTGAGGTCACCTGTACATGGACCGGTACATCTGGGAATCATCAGAGCATTCATGTACTTATTAATATTATAATGAGCATGCTCTTACCAACAGGATGGGCTGCTGCTCTGCTCTGTTGAGTGGCGATGCGCTCGGCTTTGCCAGCGTCTTGCTCCAGTCTGGGCTTTAAAGCATACAGCCTGGCACCGTAGAGCCAAACCTGGGGGACCCAGAGCCAGGAAAGCTGCTTAGGTCCCGCACAGAGCTTCAGAATAGTGAGTTAAGGAAACGTTTGTGATTCAGAGAAGCAGTTTATGGGACCCTAAAGAAAAATTGGCACAGCTAGCATTGCTGTGTGCATTTTTGGGTGGTAACAGGAATTCTGTGTAGGGGTTATAGTTTGTGGGTGCTTGGTGCCTGCACTTAAGCCTCTCATCAGAAGCCACTGATTGCATTTATCTGTTTAAAAAGAAAAATCGCTTTTAATCCATCATGCAGACGTGTATAAACATATCCTGGGAACTGCTCCAACAATCTCTGAGCTTTATCAAGAGATTTTTTTCTTTATCAAAAAAAGATATGGTGTGCGAGGCTTATTCTAGGCTGAACAGTTCCAAATGAGATAAGGAATCCTAACAAGAGAGAAAAATGCATTAGAGGTAATAAATGTATCCATTGAGAGGCTTTTGTTCTCAATTTAATAGAAATTATTCCCCTTCACAGAGGCGTCTTTTTGTTTACATGTATGTGTTGGGTTTTTTAAATGAAAAACTTGTTTCTTTACTGTCCAAGAGATTCATTTGATGAACCATTTCTTCATCTTCCTTTTAAATAACAGTTACTGTTTTGTCTGCAGAGGCAAAGAGAGAAGGGAAGCAAAGTATCTGAGGAGTAGGAAAATATCCTAACAGTATTGTACAGCTCCTTAGGTACACAAGAAATCAGGTTGGGGAATCGTGATGTTTCATACAGTCAAATAATTACAATATGGAAATAATTCAGCATTTCAGTGTAAAGAGCTGTCTCTGCCCTGTAAAATTTCAGGGGCTCCAACGATGCTTATTAATGGCCTGTCACATCATAGCTCTAGGCACTTTATTTCTTCCGCCTTATTTTCCCCTTCCTTTGGATTATGCGTCCTATGAAAAAAGGCCTGTGGGAATGTGGTCTTCCAGCTGTAAATTTCGTTGGAAAAATTTCACTACTACCATATGTCATAAACCAGGATTCTTTTTGAGGAGGGTTTATTCTGCTGCTTGCTGCGTGCTATGTGCTTTAATTATCCCCTTTAGACTGCTGTTCTTTGTAAGTTTGGCGAGGTGTCATGGAGCAGTAAGCATGCTCCCCAAATCCCAGGTGATGAGGTGGACACCATGGTGCCTGGCAATAATGAGGAGCAGAAATTGGAAACGATGGGCTTGTTCAGGCAACACGGAGGGCAAGGTTTGACCTCCAGACGTGCTACGCTGACAGTGATGGATCATCTGCCAAGAACCTTGCCTGGCTTTCTGGGCTCCAAAGCAATTGCAGGTGGTGCATCCTTTCATTGCAAACAAACAAGCTTTATTTCAAAGCCCTGTAGGTCATGAGCATGGTCCGCTGTTTGGAGACTTGTCTTCTCGCAGTAGAAACGTGTTTTCAAGGCTTGGTTCGCAGTGCCTGGCATCATTGCGAGATATTCCTTGCAACATAGGAAACCGTAACGTTCACGTGGTCACGCACATAGATTCATTGATGTTTCTTCATCTAACTGAAGTTTTGAAAATCNAAAAAAAAAAAAAAGTTGTGCTTTGGTCTCGATCTGCAGTCTGAAGGGTGTTGCTCTTTGTGCCAGATTTATGTCTGATGTTTAAGCAAAGGATGTGTGGTGCCAGTTCTGCTGGAGGTAAAGAGCTCCACATCCAGGTTGTTAAATTTCACTCGTTCTTAGTCAGCACTGATTGAAATGCTAAATTTGCCCTTGCAAGTTATTAATTACCAGTTAAAGAGCAGCTGTCCCATAAAAGAGAACATTAAAATCCCTGACATTTGCGTAATATATGAATTGCATCAGGATCTAACAAAGCTTTCTCCTTTGCTTCCCAAAGTAATATTTTTTTACAATTATCTTCCCATTTATCTCTAATTCCTGAGCCTCCAGGCAGAATTGTGTTACAACTTATGGAGACTGCTGTGCGTTATAGCTGCCTGCCAGACTTTTATGGACCTGCAGGGGAAAATCTTTCATACCGGGTGGAGAAAACCAACCGTCACTCGAAACCATTGCCTGTGAATTAATGTTGTTATTGTACATGTTACCTGAATGAGGATTGGAACATTTGCCTTGTTAATAGCGAAAAAGATCTTGTTTTCAGCAGTTTATCAAATAAGCATTTCAAATGTAAGCAGGAGAAAGACAAAATGGTCTCAAGTTTCAAAAGATTAATGAGTTTCTAAGCTCTGGTTTGGGCACGCCGAATCTCTGCCAATCTTCTTTGAGAGTGCTCAGTTGATTAATTTTATTTTATAGCTCAAGTGTATGTACAGGAATGTGTTTGTGGCTTTAGCCGTCCCCTGTTGACTCTCAGGGCTTTTGTGGTTTTTGTTTTCCCAGTTTGAAAACACTCTTTGATTTCCCTCTCCCTCTTATCCAAGGCAACTTCAGCTTCAGGAAACGTTGGAGTCACCGGTCTGAAAAAAAGGACCGTTGCTAAAACCATTGTCCTGCTCGTAAACCCCCACCCTTACTTTCCTGATTTGGATAAATCATACGCCTGCCTTGAGGTTTCCTCATTGATCTTGGGGCTTCCTCCTTGATCTTTTCCTGACTCGGTGGAAGGGCAATTAGAAAAACGCAGTGGCCAAAGCAAGGAGTTCACAGCCTGAGCTCTGCTGTCTGCTGGGTGCTCAGCTAAGCCGTAAAAGGATGCGAAGGACATCCCACTGGAATTAGTAGGAAGGGCAGCTGGCATGAAATAAAACTCAAAGCACCCGCTGGTACAGTATCCCCCAAGGTCCTGTCTTAACTTCCAGCTGCATCTTCCTTGACAGGGAACTCCCAATCCCCATGTTCAGCTGCTCGGGCCCTTGCTTTCTGTGTGCAATAGCAAAAATTTTCAAAGGTAAACCAGAAAAATCTCACTCAGGAGGAGGCCTGTAACAAGCCTTTTTGCCTTGCTCTTAAAATTCCAGAAGGGGCATTCTGACAACAAGAAATGCATTCGACTCCTTGTAAAATTAATGAGCTGTTGCCGTACTCTTAAAAAGACTTTGATACCATCACAAAGAGCTGGCGTTTCACTGAGCAGAGCAAGAGGGAAATTGGGGGCTTAGGTCTGCTTAGCCACTGGTGTGCGACCTTCTGCAGAAATGCCCAGCTGAGCTGCCAGAGGAGGAAAATGGAACATCATTTCCCTACTTTGCTCTGGGCTCATTGGTACCAGGCACCATCCAGCTGGATTTCCCACCTCACGCTGGCGAGAGAAGCTCCCGTCCTTTCCAGAAGTTGCAGGCAGATCCTTGCAAACCTGGTAGCACTTCACCGGGAGTTCACCTCTCTTGTTTGTGTGACAAATTCCCTTTCAGGTCTTCTAAAGGAGAGGCAAAAAACCCCTTCCAACAACCAAATCAAGACAAAAAGCCTGGTCAGTGCTAGATGTCCTTCTGAATCAGCCAATTCTGATTTTCTTTCTGGATTTCCTCTAAGGTGCTAGAGAACGTTTGCATGCTGACATGCCTGTGAATTGCATGGTGTTGTAAGTACTGATTGAAAAGTAGCGCTCTGTTGTAAAGCTCGTACCTTACCTTAGAGTATAGTACGAAACTTGCATCAGGACATTTTTTTCTAAAGAGCCCTGAAGAGAGGAGTTGTATTTAAACAACACAAGTGGTTGATTGCTTAGCAAAGGGTGGAACTGAGAGGTAGAAATGCCTCTGGTTTCCTTTATGAGCATTCACAGACACTTGACAGATAATTTTTTCTCCCCAAACAGCCTTCTCTGCCTTGACAGGCAAAGGAACGGTATATAATAGATACTTCCCATGTAGGAAGGGCGCTATTTGTTTTGTTTTCTTTGCTTGTTAAGAGAGAGCTAAGGAGGTGTGGGAGCATAGTGACCCTGGAAATGGAAATCTGTGTAATTATATTATGCCTTACAATGAAAGTTGCTTTATAGGAAGATCAATGATAGGTAAGGTGGTTGGTTTGGGGTTTTTTTTTTTGCATAGAGGTCAATCGACAAGGAGGAAATTCAAGCCAGCTGAAAGGGTAGCAGGAAAAAGCTTTGTTTGGACAGTGGGAGGCAAGTCAGTAGTCTCAAAAAGGTGAGGAGGGAGGCATCCGTGGCGCTACAAGCAAGGTGGTGACATGCTGCCCTGAAGAATCCAGTCTGGATACTGGAAGAAGTCAAAGGGAATGAGGTGATGTGTCGTACTGACCTGCAACAAACAGGGCACGTGAAGCCTCCGAAAGCCCAAAGCCCGCGGGCAGTAACTCGGCTGCTGGCTGAGCCAGAGTGAGGATTGACAGGGAGAAGGCAGAAGCAGGGAAGCAAATAGGGCCATGCGGTGTTAGTGAGAAGCATAAAGAAAACACTCCGCTTCCGTTAGTCCTCGTTTCAAAGGGAGCCTGCTGTGAAAAATTTAAATAAGCTTTTCCAAAACAAAGCGCTTCAGTTCTTCCTCTGCTCTCTCACTAGTTCCCCAATGTCCCTCAAATTCACCATGAGCGTCGGTTCTGGGTTTTTATTTGGTGCTGTGTGCTCTTTGATCTCCAGGCTCACAAAGGAACAAGAGAGCGATGGGGCTGATTTATCCTGAAACAGTAGCTGAGAAAAAGAACTCTCTGAATACAGAGGAGCAAACATAGAGGCTGTAAAGAGAAAACTACTGCAACAGCACCTAGTTTTGTAGATACTTAGCTTTTTAAACATTGGTTTGGGAGAGTCTAGTTACTGGTTATTTGGACACCCTGAGTTTTCTCTGTCTCATTTTTGTGCTCTGTTTATGGCACCTATTGACGATGTATGGTGAGTTTTGTTACTTATTATATCCAGCCAGAGCTCTCTAATAGAGACCAGTGGCTCTGGCGAGAGATTAGACTGGAGGAGTATTATTATTACAATAGGGGGAGTAGACGCGTTGCCAGCTAAAAGTGTAAGCATGAGAAACTAACTGGATTTATTTTAATTTTCGTGAATAGAAGCACATAAAACTCTTCACCTCGCCTCCAGCCCCGTGCATACAAATCACATATGGTGCTCAGGGCCTTTGGGATAGTATCTTAGTCCTTGCTCTCTGCGGTGAGCTGCGTGTGGTCATTTCTGGCTTCAGTGGAGCTACAGATAGATGGCAGGTCTTTCCACTCCAACGTCAGCATGGGTTTGGGATCTTTGGCTGTGAAGATTGATGGGATGATGCCTTGGGTATTTAGGAGTTCACCTGTACAGTCAGAAGCTGCAGTACAATAACCCCTGTACGCTGTTTTGAAGTTTGTCATCAAGTTTGGGAGCATGACCTTATGTGCTGCTTTCCTTTTCTTACCACTGTCCTGACAGTGAGGGATCGAGAACCTACAAGGTCACTATCTTAAGTCTTAAGCATCATGTTTCTTCTCGCACGCCTTTACCTCCTCTCTGGCTGTTTGTTTCCCATCTGCAAGGTTGAGAGTGTGGGGCAGAAACTAGATGGATTATATACCTTGTAAAGTCAGGAGGTGAAGGCGGCGGCTGCTTTAAGGACTTGAATCCCTGCATGCAGTCAGCTGTGCTCTTTTTTGAGAGACATCTGTGCTCTTCCACCAGTGTTTGGTAAGAATCATCTATGTGTGATGTAGAGAAGTCAGGCTGGGTTAGACTTTGGTTGCTATTGCGTTCTTGCAGGTATGGATGCAGAATTCCCCGGGACTCTGATGTGAGCCTGTCTTCAGCTTGTAAAATTAGATTGCCTGACAATCTGTAGTAATGCTGTCACAAGAGACAAAAGGCAGAAAGTTGAACCTTCAGTAGAAATCTGACAAGAGGCCAGGTACTCAAATCAAGCCTCATTATTACATTTCTTTCAAGGCAGTCGTCATTTCCTTTATAATTTTCTGAATTACCATAATGAGGATTAATTTGGCTTCCAGGTTGCCTTGCAGCGCACTGTTGTGCATACAAAAGGCTTGTTGTAAAAGCTTTTGAAGCACCTAAGTTCAGGCGGAGGTCAGGAGACACAAGCTTGTGTGCTGCTGGGGAAAAAAGGGAAAAAGGAAAAGGTTTTGAGGCACTCTCATGCAGCTCTAAAGGCCGCTCTTGGCTTGGCTTTGAGGTCTGCAGTGGCCTCTTCAGTGTATGGATGTCTCATTTGTGTGGGAAAAATCTGAAAGTAAGAACTACGGGAGAAGGTTGTACAGCTGTACAGGTTGCGCTCTTCATTTTTCAGCAGTGGGAGCAGGGGGAGGTGAATGCCTTTGTTAAAGATGAACCCATAGGTAGAAGCGCCTAAAATCAGAGAAGGGTTTGGGGCAAGCGGAGGGCTTTGAACCGGCTTTGTACAAAGCTTTACCAGACTCACTGAAGGATGGGAAAGAGGATGCGGAGGATGTGGTTGCTGAAAAGGAGTGAAAACGCTGTGATGCTCCGGAAGAGCACAAGATGGGGAGGAGGGCAAGACGAAAAGAAATGCACCTCAAATGTGGTTATTTCTGGTCATCTCTCTTGCAGACATCTGGAAGCGTGGAGCTTAGCACCTGACGCCAGCCCTTGTGCACCAGATAGCAGAAAGGGGGCTCTGAAAGTTACGTCCCTAATGTCTTCCTTGTGTTCTCAGCAACGTGTTCCCCCTTAGCAGTTCTGTTTTGTCCATCTGTGATCACAGTATCTGTTACCCCCTGCTTCCTTTAGACTGCCACCCTTTGTGCCGTCAGTGTGTGGCCAACCTGCGGGACACCGGCAGCATCTGTCTGAAGTGCCAGAACACCCGTCACTTGCTGCTGGGGGATCACTGCGTTCCCGACTGTCCGGTGGGACACTACGCGGAGAACGGTGCCTGCAAAAGTAAGTAGTCCCTACAGATGCCTCAAGGAGCTGCCAGGGACCGCCTGGATCCTTGAGAGATGTTCCATGGAATTATTCCTATTTATCAGAGAAGCTTTGTCCAGCTGGCAGGACACTGTACTGGGAGCTAGAGGTGTCCTTTCTGGCTAATAACTCTGCCAGCTGAGTTGCTGCCAGCTCTGCCAACTCTCCTTGCTCCCCGTAACCTGTCTGCATTCAGACTATGAGTTCTGTGAGGCAGACGGTGCTGTACCATCCTGAGCACATGCTGAGGCTACTGGGACCTAATCCACTGTGACAATACAATTAATAAGTGTAATGAGTACCAGACAGTAGTATGCTTGTGAGGAGGAGACGAAGGTTAGTTTTTCTCTCTGGTAAATCCCATCTCTCAAAGGTGGTCCATGGAGAGTAGGATGACAATACACTGTGTTCTACCTGTGATCGCTCCTAGGAAGAGATGGGCTTCTTAAGCGCAAGAAAGGATAACTTCAAACAGAGTTATCACCAAGTCTCCAATTTGTGTGGTACCAGCACAGTTTTGGGATGCTAGCAGTTGGAAATACTTTCTAGCTATGTGCTTCGAAGGGCCCTGCAACTTCTGCTCACAGAAGGCAAAACTCGAGCTGGTAGCAACTTCTCAGGAAGTTTGCAACCTGGGATGGAACATCATCCTCACTAAGGTCTCTCACTGAGACTTTGCTTGCTACAGTAATGGTCCAAAAGGTGATCGTTTGTAGCAGCTTCTAATACAAAGAGCCAGTTTCGTTCAGCCTTTTGGGCTAGCATGATAGATGGAGCGTTCCAGCTGCCTGGGTGAAGCTGCACCGATAGCACATTTTGTTCTCCAGCCTTCTGTGCCTTCACCTACCCCTGGATCTCCTCTGGTTTTTGCTTTTGACATGGTTTCATATTCCAGTCATTGTCTGAGCTGCTTTATATTTCTTGGTCTCTTAGAAGGAAATAGCTTGCTTTTCTTGTTAAATGGTCAACAGACACATGTTAAAGCCTGATGTGTCTTAAACTGAGCAAAGGGTATTGCAGTTTATTTTAAGAGAAAGAAATCAAGACAAGAAATTACATATATTGGAATTAAGGTGTAGATGCTCCTTTTGCAGGAAGTGGCATTTCCTAATCCAGTCTAATACCAAATGGTTAGTTTTTCAAAGCTTCTCTCAAGCACTCCGTGTTGTGCAGTGTTTTTATTTACCTGTTTTTGACAAATGAAATCTCAGAGATGTATGAAATATGCTCTGTGTCATTTAATTAGAAATACGCCTGAAAGTGATATTACTTTCCTGGAGACTGAAGCCTAGGGATAACGTTTCTTCCCTTTGGTGTAAAGGTTTCATTTAAAAGAAGTTTTGCATTATTCAGACTGTGTCAGAGCTCGTATTACATTTTGTGCTGGCTTTGAAGATCTCCAGCGTGGCATAGTGCAGTCGCTTCTCTGATTTCTTTGCCCACTTTCACTCGTGATTAATTTGGCTGGATAGATGTAATGATGGCATCAAACCTTAGGTAAAGGCCTATCAAGAAATAAAGTGGGCTAATAATTTTGTGAGTGTGTACCCCCTTTGGAGAAATTCATAGGATACTTTGGCCTTATCCGCTGTGGTATTTTAAATCTCTTCCATTAAACTAAAAAGCGCAAGAATTGGCAAAGAGAGGGATGGAAAGGAAACAGGGAAAGAAACCAAGATGGGTAGTATAAAAATGTCTCTTAAAATGCAGGGAAAGAAAAAGATAGTGATGTATTTCCTTACTCAAGGCAGTCAGGAGGGATTTACTGGCTATGAAGGATTGCAGAAAGATCTTGTAAGACTTGAGTGTCTGGGCAGTAGCGCCAGAGGTGTAAGTTTGGGTTAGGCAGGTGTAATGATGCACAGAGGGAGACCCGGTTCTAACCTCACATGCAGAATGTCAGCATCCTTGCCGTGATCTCCAGGTAATGATCCGTCAGCCTGTGAAAATGGCATCCCAGCATTGAAAGGGAAATTAAATGTTAGGTCCTAAAAGGAAAGAGGAATAGAAGAATTCATGCGGAATGCTGAATGTGGGGGATGAAGGTCTTCTGTGCGGTAAGCAGCTGAGCAGAACACGGTGCTTCAACCTGAAAACCAGGGGACCTTAGGAGGGGGGAAAATAGGACAAAAGCCCACGAAGTAATGAGTGAAATGGAGAGGGGGCACGTAGAGATTGTTCTCTCCTCAGTGTTGCTTTTTGCAATAGGGAGCAGCTGTGCAACTCCTGCCGAAGGGAGAGATGTAAATCTTCAGGGAGGTGTGGAGATGTCGGAAAAGCACTAGATGATTCCTAAATAGGCAAAGTGCATCAGGCTCAGGAGGATCTGACCTGAAACTAGTTTGAGAGAAAGCGTGAGAGAGCGGTACTGATACGTGCTTGCCCTTTTTTTTACTCTGTTCTGATAGACAGGTCTCGGCCAGATCCTGTAGGGTTGTTCTTAAGGAGAAGGGAAGGTTGAAGAGAAGAGGAATGGGTAAAAAGAGAGAGAAAGGAGAGGAGGGGAGAGAGCAAGTATGTGTGGCACACGGAGCACAAATAAACCCACTTAATCCATCTGTCACAAGCTGGATTGACTGTGTTTCTGCTCCTGAGAGCTATGCAGCAGTAAGGGCTTCGACTTAGTGGGAACTTTTGGTACGCGGTGTCACCATGCTCAGGCTCTGGAAGTGCTTCTGCTGAACCTGGTGAAGCTTCCTCAAAGATCTCCTTTCCCTTGAACAGAAACACTTATTCTTGCTGTCCTTGCAGGGTGTCACCCCTCGTGTAAGACCTGCAGCGGCGGGGGTCCTTTTTCCTGCTCTTCCTGTGACAACAGCCTGGTTCTCTCCCACACCAGCATGTGTGTGCCAGCCTGTTCCCCGGGATACTACAGGGACGACAGGCAGACCTGCAAATGTGAGTGTCTCTCTCCTTTCCACAGCGTATTCACCGACATGCCTTTTCTTGTTCCTTCGCTTAGTGTTCCTCTTGCGAGGAAAAGAAAGATTTCAAGTGCCTAAAAATCAGATGCCAGTTGATGGAGGTGATTAGCTGCCCTAGAAACAGAGCCTACAGCGTGGGTTACATTTGAAGATAGTTGCGGTGTTGGTAGCGACTTCAAAGGCAAGAGGCTTTGGGTCCCGTAGTTAAAACCTGCAGGAGGGTTTGTGTAGGCTTCCTTGTGAAGTTGTCTAGGTGGTTCATAGAGAAGTGGCCAAAAGTACTGGTGGATTCTGGGCTTTGTGAAAACTTGACAAGTTTAGACTGGTTATAATCAATTCTTGCTAAGGCAAACCCCCTCCCCGCTGCACAACCTGCCAGTAGCTGCCGTGGAAGCTGTTTTAAGACTGTAGCACTTATGCTAAACTTTTCCACGTGTAAAACCTCTGTTGAAACAAGGTACAGCTTGGTAGGCACAGCCCCCGCTGACTTGAGCTGTGATATTTTTACCTCCTAACGATCTGATGCAATTGATCTGGTGTTAAGTCCAGTAATGTTTTATCCTACTCCTGATATCCCTTGTGAACCTCTCAGCGCCTCTCTTTTCCTTTATTATTCTGTGTTTGCTCTGGCCCTGACATCAGTTGCGTTATTCCTCACATAATTATGGGGCTTGGTGTTCCCAAATGGAAAATTGTATGGCCCAGAGGCATAAAACAAATCTGAAAAAACCCTGCTTGAATTGACCCCCTGTAATACACGCACCTAAAAATGAGTGAGTGCTTCAGTGGTGTGGTTGCTGTGAACTTGAACACTCAGATTTCGTAAGTCCTGGTTTAAATTGTCCCCGATTTATGATAAAATAACTCTGTTGCACTGTACTAAGGATAGGTATCGTTGTCATCCTGTCTTGACCCAGTTTCTTTACTGATGAGGTCCTGCAGGAGGAAGCTGGTAACAGTTGTCAGCTTTACCCACCTTTTGTTGAAATACACGGTTCTCCTGAAACTATTATTTCCATCTTATGAGCAGAAATGGAGACACCTTGCATAAGTTCAAGGAAACAGGTGGAAGAGTTTGTACCATTCTTCCACTGACAGAAAAAAAAGGCTATTCAATAATAATGAAAAAAAGGAAAGTGATAAAAAAGATGAATAAAAAAAAAGGAATCGTGGGATTCTCACTGTCCTGCCTAGTTTCCTGCAAGCTCTACGAGATATTGACTGTTCTCTCCTGCAGTATGGATTCTCTTATTGCTAACTACACCAGAATACCTCCCTCCCTAATTAAAATGCCCTTTTCTAATGAAAATTTCCCTGTCAATACCTCCTCCCTCAGGACATCGTGGTAGAAGTGGAATGTTCCTGAGGACTGTCCCCTTCCTGAATTTGGTTCAGTAGCTCAAATGCAAATAGATTTTTTGCGAGCAAATTGAACTGCTCCAATCTCCTTAGTGCAAATGGCTTTTCAAGAAGCGCATGTAATCCTTGCGGCAGGAGCCTCACAGCAAAGTGTGTCGGTGCACTGGATTTTTGTCATTCCAAGTGTCACTTGTGCCTTTTCAAGTGAAGCACTGCTGATAAGCCACGTAGATAGAAACTGTCGCAGGCTGCTGGAAAACTGCCGCTTAGAGGTAATGAAAATTGTTTAAACGGAGGTTGGCTCTTAGGCTGAGAAAATTTGGTCTCTCTTCAACGTTTATTTTAGTCACGTTGCACTTTTGAGGAACTCGGGTTTGGAATGAAGTTCAGAGAGATGCTGAGTGCAGGTCTGGGCTCTCGGAGATTATTTTTAAACTCAAGGACCTACTGGCAGAGGAACAGGGCAACGCTTAACAAGTTCTTCATGGGTTTAAAAATGCAGATAGGGACTCAGGCTAATAAAACAAGCAGACAGGATTGATTTCAAATACAGTTTTTGCTTGCTGTTCTGGCATGCCTTCACGGGTAACCCAGCTTCTATAGATTGAGACCTCGTGTGGAATTTTTAACATACTTTTAGGAGTTGGCTTTTTGTGGCACTTAAAAATAGTACTTTTTCTGTGTAGTATTCTTAAGTTAAGGGAAATCAAACTGGCACCAGAGCACGTAAAACCAGCTTCTAGGTTCTTTAGATAAACATCTTGTTAGAAATCATTTGTACCTCAATAAAATACAGGCCTTCTGTGACATTTTTTAGATGAGCTAAAACAAGTAACTGTCACTGACATGGTACCGCAAGTAATGTCGGTATATAGCACCTGAACTGTAGTTGTGCCAAATTCTAGGAGAGGTTTTGTTTGTTTTTTTCCATTAAAAATGGCCAGCTGTGCTTTATTCTTTAGTTTAAACACGCAGGGCTGTGTTTTCAGGGCTTTTTCTCATTTATCGCAAGTACAGAATTGAGCTTGGGCAAAGATTCTGACTCCGTATGGATTTAGGGGTAGTTGGCCAGGAATTTAGGAGTCACTTCTGCATACGCCATCATGGTACTTGCTAACAGGGCGGTTGCAGTTGTTGATATAAAGCAAACGTGAACCTCCATGAGTTTCCTGCATGTTTTATTTTATAAAGTTTCTTCTCACCAGAATCAGAGCGAGCTTTTCAGTGCATAGGCAGAGGGCTAGGAAATATTTTTGGTTTTTCATAGCTATTAAATCTTCTGCTGTGAGTTAACTAAGAGCTCTGACGTCAGCGCTGAGTACACGCAGCTGTTAGTACGGCATCCTGAGAAGTTTAGACCCTGGACATCAAAGAGGTGAGTTGAACTATTCTGAACCTCTGGACTTTGATCCTAGATTCAGTAAAGCCCTGAATTCTTTTTTTCCTGGCTTCCTTTCTTTGCTCCAAAACTTCACACTGTGTGCAAATAAAAAGGTGGAAAGATGAAGTGAAATTAAACAGGCCTTCGGTCCCACCAAGGTTTGCTAACTGGATTGCAGTGGTCTTCTGTGGTCTCCAGATTTGTGCGTTCATGGGTTAAGTCCGGAATCATACGAAATGCAGGTTACTTAAAGAAAATAGGAAAAACAGAGGCAGGGAAAGCTCTTACTTGGTGATTTGAATTCAAGGGTCAGTGTTTTACCCTGACCTGTCCAGAGGAGAGGAAGAAGCAGTGTGAGGAGACGTAACATTCTATTGCAAATGGAAGAAGGCTTTTTACATTTTGGAGACTGTGAAATGGAACATAAGCAGCAAAAACTCTGAAGTCTCCGCAGGTGTCTTTCAAAGAGGACAAGAGGAGGAGCAAGCCTACAGGATAATACCATTTTCACGTGTACAGTTGGCTGGCGCATCAGTAATTACAGCTATTTTTTGTTGTCTTTGTCTTTCCACAGCTTGCAGCAGCCAGTGCTTGAGCTGTGAATCAGCTGCCGGCTGTACGTCCTGCAGAGACCCAGCGAAGGTCCTCTTGTTTGGAGAATGCCAGTACGAGAGCTGTGCTCAGCAGTATTACCTGGATTTTTCCAGCAAGACTTGCAGAGGTGAAAAATGCATTGCCAGTTTAAAGAAAAAAAAAAAAAATTGCTAAGACTCCGGTACATTGCAGTGTGATCTGTGCAGGTGGCCGGCTTTAAGAAGCGTGTATGGGATGGGGAGTTGTTCGGCGAGAGATTTCTTGTGAGGCTTTTGCCGTTTTTTCTCTTTTTCGGCACTTTGCTGTCACATACTTCAGCCTTTCAATGAAATGAGATTGTTGCAAATCTGTGTCTGGTAAATGATTTAGTAAGTGAGACAGCAAACTTTTCAAGGGTCGGGGCCAGCAATTCCTTTGGTCATGGGTCAGCTGAATAATGAGTGAGCTTACCAGGCTAAATCTGGTTTAGAGTGCTTGTAGGGCCTTGTGTGCTTACCTGCTTCTCTCTGTCTTATTAAATACTGCATCACTGGCTGACTGCAGAAACAACAGTTCGGAGTGATTTAAAAGACACATGACTTGAAAGATGTCCAGAACTCCCAAGGAGAGTGTTCCGTAATGGAAATAAGTGAGGATAATGTGGCCTTATTGCAGCTAGCGCCACTAAGACCAGGATATAATACAAATGAGTTGTTCTTCAGTGCTCATTTCTAGCTGGCTTCCCCAGTACCTGAACCTGGCTTGACTGAGTAGCATCTGTCCCTTTAACATTGCGGTTCTTCAGAGAGGTGACATTGGTGCTTAGGGTGTTGGAATGAGGCAGAGCTCTTGTCCTGGCTTTGTCTTGGAGCTGCTGCATGGACTGGAGTAGTTCTGCTCACCTCAACGAGTCCTTGTTTCCCCCCTTTTTGCTTTTGCCTGTTTGTCTGTCTCATCAGCCAAGTGGGTCTGTCATTAATTGCTGATACGGACCATCTAAGTGCCACCAGGAAGCGAACAGGAGTGTTGGCAGCCTGAGTAGTCCTTGGGAGCATGTGCATGGTTGGGACTCTGCTGAAGACTTGGAGAGGACATAGAACAAGGACATGTGAAGGCAGATCTGATCCCAGCTGGATCCAGCGTGTTTCTGGCCAGTGGCCTTTCCAGAGGGGCATTTGGTCTGTGAGGGACAGCAATTTCATTTTCTTTTGGTCGGAGTCATTTGAAAGCATGAGAGGTTGATGAAGCAGGATGGATAATTGCTAGTGAGCAACAAACTCAGTGTTGACAGAAAAAGAGCATTGCTCCTTATGGGATAAAGTCAGGTAACAAAACTGTGCCAGTGTTAGCAGGTCTGAATGCTGAACAAGAGCCAACCCTGCCTGAATCTGACATAGTAGAACGTGTTAAGTCCAAGAGGAGGAAAAAACCCCACCAATATCTTGAATTGTAATACATCTCTCAGTACAACTCACGCTTTCTTCTTTTTTTAGTCTTTCTTTAACAGTTTTTTACTGAGCTTTTTGCTCCTAGGGCTTATATTCCCATGGCTTGTAGACCCCAAGTGCTAATATATAGGGTGAGCATCCCAGAAAGGGCTGCCCTGCATTGACTTTTGAATTTTTTTAATTCCAGAGTGTGACTGGAGCTGTAACGCGTGTAAAGGTCCCCAGAGGACCGACTGCCTGCAGTGCATGGAGGGCTACGTTCTCCACGAAGGAGCTTGCGTGGAACAGTGCCCTGCAGCTTTCTACAAGGAATCAGACACTTGCCAGAGTGAGTTCTTCTTGAGCGTTACTTCTAATGGCTGCTGCAGGCTTGTTCCCACGATTTGTGCATGTCTTGCATTCAGAAGGCACGCTTTAGCTTCAGTTCTCTAGCTGCCCTCCAGCACACACACGCAGAAGGGCTGCGGGTCCTGCGGGGTGTTACAGCGCATCTTTCAAGCTGTTTAAAGTGGTGTTGAGCCAAACTCTTTTCATACAACTTTTAGGGTGTGACCAACGCTGCCTTCGGTGTCGCCAACCAGATGAGTGCAGCCTTTGCGAAGCCCCCTTTTTCCTCTTGGATGCTCGTTGTGTTCACAAATGCGGGAAGCGATATTATGCAGACCATGCACAGCGAAAGTGCTCAGGTAAGCAAAGTGAGTGTGATGTGGTAGAGAGGGACCAGGGTTGTAGGTTCTGTACTCTATACGCTGCTTTTTCTCTCCAAAGCTGAGGTGAAGAGGAAGAGGTTAGATGCTATTGAGGTGATGCTGTCGCCTGAGAATTAGATAACAGGCTGCATCTGCATTTAGATGTGCCTAATTTAGGAGGAATGAGATTCAATGTAGATGGCTGCTAGTGTGTGTGTATGTGTGTACACACTGGAAATAAAAAACCAGGTGTTAGAATAACATTTGTAGAGAGGTTTCGGTTGTATTTGTGGGTTAACAAGCTGTGTTGGACTTGAAAGTGTGTTTGGGGTATTTTTTACAAATAGGTATAACAGTTACTTAAAAACATGTTCCTTCCATTTGGAAGATCATCTCAGGTGCTCTGTAGTCAATGGGAAACAGTCATCAAATGGGGAAGGAACTTCCTTCTCTTTTATCTCAGCTCCCTGCCCCTTCTTTTTTCATTATTTTGGCAGGTAGGTAAGACACAGACAGCAGTGGTGTTTCTGTTCTGAGCCCCAGGGACAGCTCTGCGCACCAGCAGATGCGTTGTTTTTGCAGTCTCTCAATGGGGTTGTGCTTTCCGTCCGATTCAGCTTGTCCTCCTGGATGCTTGGAGTGTGACAGTGACAGCCTGTGCCACCTCTGTGACAGCACTACCTTTCTGAAGAATAAGATTTGTGTTTCTGCCTGTGGCCAGGGTTTCTATGGCAATACGTGGACCAGAGAGTGTGAAGAAGGTGAGTGTCTCTCATGATAAAGCAACCGAGCCGGCAGACTTCCAGCAGATTTTAGGGCCAGAAGGTAGTGTTCATTCAGTGGCATTTTTGGAATTCAGTTTTGTGCAGTTCCATGTTGACTGTTAAAAGTTGGCAGCTATTTTTCTCCAGCTTTTTTTTTTTTTTGTGCATGTATGTGGTTTTCTAGTGAAATTACCTAGTTAGATATAGCGGCACGTGTGTGTTGGCTTTGAGTTTTGTGATAGGGACCTCACGATGGGAGTGAGTTGCCCAAGCGTCTCAAAATCACAGTGGGAACTGGGATGGATTGCAGTTCTTCTCAAGATGGTGGTTGTCCACCTAGGTCAGTAATGAAGAGGACATTATAAGGGTCTGGTCTGTTATCCAAAAGATGGTAGTGACAGGCAAGATGCTAACACAGACCATGGCTGTAATTCATTCAGTAATACTTTCCCCTTCTTTCTTTTTAGCCAGCGAGCAACCCCTGAGCTTCCATGGGAACAGCACCCTCACAGTAGGAATTGGCGGGGTAAAGCCCCTGGACCTGTCCTTACTGGGTGTGCGTGATCTGGGTGGCAACAGAGGACAGCTCTTGTTCCATATTGACGGTGCTCCCTCCAACGGCAGGCTAGTGATGGCGGTGAACGGGAAAGGGGTGCCGCTGAGCAAAGGCGACCACTTCAGCTCCCAGGATGTGAAGGAGAAGAGAGTCCGCTTTGTGCACAGCAAAGAGAAATCCAGGTGACCGTGTCGGAACTTTTTTCAGAGCTCTTGCCTTAAAAAAAATGACATATCTTGAGAACAGGTATTTCCTTGTTCCTTGGAAACATTCTTCCAGTGAAGCGCACTTTTCACTGTTGTTGAAGAAATTACCAATGTACTTATACCGCACCGTAGTATAAATGATGGTGCAAAACTTCTCTGTTTATGGTATAAGAGGTCACTGCGATCCAGCTACCAAACCTGTTGTGCTTTAGGGGTGCAGGAGTCTGTCTCATCTTTAGGGTACTCTGCTGTGGGTTTAAAACTGGCATATTACTCTGGTTCTTACAACAACTCCTTGGTACTGTCAGGAAGATGGTCAAACGATGTCACCGCTATGCTCTGCGGCATAATCTGCATTCAGCCATTACTTCTTTGCCTGCAATATGAGCTCTGTTAGTGTTGTGGGATAATTAGCGGTGATTAGTAGCTGGCAACGCTCACGCTGCCAGCATGTCACAAGGAAGCAGATTTTTTCCTGCTGCCGGGCAATAAGCCAGTCATCCTGCCAAATTTCACGCTTGATTTACATCACCGTAAAGCCTTGAGACTAGACTGCTATCAGTGGAATTGTTCTAAATGTCTGCCTGTATTTATTAGGGTGTTCTTTGATCTGTTTTTCTCGATAAGACTTTCAGGGTATCCTTCTGATGCCAAGGGTTAGCTCATCTTCACTAGACTTCAGGCATGTGTTGCTGGATCGTGTTTTTTTTCCTGGTCTGCCTGGTCTGGAGCTTCTGTTCTGAAGCCAGAAAAGTGACATTTTTCTTCAGCGGCAAATAACTGACATTTAGAATCAGTACTTTATCTTGGAGACGCTGTCCCATGTGCGTATCATTAGTTAAAGAGAAGCGAGGGTATGTTATTACATAGTTAAAGGTATTTTGTTACCGGTTGTGACTGTTGTGCATCTTCAGAAAAAAATACTGTAAAAACATAATTGAAAAAACTTGAGCTAAAGCTTCTGTCACAAAGCTGGTAATTTACTGAATATATAATATCTTTATCACTATTGAGTCCTGGATGAGTACTTCATTAATTTATATTATCCTGTATTTTGGCTTGCTTGCAACTTGTTTAGGAAAGGACAATTTTTCTTGAAGGTCAGCGATCAACAGTTCTTCTCCCGTCCTGAGGTGGTCAACATTCAAGCGTTTTCAACACAGGTAATGTAACAAAGCTTGGAAACAACCTCAAATTTTGTACCATTCAGAGCCGTGGTTTCTTGCAGTGATAACGAAGGAGCTGGGCAGACCTTGAGCTAGAGTTTAGGTCAGGCAAATTAGACTTAATTCTCACGTAGTTGAGAGGCAGCCAAGAGTCATATGGAAGAGCTGGACTTGGGGTAAGTGACTGAAGAAGCTGCTCCATGTAATTTTACTTGTGTGTGGAATCGTAGCTATGCAATCCTGGAGCAATTATCAGTGAGGATTAAGGAGTCCCTGCTGTTTAAATTATTCTTTGGATCCGCAGATGGTCTAGTTCAGTCTCTTAGTGCAGGGCAGTTGAATGATGATTGATCCCTGTGGCAGGGGTGCTTTGACAATCAAGAGCATTTACTTAACTGCTTTGTTCCAGGGCAGTTAGGAATTAAATCAGCGTGAGCTGGTTAAAGTGTGTGTCTCTTAAACTGCTCACCACTTGTGGCAAGTTGATGGTACCGTTGAGTGTCCGTGTTGTTCATATTACTGTTATTTAAGGTCTGTAGCATGGTATCGTGGAGGGGCCTCACCCAAGGGATGGCACGGAGGCAGGACGTCTGTGACTCCTTTTCTGAGGGTAGGCTCTCTAAAAAACAAGATATGAGGAGATGTTCAAGATTACCTGCCTGATGTTCAAGTCTTACCTGCTCTAAGACGACCCTGCTCTGGCAGGGGGGTTGAACTAGATGATCTCCAGAGGTCCCTTCCAACCCTATGATTCTATGATTCCCATTAAAGGAGAGGACACAGCAGCACAGCAAAGAGTTGTTCAAGCCCAGCCTAGCTGCGTGTGCCAAGCTCAGCCTCTCAGCCTGTCATATCACCACATCCCTCCGCACAGGCTTTGATTCCCGCTCAAGCTCCAGTTGTTCCTCCAGGGCAGTGGATGTGCTGGAGCTGCTCAGCCCAGCTTCCCCCTTGCTGCTGGTCCTGCTGTCAACAAGTTGGCCCTGGACTCACTTGAATGGGGTCCAGGTTTCCAAGTAAGCTTTGCAGCTTGCACTGAGCTTTTTCTATAGTCAAACAGTCTAGTTGAATGCTCGATGAGATAGCTTTGCTTGAACAGAAGTTGTGGCTACTTGGCATATTCGAGCAGTGTAAAGAGACTTTAAACTGCAAATGAGAGTCTGCTGCTCTTAAGGCCCATTTACATCCTCAGAGGAGCATTAAATGGCTTGATGAAACTGTAACTGGAAATCTGGCCATCATCCTTTCTCTTTTAGTGCTGACTCCTTCCTGCCTACAAGCCTGACTCGGCGTCCATCCTCACAATGAGGGATTGGAGAAATTAATTTCTTTTAATCATTGCAGTGGTGGACGGTCTTGTGTCTGAGGGTGCTGGTGCTATTCGGTGCCTCATGCTGAGTGTAGCCAGCAGCTCAAAAACATGGTGAGCTGCTGACTTTCTCACCACATACTGTGCTGGGGTCCTGCAGGGGGGTCTCCAGTTTAATACATCTAGTGTTCCTTATAGGAAGCAGCTCCTCCTGAGGTGCGTGATTTCTGTGCTTCTCCGACAATCTCGAGATTTTGCACTGCTCGGCTTTTTTCCAGTTTGGGGTCCTAGAGGTGTGGTAGCTTCAGGGTTAGGAATTATAATTTTTTTTAATTGCACCTTGTTGCTTTTAATCATTGTATTCCATATTAGTCATTCCATAGCTTCTGGAAATTACAAGTGTTGTAGTTTGTCCTTTTGTGTAAGAAAAACTGTGGATGTTGATCCTGTTGCGTGTCTATTGATTCTGGCTGGTGCTGAAAGCTTTGCTTAGTCTAGTCTCTTTTAACCCTAGTAGGACATTCACCTAAGTAAGAGCTGCAGTCACTGCCCCAGAATACATAAGTGAGGTTTAATAATAGGAGTTTTGCCTGCCGATCCTTAATAACCCTGATAAGTTGTACGCAGGTGAGATGGCAGCGGTTCGCGTTCAACCAAACGTTCCCAGGGCTTTGCCTTTGTCTCTGCAGGATCTCCCCCCTCCCAAGGCAAGGTATTACTGATGGCAAATGATGTTTTATCGGGACCAATAGACACTGCAGATTGGAACTTTTTTGACAGCGAAGAACTAGGGAACTAATTTAAACTAGTGGAAATGTGGGCTCTAGCTGGTCTTCATTCTAGGATGAATAGGGCTGTGTGGAGTCTTTGAAAATAAGTCTTTGAAGACAAAGAAATAATGATGCTGATGACATCTGATTTTCCTGTCTTCAAGATGGACTTCATCAGTGCGAGAGAAGCAAAAGCACATCCTTCAGTGTGACTTGATTCACTCGTTTCTACTTAGAAGCGTTAATTCAAGCTTCTGCCTCTCAGTTTGGCTCACTGCTCTTAGTGTAACCTGTGCAGGTTATTCTCCCTCTCCTTTCGTTCTTCCTTGCTTCCTTTTTTCCCCTCTCTGCAACTCATTTTAAAGAGATAACCTGGGCACGCAGGTTGTCTGGGGTCTTATTCTCAAGCATCAGTGCTCTGAAAGACGTCTGTCTGAGTTATCAAAGCTGTAGGTTATACGCAGCGAGAATATGGTGCGTCTCCATCCCCAACCCACCCTGAACTGATTATTCAGACATAAATCTTCAGCATCTGAGGTGCCTGCATTCTTGTTGGGCCTGCAGACATGCATGGAACACGTAGACCTCCCAAACTAGTTGGGGTCCACGTTTCCATTTGAGTTCCTGTGGACGGTAATAAGGCAAAGCTGGGTCCCTTGTCTCGTATCCATGCAGACGGCAAAGGGAATACAGGCTCTAGCTGATAACTAAATTGCTTTCTATATAAATGTCTATATAAATGTTTTTTCCCTTCCTAAGCTAGCTGTGGTATCAGAATCTTATTTTAATGTAACTAAGTCAGTCTAAATTGCTAGATATTCTTCGATCTGCCCGCTGGGGGAGAAAGTATGGAGAGTGATTCTCTGCTGCTTAGAAATAGGAGGTTTCCAGGGATGAAGTGATCTCATTTCCGTAACCCCACATTTTGCATTCCAGACTATGATCATGATCGAATTGCTAAGGTTTAGCAAACACCTAAGAGCTGCTTTTGTGTTTCAGGCCCCCTATGTGTTCAGAAATGAGGCCCTCCTCGTCCGCAGAGGGAAAATTGGGACGATAACAGAACTGTTGCTTGGTGTGAGAGACAGTGACAATCCTCAGGACGTTGTGCTGATGGTTTTAGAGCCTCCACGTCACGGGCGGCTGATCAAACTTCCTGGAGACTCAGCTCCTGCAATCCGCGTATTCCACCTGGATGACCTTGCCGGCAGACTGCTGCGTTACGCTCACGATGGCTCCGACACTCGGGATGACACCATTCTGTTGCAAGTGAACGATGGGTACCACTTCCAGAACATCCTGTTCCACGTTAAGATTGCTCCCGAGGTATGTGCTGTGGCATAAATCCTTGCAGACAAATGAGAAGTCTGGAGAAGTATCACTATGTCCCTGAGGTGTCACTAATCCCACATTACCAACAGGCTGTGGTCACAAGACAGGAGAACGCAAGGGATCGATTGAGTTTTGGAGGTCATCTCAATTTTTGGTTTGCAACAGGAATGGTTCAGCTCCAAATGTGCAGCTTTGGACAATTCGAAGTCCGTAGTTGCTTGATAAAAAGATTGTCTGGAGTTGCAGGTGAGAGTTTTGCAAAGAATTAGAGAATTAGAGAACGAGCAGATGGTGGGGACAGGGCTGACGAGAGAGGCAAACCAGTTAGTGGGCTGATGGGAGTGTGGTGGGAGATACAAAAGGACCACAGGCGAAGCAAACAATGTGGCTGATAAGGTGTATCACTGGTGCTTCAGTGGTCGTGGTGGTGTCTCCTGCTGTTCACTCAGCGTTGCTCCACTGAAATCTTTCACTTGATGCATCTTTCTGTTGGATAACTTCCCGAAGGACAGGGCACAGATACCTAGATTCAGAAATTATTAACACGTATTTTAACTTTTGTTTCTTGCTTTTATTGCAGTTCATAATTAAATAATGGTCATTTATCTCTTCTGTATTTGGAACATGAAGTGGCGCTTTATATTAAATTTTATAGAGATTACAGCAGGAAAATTAGAAACAGGGGTGCTTTTCCATTTGTTTATGAAACAAACCCCAGCCAAACAAGGCATGAAGTACGTATGGTATGTGTGGCAGAGCCTTGAAAAAAATTAAGTTTTTAAAAGCTGAAGTGCTTGCAAGCATTTCAGTTCTGGTATTGTGGTATTGTAAAAAAAAAACCAGAAGGAAAAAAAGCTGAAAATGTTCTTATCCCTCAGTTAATGTGAAAGGCTAATGAAAAATAGAGCTGTCAGAGAAGTCATCTACTGTTTGCAGTCTTTATGTACGGATCTGAGAATTACACAATCTTGGAGCACTTCTGCTCTGGGAAATGGAGTTAGGAGCAGCTGATGTTAGCCCTCTTTTGTCCCCTCCTCTGCTGTATTGGCTGCCTTTCACAGCAAGTTGGGCATGAACATTTTCAGCCAGGTTTACAAGCGCTACGTGCGTCCGTGTAGTTAGCACAAGGAGGGACTGATCCCATTTGGACCCTGCGGGTGCTCCTGAAGCTGCAGCAGTAATTAATGATAATTAGTGGCATGACTCACACATCAGCCTGGGAATGAAAAAGGGTCTGCTTTCAAGGCTGGTGCTGAGTTATTAAACTCCTGGAATAAAAGCAACCCTGCCTGTGGTTTCTTTACCCGGATCACTGACGTGGCCCTAAGGAGCCTGTATAAGATCGGAAGGACGCTAAAAGCGCTTGGACACCACTCTGTGTTGTTTGTAACACATTTTAATTTTTTTTGCTATTGATTAAGCAGGTTCTCATACATGCCAGTACGGGTTGATTGCTGAGTAGTTTCTTTTATTGGCCCATTTTGCGCTCCTTTGTCTCTCATTTTCCTTCCAAGTGCAACCCTTGGCTACAGAGAAGAATGAAGGCGGTGACAGAGGCGAGAGCGGAGCAGCTTTTAGTGTGAAGGTAGAGCTGGCAGATGCGCAGCTCCTGCCTCATCCTAACAATCGTCGGTGTGGAGTAGCCTCGGGAACAGAAATGCATGCAGGGTTTGGTTCTGAAAAGGTGCTGTTGAGACACACACGCAAAGACACTTGTTTTTTTTTCCCTTGGCATACACCAAAGATGGCTAAAGAGCCTAGTAGGACCCTGTCTGGGGCTGTGGGAGTTCAAGGTGTGTTTTTATAACCACGTTACTTACTTGAGTACACTTGTTATCATGTGCTTCTGGATGGTTTTATATAGTCAGAACTAGTGTGAAAGGCCATTTCTAGGATTTCTATTCCATGGGCTCAGACAGCATAATTCTCAGCCGTTAATCCATAGGAACAGTGCGGTAGAAGTGGGAAAACATAAACGAAGGGCAACATAACCTTCCAAGTATTGTGAATTAGAGGGTTTTATTTCTTCACAACAGGTATGCCTTGTTTTCTGCAAGGTGCTTTTTTAGTCCCTTTGCTTGCCACCAGCCTGCTTTTCCCTATTTGCCTCCGTCCAAACACTTCATTTGACCTGCCGCAGTCTGAACTGCTGGCCTCTGTTTTCAGAGCTCTTAGTAATGATTTGCACTGCTGTATATTTTTATTGACGTTCTTGACTAATTACAGCTTCTGTGAAGTTAATTTGAGACCTGCCGGTGCTTCGTTTTTGGCAGAGCACCACCGGTGGTGCTCCAGTGGGGAGTAAGGAGCCCATGTCCTAGAAAATGGGATCGCAGGCTATGGACTGTAAGTCAGAGGAGCTCAGACCTACCCACATGTCACCTGCCCATCCCTGATGGGATATGGAAGCCTTTCTTTTCCGAGAGAGTGGGGGGAATGCAGGAAAAAGACAAACGATGTTTATTCTAGGAGTGTGTTGGACCTCTAGAGGAGATCCAGCCAAGGGAGGTCTCCAAGATATTTGCAAGGCACTGCGTCTTGTGCCCTTCCTAGGGGAAGGTAGGTGAAGAATGGACCAGGTAGCTTGTTGCCCTCCCTGGGCTCTCCAAAAACACTTTTCCCATGCTGTGAATGCCTTCCCACAGTTTGCTAACAGTGTGCTCAGCTATCAGTGAAAAAAAACATATAATAAAAAATCTACTGTGATTCTAGCTGTTTTGCGGAACCCAGGGTGAGCACTCAGATCAGACAATAGCCTGTCGCAAAATATATTTTTTAAAAAGATGACCAAGCAAAAAGAGCTGTCTTCTGACTGTGTTCTTATTAACAAACAGGATCACAGCATCAAAACCAGGTGGAAATGCTATTACAAAATGTGTGACTGGTTTAATGTGGCCAGTGAAGGAACATTCAGTCCTTTAGATAGCAAAAAGCCAAAGGGTTCTATGTTTATAGCAAACCCACAGCCTTGTGCTTAATGAACATTCGCTTTGAAATATTTTATTTTCAGACAGTGCATTTTGCCTCTTACTGTTTGTGGTGTGGCTAGTCCCGCTTTTCTCTTACTCAATAAACCCAGGGACCTTTCTGACCTTTTTAGTTTGTTTCTTGGTCCACAGTTACGCTTATATGTGTGATGTGATGGAATCGATGAGGTCAGGGGGAAGTTATATATATTGGCAGGGTTCTCTTGGCTGGCACAACGCCTGGTTTTCTTCTCCACTGTTCTTTAAAAAAATAAAGCAACCATTGCACTGGGACACTCTTGACCTGACATAGTCTAAGATCACGCGGCATTTTAAAAATGAACACTGTGCAAAATAAGTACAGTACAAAATGAATCTGTGAAAGTAGCTCAGCAGACGTGTCAAAATGGAGATGAGAAATCATCCTTTAATGTGATTCTTTCTCACAAACATCTTTTTAGCTCTCTCTACTGTCTCTGTTGCGGATTCAGAAGAACATGAGTCATTTTTCAGTTTTGGGGTGACACATGGTTATGTGGAGTAGTAAATGAGGAGGAAGATGCCACTTAGGTGGAACAGTCGGCATTTTGACTGATGAAGCAGTTCGCCGTAGCCAGTTTCAAGGTGAATCTGCAGAAATCAAGAAGAAAAGTGGGCTTATAAGAAAAAAACGTGTCACAGAAGAGGTCACCAGGGATTTTGGTGGCCTGTCCAACAGAGCATGAGTTAACAAAGTAATTTAGAGGCAAAAAGAGATAATATAATCCTTGAATGCCAGAGTAGTGCTACCGAAGTATGTGAAAATAGTAGTGAAACCATGCCTGCATCCAGTCCTGACATCCACGTTTCAAGAAGCGTGAATGAATATCGGATAAACAGTCGTTTGAAAAAAAGCCGCAGGAGTAATTTGAAGGTTAGAAATCCCACCAAAGTAGCAAAAGACTTTGATGGACGCTCAGGCAGACTTAAGTTTTAGAAACATGGTGAAGAGATGACTTGACCATGGGTGTAAGTCCCCACATGGAGAGAAGATATTTGATCTAAAAGTCTTCCTACAAATATGTTCTAGCTTAGCAAAAACAGTGATGTGGGTTTGGTGCAGTAGCTACTAAGTGAAATTTGTGTATCTGATTTCTGAATGTTAAACTGCTTCTGTTCAAGCAAAGGATGGAAAACCATCATAGTTCATGTTTCTGCCAAAAATTCATCATTAGTGTTTGCATACCCTGAAGTTCCTTTTTCCCCTGTGGTGTAGAAAAGTACGAGGTTGGTCTTGAACCTGGGTTTGCTCCTGAAGAGCCATTATAGATGCGTTTAAAGATAGTGGATGTGCCATAGGGAGATAGTTTTTAATGGGTAAGAAGCTGTTGTTCTCCAAGTACCTTTGAAAAGTGTGTATTTTTAGAAATAAAATGAAGAGATGTGATAGAAAATGTGGATCAAATCAAACTAGTGTAGGAGACTGGATAGTTTTTTTCAGCTGTTGTTTCCACTGTGCCGTGGAGATCAATTCTGTCAAGACATGTCGAAAGTCAAGCGGAGAGAGAATGAGGATGGTGGTAAAAGACAAAATTACGGAGGGACACGGAGGTCAAGAAGGTTTTGGGTCAGCAACAGGAATTAGAAACATTGGAGGACAAGGTCAGTTCTACAGGGTGAGAACTGGGTCCGAGGGACATAGGTGAAGGATGCAAAACCATTTCTTGAAGCAGACAACCAGGGTTGAATGCATGAGAAATTCCAAAATACTCTGCTTGATCCTTTTCACTTGAAAATCTGTTTCCATCAGTGCGGCCTCACTGACATTGAGTTAAGCCTTTTTCTGCTGTCCCCCTGCATGCAGAAGGACAGAAGCCCTCAGCTGGTAACAAATTCCCTGGTCTGGGTGCCCCAGGGAGGCATGCTACAGATCTCCGGGACAATTCTGCACGCCGAGCTACCCGGTGCCCGTGACTCTGAGATAACCTACACCATCATCAAGGACCAGCCGAGACACGGTAAGTATCTTCAGAGTTCTGTTGTCGAAAAACAGCTGTGGGGCATTGCTTTTCACCCCACACGTCCCAAGGTGTCCATCTGCTAAATAAAAGTGCAAGGTTCTGGTTACTTCTGGGGAAAAGACCTATGGGAATATGGTTCTTCCGTGGTATTTTGCCCACAACAAATAGCATTTGAGGGAATATTTCCTTATAATACTATGCTGAATAAGTGCTTCTGACCTCATCTTTTTCCAATTCAAATGAGCATGCAAAATAATGAAGCACTATCATCCTGCCTGGTAATTTGAAATTCTGCAGCTGCACTTCCCTGGTTAAATTCTGGTGGATTTACAGCCTTGGGAGGGCAGATTCTTACTCACTGCCAAAAGATAATATGCTATGATGAATGTGTAGTTTAAGAGCAGTGTAGAGTAGTATCTATCTCTAGAAAATGCTGAGCAAATGTTTACCATGAAGAACTGGAGAACTCCCTAAATTCCACGACATTTGATTTAATTTCTACTAATGGAAGGGGTTATTGACTTAAGCAGAAATTGGTGATATTTGCACCCGTATATAATCCTTGTTTCCAAATTCCTTTTGAGAGGCTGTGATCTCATCTCTCAGAGTAAGGGCTTTCACGAGCAGCCCCACGCATAGGACTGCAGTTTATAGAACATCTTCTGAACCCAAGTCAAGGAGGAGCATGGAAGGTGCTGGGATTTGCAGCTGAGATACAAACGGAGAGAAACTGGATGGAAAAGAGAGGATGCCATCCATGGAGGGAAAGGAAATACGGACAGAAAAAAAAAATGCTGTTTTCCCGCTCAGCATCACCGTTTTCTTCACTAGGACTGTGTCTTTAAATAATACATTTTTGCACTTCTGTGAAATGATATCATTGATTTTAATTGTCTGAGCCTGATAGAATTCGAGGATCCTTTTAGCAACATGGGTGCTGGGTTTTTTTGCCTTTTGCTGTAAGGATGGGCTGGTTTCCATAACAGCTGCCAGTACCTGATGGAAACAGAGATTATGTTATTTTTGCAATTTAGAAGAGAAGTAATTAATTTGTATTCCCCCTTTAGTCTACTGCAAATGAAGGAGTGTCTTCTCATATTTAATAAGCATTTACATGAAAACAAGAATTTTTCCCTGAGGAGCTTGTCTCCTGCTGCCTAACCCTAACCAAATTTTATAATCCTGTATTTGTATCACCATAATTATCTCTCCTGTAATTAATCGCAGCAACACAAATGGGTTTGTAGCTGCAGGTGAGGAATAAGCAGTAGAAATCAATGAACTTCAACATTTTATCTAGAATACTATTTCACCGAAAGGGAGGAAAAAAATAAGACAGAGAAGTGCAGGAAATGTGTCCTTAATGAGGGAGGGCTTATCTGCCTATCTTAGTATTTGAGTAATGGAAAAGATATTCATACCTGTAGAAAATACATAATTTGATTTTTAGATAGGAAAGAAAACCACTTTAGAAATATCTACTACACATAGCACAAGCGCATGGACCAAGAAGGCTTCTTACCCTTTATTTCAAGACTCTGAAACCAAAGAAAAGGGCTGTAATTAGGGAAGGAGGATCCCTGTCCGGTTCCCCTCCTGCTGCAGGGCTTGACTTGGTTCTGTGCGATAGGGCACCGGTGAGAGGTCGATCTTTCTAAGGATCAATTGGTGCCGGACCCCTTGTTTTATCTCTAAAAATAGAACCGGTGTTTTAACTGGCTCTCCTCCCAGCATGCAGGATGCCTCAACACAGCTCTGTTACCTGCCAAAAATACGCGCTTTTGTATGAGTAGGTATCGTTATGCCCTAAGCTGCTCCACGTGATGTACCTTCTTAGAGGATGAACTCTCTAATGCCAGTGAAAAGTGATGCAAGTGTCCACTCTTCTTAAAACACATGAGACTGCAGTGCCTGAATCCTCAAGACAGCTTTGGAAATTGCAGCTTTATAGTCTCCGTATGTTTTAATAAATTGCCGGAGCGTGCCCAAGTTGTATGTTCGTGTGTGTAACCAATGAACAGGTACTTTTCTATTTAAAAAAAATGTGTTTCAAATGAAATGGTAGTTGTAAACTACATAAGGAAACATCACAGAGTTCTCCAATCTGATCGCATTAAATATTAATTTATAGGAAGGCACGCAAACATGCGTCTTGCTTAGAACAGCTGTATGTTCTAATTGTTTCTTCTCTTTGGGAGGGATAAACAACTTGCAGGCCCTGACTCCTTTGGGTATGTGATTAGCATCTTTAGAAATCCCAGGGAAGATTAAGGTGGTGAGCTCCCATGGGCAAAAGCATAAGATGGGGAGTGTAATTAAGGCCCTGATAAGGGAATATTAGCATAGAGTTTGACGATAAAATGGAAGTGTGATATTTCAGCCTGATGAATTATTTTCTTACTACTCCAACGGTTTGAGGGTGGTTTTGGGGAAATGAAGTGGAAGAGGAGAGCGTAGGATGGGTGTTTTGCATAACAGAATGATTAATGCGGTAAGGAGAGTTGAAGTGATTTAAAATATATGTGACTTCTGAATTGGTAGCCATGAGGGATACTTTGAAAGACTAATAGAAAAGCATAATATACAACTCACAAGTTATTTAAAGAGCAGCTAAATTATATATACTCAAGAATAGTAAAGACAGGGGAAACGTATAATGTTTTCACAGACTACGTGTTAACTCCAAACCAAGTAAATTACATTGTAAAATAGAAAAATATGCCATTTGTTTCAATACCATAGCTCTTTGTCAGGTTTTAATTTCGTTTATGTGGGTGCTTGGGAAAAACGGTCACGTCAATGAAATTGCTGACCAAAGTTTTGATACCCTTCTCTTGGCTCTTTGAGTAATTTTATTAGAATGATGTTTTTGGATTAAAGTGTGTTGAACAGGAGTAGCGACATCAAAATCCAGCCCTTGCAGGCGTCTGTGAGGAAAGCTGATGACCAGGGGGACGTGCCCCCGTCCTGCTCTTCTCTCTCTTATCTGCAGTGAAGCCAGTGATGTTGCAGTCCAGCTGAGAATCAGTTTCTAATACAAAAATCAGAAATAAGCTGGACGCTGGAGATAGAAACGTTACATACTCTTTGGAGGAAAAGCTACAAACCAGGACGTACGCCCTTTCTGTACAGCCTGTGGTACAGGGGTCCGTCACTATCTCTGGTGAAGAGCTCTTCTTCAGTTGAAGACTTGTGTGCAGAGAAGTCGGTTGAGTATAATTTGGCATAATAAGTACCCAAAAGAGCTGACCTTGAAAAAAATTAGTATGCTGTATTCTGATGCTCAGGTTGTGCCCGTGAGGGGAAGATGGAGAGTCTGCTGCAATGCTTTTTAACCCTTTCTGGGTCTCACTTCTCTCTTGGCCCTTTGCAGGAACTCCAGAATGTCCTTTGTGTCTTTTTGTCTGCTCAGTTTATGAAACAGGCACGTTTCAAGGTTGAAACGGGCTGGTCAGCGGGCAGAACGACATTTTGGGAGTTTAAAGTTGCAGATCCTTGTTTTTTCCTTGACTGTGTATTTCTTCTGTCTCCCTTTGCCAAAAGAGGAGGTAAAATTTCCCTGTGTCAGTGGGATGTTGCAAGGTGCATTAGTGGTTTTTAGGAGCCCTTCTGCTATTTTTGTTAGTCACACTAGATGGAAAAAAACCTAAGCCTGGATGGACGTTTGTTTTGGATGCTCGTTAGCTGGTGAAAGGGCATCTATTCCTCCTTGTTTTCTCACAAGCTGTGCCCTCATTGTTCGTCTTTGCTTTTCCCAGGTGAAGTGGTGCTTCTAGTCCCAATGCCGGCAGATGGCCCAGCAGACTCGTGGCAGCTTTTGCCAGATGGAAGAGCAGCCTCGCCTACAACCTCTTTTACCCAGCAGGACATCAACGAAGGCATCGTGTGGTACAGGCACTCTGGATCTGAAGTAGAGAGTGACTCCTTCCAGTTCCAGGTACGTTCACGGGGACGGTCACACAGCAGTTCTGCTGGCATTTTTCTCTGAGATTACTCAGTCTGCCATTCACTGTCTCTTATAACACAAAGTTTTAATAGATACACATATGTGAATACATGCATGCACACAGAAATATGTTTGCAAATACGTATTTGTATTTACATGTAGACTTATGTGTATATAGGTGCACGGTGCATGTCTGTAGATGAATATGAACATGCTTATGCATCAGGGTGGATGCAACCCACCGTTGTATTCGTGGGAGAGTCTTCCTCATGCACAAGAGAGCTTTTGCTGCCTGTGGATCCCCAGGTTTTAATCTGTGGCAGTGGAGCCAGCCAGCCACCCACAGAGTTGAGCCGCATGCGATGACAGTAACCTTCTGGGTGTCAAATCACAGGCCGTATTGCAAACCTGGAGAAAATGGTCTTTCAAGTAGCATCTAACATTTAAGCTATTAAACTAATAGCTGGCCTGATTTTTTGTGGAATAGTTCTATCTCAGGGAGGAAAGAGTTTTGTAGAAAAGCAGTGACGTTGTCCTAGTGCCTGCTAAGCTTGTCTAAGCAGGAAAGCTTGCTGAGATCGAATGCCCAGAGTGAATGGCCAAAACAGATCTGCACTTAGAACTTCCACAGGATGAAACTAGCAGGTTTGTAACATCCCATCAGCGTGACACAGTGTGTCCAGGAACTGGTTCTTGCTGGGACAGTGATCGCTTCTCCACTAACCTTTGGCCTGTGGGGTAGGATTGTCCCTTGGGGACACCTTACTGCTGTACTTGGCGTTGCTTTTGTGGAAGAAATAGGAACAAGAAATGGTTTTTACCTGGCAACCCTTAGAAGAGGTAACAGAGAAGGCAGCTCACACCCTTCCTGTAACCTGCTGCCTCCTTTCGCCCACCCTTCTGTGGGATGAGGCTGGTCCCTGTGGACAAGCAAAAAGTGGGGAGGTGGGTCCAGATAGCCAGGGTTTGGCTGTCCTAGAGGTCCTCCAGCTGGATCTACATGAGGAGACCCATACCTTCATCCTCTGGCCTGCTCTCCTAAGCCATCCTTGCCATCCAGACCTCTGTGAAAGGACTTCCCTGTGCAAGGTGTGAAGCTGCAGCTCGTATCCTGGCCCTTTTAATGCCCCATTTGCAGTTCGGAGAGGAGGTTTCACCCCTTGGTGCCGCATGGCAAATACATTGCCCTCTCATAAAACCTGTAATATTTACTCCCAGTTGCACAGTGTTCGGAGTGCCTTTTTTAAAAATTCTTTTGCAAGCCCCAAAACCAAGCGACCCTCCTTCGTTCTGCAGTCCCTAAGCTAATAATTTAATTTTTCTGTGGTGTACTTCTTGCAAACAGGCAAGAAGACACAAATGCTCCCCAGCAGATGTAATACTAAAATGAAACCCACCTCCCCACAGGTTTTACAGCCATGAAATTCCTCAGACAGGTCCTTGCTGTTTGCTTGGAAGGTTTAACAGCCTCCCATAATACTAAGCCTGTGTGAACGCTTGCACGCAGTATTTGTTACATCTGGTTTACAAGTCAGACGCTATTACTGTAGCACCAGAGAGGCAATTAAGGTAATTTCTAAAGTAATTAACATAAGCGATAATGAGGAATTTGTGAGTGTCAATGTTGAACAAGCTAATCTTTAGCTTAATTGCTACATTCCTCTTTTAGAGTGTGCGTTTTGCATGAGTTAAATGTGTGGGTTTAGTATCTTGGAGCGGTAGCAATAATTGTACAGCAAGCCCTACGTCACATCAGGAGACCGTGACACGTCTCTCTGAGTCTTCAGATGTGGACCGGGGCACCTCAGAAAGGGCCAACATGTCATTTTCATCCGTATTTTGGCTATTACCGTTCGGATGACGGCAACTCAGAACAGGGCCAGCAAATGGCTAAAATAATTTTATTCATTTCAGAAAATCGATGCGCTTTTATACATTTTCTTGAAAATAAGCTTGTGCTGAAGTCCGTTCTTGCTCACAAAGTGCTCTGTTGCATTCAAGTGCGGAATTCCATCCTTACTCTTTATCTTTCATAAAGCCATAACTGAGTCTAACAAGGAAGGGGACTGTATTTCTTTGGGTGCTTGCCTTGCCTCAGGATTGCTGTGAACATTTGCAGGCTTATCTCTAGGGCATGGCTTTGGTCCTTTGAATTTTTACAAATTCCACATTATTTGCTTTATCTGTCATTACTGCAGGTTTGCTGTTACGAGTTAGATACTGTTGACTTAACTTAGGTGTTGCAGAGGCGTATGGGAAAATTTTATGGGTCTCCGTGAAACGCAAGCGCAGCCTGTCTTGGGAGATGTTGGAATCGCAGGGAGTCACTGCCGAGGCAGTGCCCTTATTAAAAGACCAGTTATTTTCACCTTGTCAGCACAACTGGTGGTCATTTTGAGGGTGGGAGGAAGGTTTAGAAACCCATTCTTTTTTCCTGTTCCTGTGATGAAAAGTTCCACTAAGCTGCAAAGACTGTTAGAGTAAAATTCAGCAAAAAATTCAGAAGCAGGATGGAATAGCAGGCAGGGAATTTGCAAGCAGGCGTCTTTCAAAATGTTAATAAAGAGGTAAACCATTTCTAGATTGTACAGGTAATAACAGAGAAACTGGTTACTATTTAAAGGCCTGTATTACTATTTAAAGGTCGGTATCTGCTGGAAAGGTATGTCTTTGCCTTCCCAGAGCAGGAGGAGAAGAGAGGGAAAGGATGAAAGTGGTCTAGAAAAGTAGTGGTGTCCTCTGTCAGGTCCCCACTCATGTGATCTTTCCTTTCCAGGTGTCCAGCTCTGCCAGTCCGCAGACCACCTTGGAAAGCCACATCTTCAACGTTGCTGTTCTCCCGCAGACGCCCAGAGCGCCTCAGCTTTCCCTCGGCTCCTCTTTGCACATGGCCGTAAGTGGGGACCGACTGATTATTTCTGTTTTCCCACTCTCCTTCTGGCGCTGCACAGCGCCCGGAGCCTCGCGCAGAGCGGCGACCGCTGAGCCTCGATTCCTCTCCTTGCTATTGTCCATGCCGTTGTGCTTGATTCAAAGATTGGGCTAAGTCTGCAGAACAAGGTGTTACGCACCAGATAGATATCAAGCAGAAATGAAAAAAAAAAAAAAGACAGGTTAGAAGAGTGGCTGGAGGGGAGAAAACAAAAATATAAAGTTGAAAAATTCAGTATTAAAAGTGATGACTGTATAGACTGGAAGGGAGAGGAAGAGAGAAAAGAAAAAATTATGTTTAACATCTTTCTAATGGAATTCTTAACACTTTGAAAACACCTTTTCCTGAGAAGCCATTAGGAATGGCAAGAGTGAAATGCTGCAGGTTAGAGACACTGTAACGAGTAGATCTTGCCAGTAATTCCATTGTAAAACTTTATTTATCAGAACTGCAGCCCACCCGCATTAGGAAGTTTTCATCCATCATCCTGACATCCGGAACACAGACTGATGTATGTGGAAAACATTCGGACGAGCCGATTATATCTGCATCCGTGGAACTGAATGACCTTTTCTTGCGGCATCAACTCTGGGAATGACCATTTTGATAGAGTGGTCTCTTGAATGTAGTTATTTCCCTGACTGTTAATTGAAAAGATGACCTCGAAGTTTAAAGTTGGTTTTAGGAGCTTTGTGTGTGCCTTCTCCATGTGTCCCCGTCACATCTGTGGGTGAAGTCCAGCTTTCCTCTCGACTTCTCCTGCTGTCTCCTGTTCTTTGATTCCCTAGGGAGGGATCCCGAGTGGACGAACTAGAGGAGAGCTTCAGGGCCCTGCACCTTGGGACACACGGAGAGCCAGGACCCCAGAGGCAGGGAGTTTGATTTAGTCATCACCTTGGCTTTGTTGTAGTCTGTGGGGCTTTCAGAGGGGCACCAGGATCATAATCCCCTGAGCAGCAGTCCTGAGCTGGCTGGGACAGGGCAGGCTGCAGTGAAAAAGCAGAGCTTTGGCTCCTGCCAACCCTTCAGGAGAGCTGGGCCCACAAACTTGAAGGGAGCGTGCAGGCATTGTTGGCATTATTCATTCCTGATGATTTATTTAGAGCGTCTGAGGTGCCAGCAGTATATTCAGTGTTATCAAACAGAAATCCTGTGCCCTTGGGCCCTCTCTGACAGATAAAAAGCACACTGAGAGGCCCATGCGGTGCAGGAGAGCAGATGTGGCAGACCTCCCAGGGGCAACGGGTTCCCGGGAGGAGCCTCCTAAAGGAGGCAAAGGACTTGTAAGCCAGCACAGCTTGCCAGCCATGGCACCAGGACAGGCCAAAGGAAGCTGTGGGCGAGGGATTAGTGAAAAGTCCGTGACACAACGGCCTTGTCAGCGTTTAAAATAGTGGTGACCTTTCGTGGGCAATAATAAAACATGCTCAGACTGTTACTTGGAGCAATAGCCAGCGATGTATCTTTCTGCTCTTGACTTTTTGTTGTTGTCATTATTGACAAAATTGATGGGGGAGATGTCTGGCTGAGCCATGCAGTGCTGGATTTTATAGCTAATTACACACCGCAAAATTCAATAGAGCCATAAAACACGTTTTACTGAGGGGCGCCTTGCAACCTGCGAGTCCTACCTTTGGGAGAGACAAATAGGCCTTGGAGGCAACTATGAAGCAACCATAACCTTAAATCTTTTCATCAGAAAATTGCACTTCCTTGCATCAATGTGATTGAGTTCTGTTCGTCCGCCGTCAGACGCCTTCAGAATTAAACTGTCTGCTCGGCTGAAGAGCGAGCACAAAATGTTAAGTCTTCCCATACCTCCAGCCTTGTCTTTGAGTGTCTTACTGGGAAAGGTCAGAGAGAGTTTGGTGTCTCTTTGGCGGTTAAACTGGGCATAACATCTTTACTGCTTTTTCTTCAATCAAGTCACCTGTTTCCCCCATATTGGTAAAAGGAGCAGTTTTGCTCTAGCTGGATGCAAACTGGGATTGGGTTTGTGAAGGAGAGAGAATTTTGCAAGCGTATAGAGGTGCTCCTCACTTCCCTTACCAAAGTGGCTGTATGAAAGGGACACCACTGTTAATTTTAAACCTGCCTGTTTTATGCAGAGCTGTTGATAACACAAACTTTGTGGCTTTTGGTTCCAGTTAGATCTGTGGCACTTTCACCTCTAAGAAGGACTGACGAGGTTTTATTTACTGCTTCACAGCAGTCATTCAGCGGCTGTGGTTCCGCCTCTGATGCCTTTGGGTGAAAAAACCTGGAGAGAGATGAACTGGGTGTTCGGTGGCATTTGTGGTGGTGTCAGGAAGCCTCACCTTGCTGGTGTCCAGGCCAATGTCCAGTCTGTGACCCAAGGCCAGCAGAACGAGACACAGGTTGGACAGGGTGGCCTTAAACATGTGTAACCAGCACAAGTCGGTGGCCGGTGGGAACCTGTAATTTGTTCCTGAACCTGATCATTCCGTGTTCCAAAGCAGATTAATTAATTACCCGTATCCTTAATTTAGCTTGTTCTCTCCACGATTTTGTTCACGATTATGAAATGAACTGAATGCTTTTCATACCCAGCTCAACTACTTAATTCAGTGACTTCTCGTAGCTGGTTAATTCTGCAAGATTAAGGTTCATGAACACATGCAAGTTAACTGCTTTTGTGCACCTAAGTCTGTTCATGCAGCACCATAATTCCTGTAACACACTGCCAGCCTTTGGCTAATGATAACCTTGTAATGGAAGGATCAGAACATTTTTAGGCAGATTTCAAACAAAAGGGAAAGCTTTGATTCCTTTATATTCCAGTGGAGATGTCTGAGTCATTTTCAGGATTTCTTTTAAAAGGAAGTCCAGTCCAGCCACATCAGACTATACCAGAAAACTACGTAGGCAATTAATTATGTCTTCATCTAGGGAGTTTTTGATCAAATTAGATTTTCCTTTACCTCTTCTTAGTTGCCGTAGGTCAAAAAAGAAACTCCTCCTCCTGTGAGCGTAGAGATTGTGCCTCTGTAGGGGACAACGTGCACTAAAAACAATGCCATTTTCCTGGACGGTCTGGAAGTGGGGATCAGCTCATCATTTTATGAAGGAGGAGGTGTGTTTCTCGTTTTCTTAGGTTTATAAGCCCCTTCTGATCCTCCAGAAAGGACTTAACAGAGGTGGGCCTGTATAGAGCTCTCTTCTGTTGAACATCATAGTACGCAGCTTCTGCGTTACACATTTGCTGTGGTTGACAGATGAGCTGAAAGTGGGCTTAGGTGGACCATAAGATTCTATCACATTTTACTCATTGTCAGCCTTTACTGTCCTCTGTAATCTCCTCCCAAATAATCCCTATTCTGTACAGGTTTGAGAGATTTGGTAAAGGTTCGACCCATCCATCCCTTGTCAGTTTTAGGTCTAAGAAACAGGATTTTACATTCAAAGACTCCCTGATCTTTAACTAGAGCAAAGCAAATTCTCTTTCAGTGCATTTTTGGGTGACTTTTCCCATGTCTCTGGCCTTGATGCTCATGGTCTAATGTGTTTGTTGAGGTGCTGGAGGACCGTGTGACAGTGATTGAGCCCCATCACCTCTCCTTTGTAGACCCGGAGATTCCCAGTGAGAAAATCCTGTTCAACGTGACTGTCCCTCTCCTTCCTGGCCAAGGCAAGTGTACCTATTCAGAACCTGGCAGCTTGCTGCTGAATTGATGGCTGTGATTTTTGAGCACATCTAATTTTTCCCTCGAAATATCATTCTGTGGAGGCATCTGTTAATCTGTTCATCTTTCAAATGCCTTGTTTCTTAACCCAATTTCTTTGGCTTGTTTGGGAGTAGGCCAGAGAGCTCATTTGTCTTACTATTGTCTGGAATATATTGAATGTTGTACTCCATGGCTTTCTGCTTTCCACCTCTCTCGTGAGAGGTATTTGAAGAAATGACTAAGTGAGGAATCTCTCTTTAACTTTTCATGTCCCAAGAACCCATCCTCAGTGGAGTTACGACCATCTGACTTATACAGGAACCACTGAAGATGTAAAAAAAAAAGTACTTGGGGAGCGAAAAAAACACTGTGGCCTTTGGTTCTTGTTTTAAAAATAAAATGCATTCCTTCTGTTAATACTGAGCTCCTTCCTTCCGTAGGTATTGTGGAGCATAGAGACAGACCTCTCTCCCCCGTCAGGTATTTCACCCAAGCAGATATAAACCATGGCAAGATTGCTTATCGTCCGCCGACTGCAGCTCCTCACCTGAGAGAGATCATTGCCTTCTCCTTTGCGGGTAAGGAACTGAATGTTCTTTGTGTCAGACTGGTGGAGGTAGCTGGGACTGCTGGTCTTCCTCCAGTGCCGGAATGACTTGATGGTTATATCCATACTTGTGAGGGCGTGAGGCTTGACGATGCAAAGGAAGTAGGAATCTGCCTTGGAGGAGCGTACCAAGAGTTCACCCGTTTCTTGTGACTTCAGCAAGATTTTCCCCTGCGGTTTGGTGTAGCAACATTTAGTGAATTATGGGGATGCGGCAGCGTTCACTGCAGCAATTAGCATTGCCAACACTAGATGCTGTGCTGGGCAAACTGCTGAGCAGCTGCTGTGTGGTTAGGAACTTGTCCCTCCTGTGCTTGAGATCTGTGATGCACTGGGGGCTTAATCCTTGAGATTGAGACTAGAATTGATGAACAAAATCAATTTAACCAGGATATTAAAAGATTGCTGCCATCAGAGGAGAAACAGTCTGGAACAGGAGGTAGAGGGGCAAAAATAGGACAAACTTGAAGCACGTTTGACCAGTCAATGCACAGGACTGTGTGATGAAGTGACAGTGCATGGTCAATGGAGTTCTATGCATTGCCATGCCCTCCACTGACATCAAGAGGAGTTTCACAGTTCAGAGGAGGGGGTAGCATTTTATCTCTTATTACTTGAAGCGAAGGCAAGGGAAGAGTGCTTTCCTCGGTGAGGAAAGACTCCGGTCTGGTAGAAACCACTTGCTTTCTCCAGAAGTTGTTCAAAGCCACGTCAGTATGTGCTTTCCCATCCTGACCACAATTAACTCTGTGCTTGTGTTTGTCCTGTCAGGTCTCCCAGAGTCAGTGAACTTCCGATTCACAGGTATGTGAAACATTTGCTCTTTCCTGGACGAAGCAGTTTTTATCCTTGTGCCCTTCACGTTGCCTGTTACTCCTTGGCCTTTATTCTGCTGCAAGCACACCTGTGGGTGCCCAGTAGGGTTTTTGGAAATGCATGTGCCTGCAGAATATTAATTCGTCTGTGTCCCAACAGTGTTTTATAGAAGCTAAGCTGCAGCTCAGTAGACATCTTTTTCTAGTAGTTGCCTGGAATATGTCCTAAAAGCCTGATTCATTCCTGTTATTTTTCCCAACGTGAACAAGGACATCAGGGTTCTGGGCTTTTTTTTCTTTTAAATATAGCATGGAAGCATTTCCACAATTACATTGCTTAGTTAGAGGCAAAGAGAAATACTCTTTGCAGGTGTGAATTGCGTGTGTATGTTCATTGACAAAGGTGGGAGGGAAGTCAGCCATGTGGGGTGGTGATTTTGTACAGAAAGGTGAATTTCCCAGCTGAGTTGCTCCTGAAAACACATCCCTACGCTCGGGCGTGGTTTTTGTCTGTGTCTAGTGTCTGATGGAGAACACACAACCCCAGAGATGGTGTTTGTCATCCATTTGCTCTCTGCGGAACAGCAGCCTCCAGTCTTCCAGATCACAGCTCCCTTCCTGGAGGTCAGCCAAGGGGGCAAAGCCACCATCGGTGAGTAGGTTGCCAGAGATGAGGTGCAGAGCTCAGCCTCAGGCACAGTGTTTGTTGCCAGGAGGCCGCATGGATGGGGCAGACGAGGGTTCTGGTCTTGCTCACCTCTGTCTATTTGGCTGAGGAGCTGTGCTTGTGAGGGTGTAGCAGCACCCACTGAGAAAATTGCAGTGGTGCCTCAGAAAAGTGCCTGGAGATGTGGCCGTACTCCTCCAGCGTGTGGCAGGTCCGTTCGTGGGCTGAGGCAGGGGAAAGCAGCATCAGGGACCTGCTGCTCCTCTGCTTTTTCCCTCTTAGGCTGCTCTGTCTAGTGGTGTGATCTGGGTTGTTAAGAATAAGCCACTTTCTGCTCATGTCAGAAGGTTCTCTGGGGATTTTGTAGATACTCCCCCTGCTATATGAGCATGGGCACATCTCTCTCATAAGCTGAGGGTTTGCACAGCTGTCATCTGTGAGCCATACTGGTAATAGCTCTCTCATACAGCCCCTGATCTGAACATTGTCAGGGGACTAATTATTTCCACGAAAGCAGCAAGCCCTTGGTCTAGGGCAGCTGCAGAATTAGTTTACTTTTCACGTACTGACTGAATCACAGTTTTTTGACTCCATTCACAAGAGCACATCACAAAACCGAAGGGATGTTCCCAGTGTCGTGTCTGAGGATGCTGAAGCCGTGCTCTCTTTCCCTGCCACAGGGATCCAGTTAGCTGTGAGCGACACAGATACAGCTCCCGAGGGTCTTTTCTTTGAGCTGGTGGAACCTCCCCATCATGGCATTGTGCTCAAGTACAGCGCAGGCGTGCAGGAGCGCATGAGAGCAGGTGAGTCGAGCAGAAGTCTTCCTCAGTGCCGGGAAAGGGGTAAGCGTGTGCTTATCCACATAGCTGGTGTAGTTGACCAGGAGGAGACCGATGTCTCTGGCAGATACAGCTGCATCCACAAGTGTGCAAATTTTCTCCCTGGAAGTGTGTGACTGCAGGAGAGAGTGCGTGAAAGATCTTTTCCCTTCTGTTCCTGGCTGAGTCAACATGTTTCCTGTGCCAAGGATGTGTGGGTTAGTTGACAGTGACTCTGTTATGATAAGTGTACCCGGCTGCTAATCAAAAGGGATGTTTTGTTTTACCTGGTAAGTTATATCTGAAGAAATCTGGTGAAGTAACGTAGTGAACGTTTCCACTGAAGTCCATGTAAACCTGTTGTGACCCAGCAGTCGAAAGCTCCTGTGGAGTTTTACTGTTGATTTTGGTGGCAGCGCTTCCCAGTGTGTGATCAGATGAACAAGTGTTGTCTGTAGGAGAGCAGTACAAGCAGAAGATGTGGAGAGGGAAGCTTTATCTATCTATGACAAGCATGAGCTTACAAAGCAGCTGGGAAGAAAGCAGGATCTGTGCGCTCCCTGAGAATCACAAAGAATCGCTGTGTCTGTGGAACTGTGAAGGCTACAGCTTTTCCTCTGCCCTGCATATATACTAGCTCCTTAATAAATGTCTTCATAACTCACATCCCTGTAAGCATGGTATTAAATGCCAGTTTCATACGTCATTAAGTCTTTCACTAAATTGGGGCCTTAGGTCACTTGAGGTGGATTGTTGCTCTGAACAGAATCTTTCTGACTTGTGCATTTTCTTTTGGGGAAGGTGACACCTTCACCTATGAGGACATCACTCACAGTGCTCTGCAGTACGTGCACAATGGTTCAGCAGCAGCAGAGGACAGCATGGAAATCTCTGTCACCGACGGTGTCACCACAGTGACCACAGTGCTGAGGGTGGAAGTGTCCCTGCTGGATAACAACGGTCCGCAGCTGGCCCCGGGCTGCTTGTTGGCAGTCACCGTGGCTAGTAAAAGCTCTGTGACTCTCTCTCGATTGCACCTCGCTTATATTGTAAGCTTTCATCTGTTTCTAAACCCAGTGAATGCTGCCAGCTCCCTTTCCAAACCCTTTGCCACACTCACCTCTCTGCCATTGGTGTGGATTCTCGGTAGAGAGCTCAAGTTTTAACTGTGTCCTGACAACTGCTGCCAAAAAGGGGATAATAGACTCTTTCACCCCGCGGGGATTTAAGGCTCTCCCTGTTTGGCTGTAACAGAGGTGAACCACCATGCTAAACACGAGAACTGAGTTAATCCTAGATTTTAGTATCAAAACAGACTCACTAAGAAAGCACATGGATTTGCTAAGTGCTAATCCCTTGAAAATTTCATCCCCCTCGCCTCCTTTCCAAAATTGCCTGGTTCTTTTTCTGGACATATTTGAAGGGGGGAGGTTTAAGCGACCCAAGATGCTGCACTCCTTGGTAGCTTGGAGTTGGTCCCAGGCATTGCGTGTTGTACAAGAGTTGTCCTGCTGGTGGAATGCAAGGTGTTTTACTCCTCGCAGATGATTTAGCAGCAGATGCAGTAGCAGTGGGTTTCAGGTATGCAGATATGCTCCCCTTAGTGAGGAGAGAGGAGAGATTGCAGTGCACATGTGAGGCTGGAGACACCTCAGGTAGTAGCTGTCAGAGGTGATGAGGTAACTGCAGGGGGTGAGGTGGGATAAGAAGGCAGATGAATGTTTTTTCCAAGGGATCAGTCTGGATACAAGGCTGTGGACTGTCCTGTTCTCCCCTGAAGGAGGAGGGCTGACAAAGGGAGCTCTTCAGGTTTAATCTGAGTAAGAGAACAGTTAGGGAAAAGAGGATTTCATTCCTGACCCGTACACTGAGGATACGATAATTTCTGCTTTGGGTCTTCTCTTTCAGGCAGCCAACAAAAACTTCTAGAAGAAAGATGACATCTGAGTTGCGATGTCATAGAGATGGTTGTATTTAATGTAGTTAAAAAGAGCCAAAAATTGGTGTTTAGCTTGATTTGAATCTGGCTTTTGCAGCATTGGTCCTCATTAACCTTTGTTTTACCAAGAACTGAACTTAGCTTTGTGTCTCTGAAGCACTGGTGGGCAACAGTTCCTCTGTGCCAGCCATCAGCTAAATTTTGGCTCGCTTTAGCTGGAATCAGGAAATGCCTATTACATAAACGGTCCAATAGTCCATTCGAAAATCCAGATTAGAAAACAAAAATACCAGGTTTATGTCTGGGAGATTGTGCTGATACAATACAAAGACACACAGAAAAAATCTGTGAGCTGAGAGAAGATGAAAAGACATTTTGTGGTAGATTCAGAGGATGTCAAGCCAATGGAGTCTCTTCTCATCAACAGAGCTTCATTTACTATTCATCAGCTGTGGATCTGACCCAACTAGCTTGATGTATTTCCCTATAAAACATTTTATTCCTCCTTCCATTTTTAATGGAGGGAAACAAAAGCTAGTCTTGTCTTGATTTGGTTTGGTTTGTTCCTTCATGTTTAGGACAACAATTCTCCTGACTCAGAGATAAGAATCCAGTTAATATCTCTACCTGCATACGGCACCCTCTTACGGAGGTCTGGCTCTCATGACGAAGAGTTTTCCAAGGTTTATAATTTCACCATGGAAGACATCAACAACCAGAGGATCAGGTATCAAAGAGTTATTCTCCTTCAAGCTGTGCCAGTTAAAAGCTCAGAGGGCTTTCTGCAGGGATCTCTGGCCTATATTATGTTAGTACAGTGTATCAAAGATATTTTTCCCTTTCTTGGCTCTGGTATCCTGTGAGATTATAAATGAGAGCCTTTCCCGCGTGCAGAATTAGGTGTTTGTGCATGTCTGAAATGCCAGTAATTGGTGCGGCTTCAGATTATGGGAATTTGTTCTGTATCCGCAGTGTCGTGGTGATACTTTAGGTAGGCAGCACCGAAAACCTGTGAATGCAGAGGTGAGATGTATTTGCCTGACTGGCAGTGAGACTCCCTGAGCCAGATTGCATTCTGTCTTCCACAGCTACTCCACCATGTTTGAGACCAGCAATCAGCCAGTTACGGACATCTTCCACTTCACTGTTTTGGATGTTGATAACAACCGCCTGGACAGACAGATGTTCACCGTCACTATCACGCCTGCCCAAGCCACGCCGTCGCTCATTGCTTTTGCTGACCATATCACTGTAAGTGGCTACCCAGGATACTGGGAACCGTGACAAGAATCTCGTAGCTGTGAGGAACTGAACAGCTTTCCTGAAGTGAGGGGAAATCATGGAAGAAACACAGTGTTGTGCGTGCAATCTTGTGAGTGCAAAGGGTTAACAAATTACTTGGAGACCAGAGAAGGCTGACAATAAGGCTGCATCCCTGAACCTTACCTTCTTACATCTGTTCCAGTCAGGAGATGGGTTCTCCCTAGGGTGTCTTGTTGACATCAGTGGAACAAGTCTCACTTAACTCCTGTTTAATATTTTGCCCCTTATTTCCCCAGCTTGCGTGTAAAAAATGAGCAGAAGACAAGTCTGAAAACATCTGGTGCTTTGGAGTGATACACAGCATTTCAGACTCCTTATCAAAGCCTTTTGAAGTGATCTCCCACCTTTTCAGCTTTGCATTCCCCCTCCCTTGCCTTCAAAAGGCTCTCCTCAACAAGAAATGCAGGTCTCGCCTCCCAAGAGGTCAGCATGACTCTGCCCCCTCTCTTCTTGCCCCACAAAAGCACTTGCAGGCTCCTCTTGAGGGCCAGGCAAGCTTTGTTCTTCCCGTCCCACCTCACCTTCCAGCTGATTTCATGCTTAACAGATCTAGGGGAGGACGGGGCAGGACTTCAGAGACTGGGCAAGCCTCTTCCATAGAGGCAGACTTGTTCAGTAACAATTTGTGTGTAGCTCTGTGTTGTGTGCGTTTCCAGTAGTTCTGTCATCTGCTTTTGCTTTCCAGGTGGATGAGGGGGGCAGGGTCCCACTGCTGGCTCATCACCACTTAGCTGCTGATTATGATACCGCTGCCAAGGAAGACCTGAAGGTCACAGTTATCTCTCTACCTATGTATGGCTACATTGAAAACACTAAGACAGGTAAAGTGCTTGGCTAACTCTTCTTCCTCATGGCTAACGAAAGGGAACGTAGGAATTGCCGTGCTGGAGCACATTCTAATCTGGCTCACCGCAGTTCCTCGGTGCGGTGCTGGTTGGCGTCGGTTGATTGTAAAGAGCTCATAAGGTCAGCGTTAGGAGATAAAGTGTCTCTGGGGAGCATTTCCTCCTAATTGTTGTTTGTTCCAGTCTGGTCAATGTTGTGAGATTGGGACATTAAAAGCCTCTACAAGCCCATGTGATGTATTTTCATCATGCTTTATTTTGGCTGTCCTTGTTACACAGAACAAATTTTGCTAGATCCCTCTAAATGTCCCAGCAAGCTTTAAGGCTGCGAGAGTTGTGGCAGAGCATGGCTGGTAACATTCTCTTATCTCATTGTATTATCAAGAAAAGGTAGGATTTCTACCATATTGTCCAAAGATGTTCATCCAGGAGACTTGTCTGCTTAATCCTGCATGCTGGCCTAACAGGAGTGGCATATATCGTTTGACTTAAATCGTAACTCGCCTTTGTAAAATATCACTGTGGATTTGCCAGTCTAGTGGCTTGTTACAACCGTGATTGCCTTTCTTCTGGAGAGCACAGGTTGCAAATCATGACACATCATCCCTCCTAATTGTGTCCTACGAATGAACTCCAGTTTTATGCCATTTTGGTAACGGTGAGCCTCTCTTCTTGAATATAGGCAACGGCTGGGGGATTTTCTTAAGCGTAAGACTTAGTTTTGCAAGGTGGAGTTGGATGTAGAGATTATGTTGAGGCCAGATGGCACATCAGCCATCGTCTCATCTCTGAAGCAAGCCTGAGTAATTCTGGGACGTGACATTGCTTGTATTACACATAAAACTGCAGCTTCCCTAATGCCTGCTCTAACGCAGCAGATGTTGCTTTCTGCAAAGGTCACAAGATATGTGAAAGCTGTGTTGTAGGAACGGACATCCTTCTGCACCCTTCACAGTGTGCCATTCTTCTCCTAATCTTGCTGCTTTTATTTTTAGTTCATCAGTGAATTGAACAGCCTTTCACTGGTGGTGTTCTGGTTTGCAGGTGAGAGTTTTGGCCCGCAGAGTGAATCTGCTGTGACCGGAGATGCATCCTTTTCCCTTCAAGATGTTCTAGAGAACAGCATTTACTACTTCCAGAGCGTCCATGAAAGCATCGAGCCAACAAGTGATGTTTTCAGGTTTTACGTGAGCGATGGCTTTGGCCAGTCTGAGTTGCAGAGCATTAACATCACAATTCAGGTGCGCCTGTGCTCAGTGGCTGCCAGAGCCCTCTCCTTTCACACAGACACATGCCGTTTAAAGCGCAAGCTTTGCGCACTCCTTTGTGGGAAGGGGATTAAAGGGAGTTTCCTTCCTCCTATCTGTTTGCTTCCCCTAGTATAGCCACGTAATTCCCCTGTGACGCCAGAGTTGTGCGTTGCAGCGTCTTTCCCCAGAGCTTATTTTTCAGATGTCTCCTCCCTCTTTACAAGATGCTGGATAGATTTGGAGAGGCTGGTGTAGCCCATTAATGGATATCAGCACCAGTACTGTCATTTGGGAGCCTGTATTTCATTCAGGGGGGCAGCGCTCTTTTCCCCTTGGCCATTTCCCTTTTTTGACTGTGTGCCTTTGGGACCCGTGCAGCGGCGGAACGATGAGCCCCCAAAGATGGTGCTGGAGCCTGTCAGAGTGCGTGAGGGCTCGCATGTGGTGATTACCAACGCCTCACTCAACCTGCAGGACTTGGACACCCAGAGCAGCGAGCTTGTCATCATGGTGACTAAAAGCCCTGAACATGGTAAGTCCCGACAAGCTTGGAGGGCTGAGAGAGAGAGCGAGAGAGCACGTCTTTGTGCGTCAGTGTCTGTGTGTCTTTATAGCTGAGAGAGGAGCCTGGCGTATTTGTGTAAAGCACATTTAGTCTGTGTTTGGAGCAGCAGCCACAGAAAGATTGTGTTTCAGAACAGACCTATCCTTTGGGAGATGTCCCTCGCTGTTTGTGGGAGAGGAGAAAGGGGGACTGCATGCATTTCCCTGGGAAGTTCCCTTTTGTGTTACCCCATTTCCTATCGCGGGGTTCAGTTCCAAAGAGCTGAGCACCTGGTGTCTACCTGCAGTGTGTCAAGTGACGGCTAGAGTCGTGTTAAACTAGTGAGGGCTGTGCTCCCTTTTTCACATCTCATGTCTGTAGCCAAATTCTTACCAGTTTTGGCAATAAGCAGTAACTTCCTTCAGTTTTGCCGGTAAGGCTATGTCCGCCTCTGTGAGCTGGCATGGAAAAAGTCCCCAGCTGGCTGTCTTCTCCCCATAATTTTCATCCATCTATTTGTCAGGTCATCTCCGCAGGAGGCAGACTGCCGCGGAGCCCCCAGAGCATGGACATATGCTGTCCGTGGGTTCATCCTTCACCTACCAGGACATTTTGGATGAGCTGATTGTTTATACTCAGAGCGGTGCAGCAGCACAAACAGATGAGTTTGGCTTCTTCATCACGGACGGTCTCTACACGCAGACGGGGAGGCTGGAGTTCTCCATGGACCTGCCGAAGAAGCAGCCCCCCACATTAGCTGTCAACAGGAACCTGCAGCTCCTAGCTGGTACGGGGAGAGGGAGGATGGTACTGCTTGGTATTGCTGTATGGTCCAGTCTAAACCAGTCGCTTAACCGGACTGGCCTGAAGTTGTTTGTGGTCTTCCTTTCTGTGGTCCAGGCTCTGCAGCACACCTCACAGATCAGCACTTGAGAGCAGCAGCTATTTATTCAGATGACACAATGATCAGATTTGTCATGAAGAGAGATCCCAGCGTGGGGCATCTGCAGTTGACCAAAATCGATAATCCAGTCCACATCTCTGTCGAAGGACCTGTCAAAAGTTTCACCCAGGCTGATATAAATAAAGGTGAGAGTGCTTGATCTTAGATAATCATGGCGAGTAATATGTGGCCGTTTTAGGTAGTCCTGCGAGGCACAGTGAGTTGGACGCAATGATTCTTATGGGTCCCTTCCAGCTTGAGATGTTCTGTGATTCTGTGATCTTTTTGAGAGGAGGCTGACTTGAAGCAGGGGAGGGAAAGAAAGAAGATAAGCTTGTTACGTTACAGCAGAAACACGTATCCTTAAGCAAGCATTAAAGAAAGTCTCTCTCAGTGGGAGAAAAAGAATAAAGAGAAAAAGTAATGAAATCCAAATCCAGGAGCTCTGTCAAGCCCCAGGTCCCTCGGCCTGTGGTGCCAGCCTTGTTCCAAACTAAGGATTAAATGATGCAGCCTGTAATAAACCACCTCTTTTCTCCTCTCCCTCTCTCCAGGACAAGTGGTGTACAGTCACAAGAAAGGGGATCCTGGCGGAAATTTCGCCTTCACCTTTGATGTGATCGATGCAGACGGCAACAAACTGACGGACCAGGTTTTTTATATTACTGTATTAGGTAAAAGATAGTGCTGAAGCTATGTTTTCTTTGCTGAGAGCTGAAGTCTTCATAGGTGCCCATCCCACATGTACTGCAAGTTAAGATGTCATTCTTGAGATGCACTTTTTATTTGCGGTTAATTCAAGTTTGGGGTATGGGGAGAGTTCACGGACATAAGGAATAGTTCTTTGGCTTCTGACAAACTCACTGAAATAGGTAGAAAAATTCCCCTTAGTATCTTCATACTGTCTAGATTGTCTTTAAGACTTTATAATGTTACCATCCCCTCGATTAATGCCGAGGCCTAGAGTACCTGTTTCGGAATTAGCAGTCTGGGAGGTGTTTTTGTGTATGTTGTCTTTTGCTTTTTTTGCTTGAGCACAAGTACCTGATTTGGATAACAGCAGGAAAGGAGGGTGGCTGTCTCCTAACTCAGCTTTGCATTTAACCCTTTCAGAGAACAGATTTCCCCCCTCCATCATCGCTAACAAAGGGCTGGTCTTGGATGAGAACTCGGCGAAGACGATCACAACGCTGCAGCTCTCTGCCACTGACCAGGACAGTGAGCCCACCCAGCTCCAGTACAAGCTCACCAGGCAGCCGCAACTGGGGCACCTGGAGCATGTGGCCTCCCCAGGTAAGCAGGGTGGTATTTTATTCACTTGGTTACTCCTAGCAGAAAAGCACCAGAGGGGCTTTTAAGCCCCCCAGGGTCACTGCAGGAAAAAAGTGCTTGGAGGCAGCAGCAAAGAGTTATGTTTCCCGATAGAAATCAAATGGTCGTTAGCCCAGAGAGGTGGAGAACAGGGTGAGTGGAGACAAGGCAGCCCAGTAATCACAGATAAGGATTTATTCAGCCTCTGTGTGAGTTTATGCCCCACGGGAACCTTGCCTGGTGGAGTTCACAGGTCAGTCCAGCTGGCCGCTGTGTGAATCTCTTTCAGGACTTATTGCTGCAGACAAACCTTCAGCCATTTCTGTGACCACATCCAGTACAACTCCCAGAATAATCCATCCCCTGTGTCCATGGTAATAGAGGCCACCTTGGTGAACAGACAACTTGCTTTCAGTCCCCTTTTGGCCACTATGGCCCTTCATCCCGAAACACCAGCCTCTTTTTCCAGCTTTGGAGAGAGGAAGGGAACTAACCACAAAGTTAGTTTTAGTTGTGGCGAGATGGATACGCTGGATAATGAATTCTGGTAGTTCAGAGAGGGGATATCGGTCAATCCTGTGAAACTCGGAAAAGAATTACCCGCAAATGTGATCTGAATTTTAGATTTGCCTTCCATGCCCACTGACAGTATGACTGTCCTACCCCTCTCTGATTAATTTGTCTAAATCTGTGCTGTCATAAAATACGCTTTTCTGATTTAGATTATACTCATCTAAGACTATATTTCTTCTTAGAATTAGGTCTCTCGTTAACATGAAATTAAAGCGTAAGTATCTGCTGTATGTTTTTAAGATGCAGACAGACCCTGTACAGCTGAGATTTAGTGTGTGGTTTGCCTCATTTTCTCACGGTGTAAGCTGTCCTCTGGCGAACACGTTGAAAGGGTAGGGATAATGAATCAAAGGTATAATCAGCAAACCCCCTGCTGAGAGAAAATTAAGAACTTGCAATATTTTTGTCTAAATTGCAAACTTAACAGTGAATCTTGTACTTTGGAGACCTGAAAGAGCTTGATTAAGGATTTTATTCCTCCTGTTACATGATGATTATGATTTCTGTGCTTTTTCATGTCTGTGATGGACTAAAAAAAGATAGAGTCGCACACTGTGAAAGAGCTCTCGTGATTTAAATGACCTAAACTTAGGGAGAGAGTACTGGAGTCTTCAAAAGAGAACACAAACTTTTAAAGCTAATGAGCTCTGAGGAAACCTCGGCTAATCATCCAGTTTGGGCTCATTTATTTATATCAGATCCCAGTGTCTTTTGTAGTGTGGCCAAAACTTGTCAGTAGCCGTTTAGCGTGATAAAGTGGCAACAAACTTTTTGTCAGGCTTTTTGTTGCTGTTAAGAGCAGTAAAACTGTCGAACGCAGCAATGAGACTTAAAGGCTCAAATGCTTTTTAAAATGCTTGTTGGGTACCTTTCTGTGACCCCGTCACACCTAATGACCTCTAAAGATGTCACAAAATAAGTCAGCGTTGAAAGCGGGGCTTACTCTGTCTAAGTGCAGGGGTGCAAGGAGGGGAAGAGAGAGACGAGACTTTAAAGGCATTCTTGAAAACTGCTGTGAGGCCAGGAGATTTTTTGCCCATACTCAGTGATGCCCTGGTTAGATCAGGCCTGAACATGAGTGAAAATCTAAGTATTAAATCTACTGTTTTTCTCACAGCTTCTCTCTCGCTCTCTGCCCTGAGAGGCCCACCCGTACCCAACAGGGTGTCCTGGCAGTATGAGGTGCCTTTCTAAAATTGTAAGTTTGGGAAGAAGTCTATGCTGCTTTTTGCAGAAGCATTGCCACTATGTTAATTTACAAGTTGTTGAGCAGAATTTTTAGGAGGCTCCGTGCCAGCTAAATCCCTGGCTCAGCTGAGCTTCATGGTACAGCCTGAATTGGAGCAGAACAGGCCAAGACTGAGTGCTTATGGCTAGATATGTCCAGCTCCCTATATTTTTCCCTGCCTCGCTCTTTCTGTTGCACATTTCCCCCTATTTTTCTTTTTCTAGGGACAAGAATTAGTTCTTTCAGCCAGGCAGATTTGGCCTCTCGCAGCATCCAGTACGTCCACACCAGTGACATCGAAAAGCATACGGATGCGTTCACCTTTTCTGTGTCTGATGGAACGAACGAGGTGAGTCTCGGCACGGTATTTCACCTGAGTCAGAGCAGGCTGCTGATTCTGCAGGACGTGATGGGACTCGGTTTTTCTCTTCCGTGCTTGGAAGAGACAGTTACACGTAGCAAAGAGAATGAAACAAGCCACGTGTGGGCTTGTCGTTTGGCAATGGTGGGTGCTCTTACTTACGCTGCTACAAGAGATCTTACGTACCACAGGGAAGGGAGCAAGCCCTGGGAAGGAAAGCCACCTGAGATGTAGCCTCAGGAGACTGGTGTACCAAGATTTCGTGTCTGGTTTCATCTGCTTGCCAATTGCTTCTGGAGCTCAGCTTTGATCCAGCGCACTGACAACGTACCCACAAGCACAGTTAGACCCTTGAGAAATGTCTCCTTCCTACTGTCTGAAAGGGAAGAGTCGTAGCTGCAAATAGAGGGAGAGGGACAAGGGAGAATAAGGGAGCGAGGGGAGAGTGCCTATCCATAAATATCACAGAAAGAGGAAGAATAAATTAGTGAGGAGGGATAGAAGAGGCCACGTTCACAAGATCTGAACTTAGAAGCTCTTGTTTACTCACTAAACGAGGCCAAAACGGAGTGACCCAAAGTGGATCACCGTGGTCTGCTGTTTCAATGGAGTTGCACTCTTGGTAGGCTGAATTCGTCAAGAGGGGCTTTTCCTCCTGTTCCAGGTGAGCCAGACATTTGACATCACCATAAACCCTGTGGATGACTCCTTACCTGTAGTGCAAAGCCTGGGGATGACAGTTCAGGAAGGCGTGAGAAAAACCATCACAGAGTTTGAGCTTAAAGCAACAGATGCTGACACAGAGGTAAGGCAGGACTCCCCCTCGCCTCCTCCCTCCCCTCTTCTGCTGCACATCTGGGCTATCTGCAAAATGGGCTAGTGTTCAAAGAGAGAGATTACAGCGAGTGTCGTCTCTCCCTGTGATCATACCGCGTCTGATCCCAACATCAAACAAACAGCTTGTGGGAGGCCCAGTTTGTATATAAATAGATGAATGAGTGAGTGTTTGAGCGAAGCAAAGCCCTGGCTTGAGAAATGGCTTCATCTGGGGGGTGTCTCAGACACATAAGCAACAAACCTGCGTGGAGAACATTTAGAAGTTGTGATAAGAGCTGATGCTTGCCCTGTCCCACCTTCTCTCTGAACACTGTGGATCTGAACTGAGCTTATGCCTAGCCTTGACACTGAGCTTATGCCTAGCACAGATGAAAATGACATTTCCTCTTCCTCCTCCTGGGTCTGTCTCGGGTGTCACGTTGGCTCTGCCTCATGCGCTGCAGTTTCCCCTCAGCAAGAGAGCTCCTGGCTGCCTGTCATTGCCCTGAGCCAAAGATCCTGCCCCAAAGGTTCTTGCTGCTTCCACCCCGACAGAAGTGACAAGGGGCACATTGCTTAGAATGGCTGCAAAATGGGGGACTGCTCTTGCGTTCAAGGGGTTGTCAGGAAGGCGGGAGCCGTCTCAGACCAGCCAAACCAATAGTTTGGTGTGATGGCTCTGGCTTAGCTCTCCCTGACGGGGCTTATTTTGTAAATGAAGACAGGGCAGGCCTCAGGATGAACCAATTCAGTGCACGGTGCCACATTTCAACCCCTGCTTGGAAACACTGCTCAAGGAAAGCTGTCTGGGCGTAGAGTCCTTCTCCAAGTATCTCAAACTGGCAGGACCTGCCTGCCCTGGTCCTGGGCTCACATCGTCAGCTTTGCCACTCTGTCTCCTTGCTGCAGGCTGAGTCTATCACGTTCACCGTCGTACAGCCCCCTCGGCACGGCCTGGTTGAACGCACCAGCAATGGGCAGCATTACCACCAAGCCAACACCTTCACGATGGACGACATCTACCAGAACCGCATCAGCTACAGTCATGATGGTAGCAACTCACTGAAAGATCGCTTCAGTTTCACTGTGTCTGATGGCACCAATCCCTTCTTCATTATGGAGGACGGGGGGAAGAAGGTAAGGGGAGGAGAAGGGATGCGAGGAAGATCTGTAACTAATAGAAAACTACCTCCTCTCAGAGAAAGGGAGACTTAGCTGTTGTCACTCCACTGAAGATAAAAGCTGAGTATTCTCAGTTATGTATTGCCATACGCTTTTTCCCTGGTGTACCAGCCCTTGTGTGTGCAAACTCGCTGCAGGACCTTGATCCCAACAGAGCCGAAGGGAGCAAAATTGGTAATATGGTGGATGAGGCTTCGACTCCCAAAGTAACATCTATCTCCCTGAACTTTTGTCAGGTTGTGACAACAGCACCACAGCGCTTCAAAGTGGACATTCTCTCTGTGGACGATGGGACGCCCAGGGTCGTCACCAACCTGGGGTTGCAGTGGCTGGAGTACGTGGATGGCAAGGTAACTGCTTGCTTAGTTTGTTCCTCTGGCTGTTCCAGGAGAAGGAACTTCGCGAGAGAACCTCCTGATCCCTCAGCATTTTTATTTTTGTGATAGAGCACTGGTGTCCCTCTGTGCCTCTTGGAAGAGGCAGAGGTGTGCAGGGATGCCTGCACTGCAGCTCCGTTAGCTAAACCGTGGCTCCAGGGCGCTAAATTGCTTCCTGGGTCACGTCCTTCCCTTACATCAGCAGGACGACCAAGCCTGGCTCTTCTTGGTTCTTGCACAAGAACCTGGGCGGACACGTCCTGCCCCTCGTCCCTCCTCCCCAGGGCGGTATGTTTTCAGCTTTGCTGCTGGCAGAGAAGTCTTGATTACATGCCACAGCGGCCATGGCAGAGATATCTGGCTTTCCAAGAAATGCGGCATAGGGATTTCTTGCTGTGACATGCCTTCGTTTTGCTGACATTCGAACAAAACCCCAGGAAACTCCCATGCTTGCTTTTGAGGACCCAGCATTAAATGCAAAGAAATATTTTAGTTCTTGCCAGGAAAAAGGGTTAGAAGATGCTGTAGTAGGAAATTGTATTAAGAAGTGGCTATCTCAGCTCAAATTCCTGACTGCAGAAAAAGCACTCCTGCAGCCTCAGGCAGCTCAATTCTCCTTTTTCTCCTGTTTTCTGTCTTTCAACCTAAAGCTGGTTTCTTTTTAAAGAGAAGGCAAAATGTGGTGGAACTGAGGCACATCCCTGTGAGGTCATTTGAAGGAGGACTAGTGCAGGCACACTAAAGCAGCATGAATCGTTCAGCTCGAGGCTGTTCGCAAATGTTTTGGGCAAAGACAGGCCTCACCTGAGCATCAGCACAGTTCACGGAGCAGTGGTTTCCAGGTGCAACCCAAATATTTGTCATAGCTTTTAGCCCCAGATAGGTAGGGCTGGGCAGCTTGTTCTGGATTTGCTTTTCTTTGAGCCACAATGTCTTTTTTGGTTTTTTATTAAACAAACCAGATGTGAGGAAGAATGTGAACCCTTCCTGTGCTGCATGCTCTGTGCTTTTACATGCCCTAGCTTTTCCCTCGTGGAGCACTGTTTGACAGAGGGATGGTTGAGCTTTTTGGATGAACGGTCAATCAGGCTTGCACTGCTGGATCCTCCAGAGTTTTACTCCCTTGGTTTGGCTTTAATCCAGGCAACCAATCTAATCACTAAGAAGGAATTACTGACGACAGACCCTGACACAGATGACAAACAGCTGATCTATGAGATAACAACTGGGCCCAGAAACGGTTATGTGGAGAACAAGCTGAAACCAGGGACAACTGTGACTGCCTTTACGCAGGGTATGGAAGTTGGGCTGTGTGTTGTTGCTTTTTCCCTTGAGCCACTTCAGTTTGTCAAAACAGCTTGCACGTGGGGAAGAAAAAAAGGTGGGAGGGGAGAAGACAAGGGGGAGATCTCAGAGGTGTGTCAAAAATAAGAATTGAACTTATCTCTCGATTGCAGAAATCCTGTCATTTCTTAGAGATGCCAGCCTGTGTCCTGTAGCACACCTAGGTTCTCCAGACTTGTTAGACCTGGAGATTTGACTCGGGACAGTAAAGAGGAGTTGTAGGTACTGTATGTGGATCTAATCATCACAAGGTCTGGTAGATGTTTAGACTATCAAGGGAATGTCTTGTCACAGCTTGTAGGCTGGCTTCCACCACAGGTAAGACCAAGGAAGTTAGAAAAGCTGCTGCAGCATAAAGGGTGTGTGGAGAACCCGATCCCTGTGGCCATGCAGATGCATGTCTCCGCACTGCTCGTCTTTAAAACTGCATTGAATTTCTGGGCTGGCTCATCGGATGTCTCCTCCCTGCAGAGGACGTGAACCAGGGCCTCATTCAGTACGTGATGCACGAGGAGAAGGTTCAGGAGACCGTGGACAGCTTTCAGTTCCTAGTGAAGGACAGCAAACCCAATGTGGTCAGCGGCAACATCTTCCACATCCAGTGGTCTCTCCTCAGCTTTACGTACGCCAGGTAAATGGCATGGGCTTCACAGCACTCTTCTGAGAGATGGGCTCTTACCTGGAGCGAGGCAGGTTGAGCTCTGTCGTATGTCATTGGACCTCCAGCATGGAAATGAAATTCTGGGGCAGTTACCATCATTTCTGCCTGTATTTCACTGGTGCCCCATCAGGACTGAGGTCGCAGTGCTGTGCACTGTAGCACCACACGTGGCATTCCTGTCGAGTTAACGCTGTTGATTCTGGGGAGAGGGCAACAGCAGCCAGCGTGGAAGTGGGAACTCATGTGCGTGTCACCAAGAAGAAGAGCCAGCCGGGTTAAACCGGGGAGTAGGGTTGCTGAATAGCAGCCATCTGCCCAAGACCCTGCTTATTAGTGTCCCTTGGATTTTGCATGGAGGCAACAGTCAGCCTGAGTCTGTGGTGCTCTGTATCAGCGTGAAGACATAGGGTTTGCTCCCCAGCCTGTTATTTGTATCTGCTTCATTCCAGCTACAAGGTCAGAGAGAGCGCAGGCTCTGTGAGCGTCACCGTGAGGCGGATTGGTAACCTCAACCAGTACGCGATTGTCTTGTGCCGCACCGAGCAGGGGACGGCCACCTCCAGCTCTGGTTCACAGCCAGGAGAGCAGGACTACGTGGAGTACGCAGGGCAGGTAGGTTGGGGACACCAGGAAAGGGAAGGTCTGGCTATAGAATCATAGAATTGTCATGGTTGGGAAGGACCTTTCAGATCACTGAGTCCAACCATCAACCCAACACTGCCCAAAACCACTAAACCATGTCCCTCAGCACCACGTCTACCCGTCTTTTAAATACCTCCAGGGCTGGTGATTCAACCACTTCCCTGGGCAGCCTGTTCCAATATTTGATAACCCATTCTGTGAAGAAATTTTTCCCAATATCCATCCTAAACCGTGCAGGCCATCAAGCCTGGATGAAAGAACTGATAAACACACAAAGGAGACGATTTCCTTTCTAAAAATTTGTGGTTTCTTTGCTTTCAGAAGAGGTTTCACCAGTTTTCTTGCGTTGGCAGACGCACTTTGCAGCAGTGTTCTGACAGACCACAAGTGTTTCAGGCTGGCCTGAGCAGGAATGTCATTCCTCATCATGCAAAGGGCTAAAACCATGGCTGAAATTAGAGGGCAGGGGGCTGTGCACTGCCTTTGCTGCTGCCTTTGACCTCCCCTAGCCATTTACCCTTGGTGGAGGTCTGTGTCTGATGCCGCCCGTGCCCAGGGTATGTGACTCAGGCCAGGGTAAGGCAGGAAGGTCAGAAAGTTTCAGAGCCCAGTCCAAAGAGAGCAGGCCACTCGCTGCCTTCCAGGTGCAGTTTGAGGAGCGGGAGGACACCAAGGCCTGCACCATCGTCATTAATGATGACAACATCTTTGAGAGCATGGAGAGCTTCACCGTGGAGCTCAGCATGCCAGCCTACGCTCTGCTGGGGAACGTCACCCGGGCCACGGTCACCATCATGGACGCAGAGGACGAGCCCACCCTGCAGTTCGACAGGAAGACGTACCACGTCAGCGAGAGCGATGGCTTTTTCTCTGCTCCTGTTGAAAGGAAAGGTGGGTTGAGCCGGGCAGAATGACTTTCATAGAATCATAGAATGGTTTGGGTGGGATGGGACCTTAAAGCCCACCCAGTCCCACCGCCCTGCCCTGGGCAGGGACACCTCCCACCAGCCCAGGTTGCTCCAAGCCCCGTCCAGCCTGGCCTTGAACCCCTCCAGGGATGGGGCAGCCACAGCTTCTCTGGGCAACCTGGGCCAGGAGCTCACCACCCTCACAGTGAAAAATTTCTTCTTAATATCTAATTCCTGTGCTCCCTGGTGCTCTGCGGCACGGGAGGGAGGGAAAGTGGCTCCGCAGACACTGCTGTGAATGAGACGTGCGGAGTCTGAACCCGCTTGGCAGAGATAGGGAGCCCTGGAGACTGTGGCCAACAGTAAACCGGGGACAGAGAGAACTGAAGCCCCTGCGGACAGACTGTGAACTATGTGGGGCTGCTTAGAGCTTGGATTTTAATTCTGTGCTTTATTCTGCAGTCTTTTATCGCCCGACAAGGATTACTGCAAAGCTGCCGAGGAGTCTTTGCACTATATACCTTTGCCAGGCTCAGGCAAATGACTGCTTCCTGTGGCAGGCAAATAACAGTGGCCCCCAAAACAAGTCGTGTTCCTTGGGATTTGCTTGTTTATGATTTTGGGGTGATTCTTTGATTTTTTGGAAGTAGCTTTGTGGCCCAACTGAGATGACAAGCAACCACACAGGGCAGATGTTTGGGTTTTTTTTATCTTTCCCAGCTCTGCTGTAAGATTCACCGACGCAGTTAAAGCTTCTTACTTTTGGATTCATTTCTCCTCCCACGATGAGCAGGAGCAAACCCTTGTATTTATTTGCAGCTTCTCTATCATCTGGATGCTGTGTTTTATGTGGACCCTAACACTGTACTGTATGTTCTTTAAGAGGCAAGTGCCACCCGTTTCCTGATCATAGTAACCAAGAGCGCAGATTTGGAGGATGCCTTCCTGGAAGTCAGACCTAAGTCAGCTTTTATGCAAGTTTAGGAGCAGGGATGGTGTTCTTTTTCACTCCTCCCCCCTCTTTTCTGAATGCTGCCTTATTATTTAAGTGAATGGTGTCCCCACCAAATAGACTAAAAATATTTCCATAGCTTTATAGAGTTAAAATATTTCCATAGCCTTAAGTTTTTTTCTGTTGTGTCTTAGGGGATACCAGCAGCACTGTGTCTGCCGTCTGCTACACTGTCCCCAAATCAGCCAAGGGAAGCAGCCTTTATATGCTGGAATCCGGCTCCGACTTCAAGTCCCGGGGGGTGGCGGATGACAGCCGCATAGTTTTTGGTCCGGGTGTCACCATGACGACATGTGACGTTACGCTGATCGATGACAGTGAATACGAAGAAGAAGAGGAGTTTGAGATCGTCTTGGCCGATGCCTCAGATAACGCACGCATTGGCAGCCGGGCTTCAGCCAGCGTCTTCATCGGTGGTCCCAACGATGCCTCTACAGTGTTCCTGGGGAATGCTACTTTTACCGTCAGTGAGGCCGCAGGTGAGGAGTAACAGGGGGCTGTTTCTTCCCTCTGCCCCTATGGGGAATGCTTGGGGTTGTTCTCCGCCATAGTCTGGGTGCGGGAGCAGTGGTGAAGGGAGAAGGGCATGCTGAAGGGAGAGGAGCGGTTTTGTGTGTGTGGCTGCTTTCTCATCTCAGTTCTCTTTCATGTGCAACTGGTGATGCAGGAAACATTGAGATTCCAGTCCTCCGGCAGGGACCTGATCTCTCGACCCCCATCTCGGTGTGGTGTGCCACTCGGACGTCAGACCCTCCGTCTGCCAGCCCAGGAATCGATTATGTCCCCAGCTCCAGAAAAATAGAGTTCAGGCCGGGCAAGACAGAAGAGGTGAGAGGCCACTGTGACTCCTGATGAGTTTGCTGTGTCTGGTGACACTTCTAGCTTGTTTATGTGCATGCTCCATATTTGTCGTGTCCCAGTTTTGAAAATTGTCTCGGAGCCTCTTGAGAATTGTTACTGAATCTGCCAGGCACAGACTCACATCTGATCAACACTTCCGCCAGAGAAGATTCGGTCAGGCCACCTCTCCCAGGATAAAGATGGCTGCCTGTTCTCTGAAATGAAGTGCCGGATTTATCTAGAACGTCGTTTCCATTGATTAATGAGTTCAGAAAAGGCCTGACGTAATGACTTTACATTGGACACCCAAATGTGAGTGCCGGGAAGGATGAAAACCTTGCGTCTCTAAAAGCAAGACTTCTGCTTTCCTTTCTAGTTCTGCACTCTGACAATCCTGGACGATGCGCAGTACCCGGTGATAGAAGGGCTGGAGACATTCGTTGTTTATCTCAGCTCACCCCATGGAGCTGAGCTGACAAAGCCATTCCAAGCGGTCGTGGCCATTAATGACATCTTCCAAGATGGTAAGTGTATGGCAGCTGTATCTGGTCAATCCTGGCCTCTTCCTTAACACTTCCACGTAGCAGGGGGCTAGTCCAAGTTAGGTTGTTTCTTGGCTGGATTTAGCCTATTTTCCTGGGATGCTCCCATTCTGCCATGTCTGCCCTTTCTTTCCATGCCTCACTGTCCACTAGAGCTTGGAGTTTTCCGAAGTGCAGAATGAATTTTCCCATAGCATTCCCACACTTTCAGCTACGCTTTGCCTCTCTGCTTAGAGCTCAGTCCTCGTTTCATGCTTTCTGGGAGCTAAAGTCCCCCTTACTATGTGAGAAAGTCTCACTGCACCTTTACTTTCTCCTGTGTTTTAACGTCTTCCGCCTTTGCTTGCCTAAGGAAAGCACACGCTGTATCATCGAACTCTGCAGTAGTCTATAATCATTTCTGCCTTTGTATCTTTTGTTGAGGTCTGCCCTCTTTGCTGCGAGCCATTTGTTCTGTGTCTGTCCCCAGACAGTAGGATAATGCTTTGAGACGTAGCATCCATTGCAGGACTGAGTCCTGGTGTAATCCCTTCCTGACATGCCTGGCAAACACAGCGTCCCTGTGTGGCCAACCCTGTCTTGTTCCCCAGCGCATTGCCACAGCACCAAAATGATAGGGAAGGAACAAGTCTCGTCAACTCTTGAAGTTAAGTGACTGAGAGGTGACAAAGAGAGATGCCTTCTTTCTGAAGCGCTGCAGGGTCTCGATCTTGTGCTCTATAGAGGGTTGACGGCAGTAATGGTCGCTTGTTTGTTTGAAACTAGATCCTGTATTGAGGCACAGTGAAGCCATTTATTATCCCAGAGAGTTTGTGTCTCAATTAGCTCCTGTCTCTCTGTGGAGCTTCAACGCTGCTTGACTCTTTTTATTACCTCCTGCAGTACCAAGCATGCAGTTCACCAAGGATACGTACACGGTGAAGGAGAAGGAGGGTACTCTGCACATCCCCATCTTCCGCACCGGGGACCTGAGCTACGAGTCCTCTGTCAGGTGCTACACCCAGAGCCAGACAGCAGAGGTCATGGAGGACTTCGCAGAGAGGAGAAATGCGGAGGAGTCTCGCATCACTTTCTTGAAAGGGGAGAAGGTGAGCTTAACCTGCCTTCTAGAGAGAACGAAGAACCATTGATGAGAGAGGTTCAGATCTCCTCCTCGACTCTGCGTTGTCAGAGGGAGCTGACAGAGGCTGTCCAAACTGGTCTCATAGATGCTTAAAGTCACAAATTCTTCTGGTCCTGGAAATACGCAAGTTGTTGAAGGGGTTGTTTGTTTCGTGATAAAGCTGGTTAAAACATGAAATGCGAATCCCCTGTGTCAGTAGGACTCGGGATTGTTGTGGCAGGGGGCTGTCGGTTTGTGGAAGTAGATGTTTTTGCTGCTGTGCCTCATCATGTAACTGTGTGGTTCGTCCACACTGAAGTAGCAGCCTTAAAAATAGAAGTGTTTCTTCCAGGATTGACAGTTCTCGGACATTAAACCCTAGATAGCGAAGTACAGCGAGGCCTTTAAGTGGCTTCATCAGATTTATGAACGTTTGCCGTTCTCTCCCGCTTACTTGGCTTCAGGTGAAGAACTGCAGTGTTTATATCAGTGACGATTCTGCCTTTGAACCAGAAGAGCAGTTCCAGGTCTATCTTGGTAGCCCACTTGGAAACCATTGGAGTGGAGCTAGGATTGGGAAGATGGACGTGGCAACCGTAACTGTCACCAATGACGAAGATGGTAAGGGAGGACACTCAGCAAGGATGTAGCTGTAGTGTAGGATGCAGTTCCAAGGTAGTCAGCACAGTCTTATCAACAGTTTGGGGTTTAATTTAGTACATGTAAATGCCTTCGGTGACATGGTCGCAGCTCTGTGTGCAGGTCACTGATGTGATGGCTTTGTGCACTTCACTGGTTTTAAGGGAAGGATTGAATAACAGTGGCTTGAACACACCATTTGTCCCATTTCCCATTCCTCTGCAGTGGCACTGGCAGTTGCTGTGCTTCCCCGGGAGACGTGGCCTTCCCTCCACAGTGTGACAGCCTGGAGAGATCTGTGGGCAACGCCGGGTCCTTCCGGTGTGACTGCCAGTGGGGGCTGTAGCACCATCGTGTGGCCTGGGTTTTATATAGCCATAGAATAGTTTGGGTTGGAAGGGACCATTAAAGTCCCTCTAGTCCAACCCCCCTGCCATGAGCTGGGACATCTTCAACCAGATCAGGTTGCTCAGAGCCCCATCCAGCTTCCTATTCCCAACCTGGCCTGGAGCGTTTACAGGGATGGGGCATTGACCACCTCTCTGGGCAGCCTGAGCCAGTGTCTCACCACCCTCAATGTAAAACATGTCTTACTTTTATCTAGTCTACATCTTCCCTCATTTAGTTTAAAACCATTGACCCTTGTCCTGTCGCCACAGGCAGGGGATGGGAGAATCATTTGCCATCCTCCGTAGCCAGTACACGCGCTGAGTTTTGCCCAAACCTTACCCTGATTCGCATCCAACCGTTACAGCTGCAGTCTGGGCCCCTGCTTTGAGGGGCCCCTTGCTCTGAAGGTGTGTAGATAGTGTCTAGAAGGAGCTGAGCTTAGCTCTGCCCGGTTGCTGAATGCCCTTTACGTGTAAAGAGTCACCTGCTGTGCAAACCTGAGGCTTTTTCTTCACTGCTGTTTCTTTAGCACCCACCATTGAGTTTGAAGAAGCTGCATATCAAGTACGGGAGCCGCCTGGCCCAGAGGGTGTCGCTGTTATAAATGTCAAGGTGGTCCGGAGAGGGGATCAGAACAGGACCTCGAAAGTCCGCTGTAGCACCCGCGATGGCTCAGCTCAGGCCGGAGTGGATTACTATCCCAAGAGTCGAATGCTCAAATTCAGCCCAGGTAAAGGGTCCTTGGAGGGAAGGTTAGAGGTGGTGGCATCACCAGTGTCATTTTGTGTATATCGGAAAGGAGCATTGAAGGGAAATACTTGTGAGATTTGGAAAAAGCCACTTTTTGCACAAGGTTTACAAGACAACGCAGGTCTAACTGCTCCCAGGGAAGTGAACTGCATTAGCCGTAAGAAGGCATAATACACCCTGAGATGTGGGGGTTTAGATTTGATTTGGGGTTGGATCTTGGGGTCATTATGGTCTTTGCGAGAGGAAACACCTATCCAGCATTTCAGTGGGGTGCAAGACTTTTCCCCTTTCCTTGCGTGAGACCTGTCCTTTCCCCTCTCCCCTTCTGGTTGCCGCCTTGGTTCAAACACACTGGGCTTCTGAGCACCAGCCCTCTCCGCTCGGTAAGCAAAGTGCCAAGCTGTTGCCCAAGCAGTGGAACAATGAAAAGAAGGAGGGAATGAACGGCCGGCCGTGGTGAGCTCTTTACCAAGCAGACCATAAATGCCTAAGGAGACACAAAGATGGTTGAGACTTTCCGCTCACTGGAACTAATGTCGCTTGAAAAAATGGGAAGGCCGTCCCAAATCTTGCCATATTTTCTCTTGTGTACAACATTTCATCCCTTCACAGTGCCCCACTGGATGGGAAGGATCTGGGGTTTGGTTTGTTTGTGGGGTTTTTTGTGTTATTTTTGGTAATGTATTTTAAATAGAGCACTGACTATATGGTCTTTTTTTAAAGTGTGACTCTTCTGGGCTGCAGCCTTGCGCTCTGCTGTGGCTGTAATTTTTTAGTACAAAAAGACTGAACTGTTAAATGAAGGGTGATCAGAACAGAGGAAGAAGAGCTAGAATCGGGCAGGTGAGACTAAAGTGCTCTCTAGAAGACGTAAGGCTCAGCAGAGATCTTTCAGGATCCAGTGCAACAGCTCAGACCATGTTGCTGGAGCAAGAAGCCCTCACCAAGCAGTTCTGCATACTGGTGTGAGAGAGAGCAGGGATGCCCACAGCAAGGGTGGGGGATGTACTTCGAATCATAGATTTTTACTACAGACAGCTAATACAAGACGGGCATTATTAATCCTCAGATGGCATCTGCTAGTAAATCTTATCACCCCATCAATTGGATCAGTTGTCATAGCTGGAGTTGTATGTATAGAGTAGACTCCTGTGCAGACAGGGCTAAATTATTAGTAGAAATGAGTGGAAATAAAATTTATAATGCATATTTTATCGTAATGATTCAGTGGTCATAGCCTAGCCCCGCTGTGCCGTTTTTTGTGGGAACTTTAGAGCAATATCTGATGATGAATCGAGTTCTCTCTGTTTTCTCTTGCATTTCCTCTCACAGGTGTGAACCACATCATGTTTAAGGTGGAGATCATGTCCAATGAGGACCGGGAGTGGCATGAATCCTTTTCTCTGGTGCTGGGTCCAGATGATCCAGTGGAAGCTGTTCTTGGAGATACCAGCACCGCAACAGTGACTATTTTGGATCAGGAGGCAGCAGGGAGCCTGATTCTGCCAGCTCCTCCCGTGGTAAGTTGCCCATTGCAACGGATGTGATTTAGAACCCCTCAAGTACAGACTGAAAAAACCCCAGTGGGGTTTCCGAAATAAAACTAAAAGCTGCGATGATGTAGCAGGCTTGGAGAGTGTGGGAAGGATTGCCTTTTCTGCCCCTCCCCTCAGCACCAGGCGAATGCTGCCGTCTTGCGTCTGTACAGGTCGTCACCCTGGCTGATTACGACCGGGTGGAAGAAGTCACCAAGGACGGTGCTAAGAAATCCCCTTCCCCAGGCTATCCCCTCATCTGTGTCACTCCTTGTGACCCTCACTTCCCCAAGTACACGGTCATGAAGGAACGCTGCAGTGAGGCTGGGATCAACCAGTCTTCCATACAGTTCAGCTGGGAAGTAGCAACCCCCACGGACGGGAACGGAGCCAGGTCGCCTTTTGAAACCATCACCGACAACACACCATTCACCAGCGTCAACCATAAGGTACGTAGCCAGGTGAAGCCGCAAGAGCGCGTGGCTGTGTGCTGTGTGGTCACTCACATGTGAAATGTGGTTGCCTTCCTGCAGCTGAAAAGTCACGCGCCTGAAAAAGTGGCTGCGCCCAAATAAGAGCTCAGCGCGCTGATGTGACCTGTGTTAGCAGGGTTTGGCTGTGGGATTGTCTGCTTTCCTTCCGTCCCGCTTGAGTTGTGGGAAGGGCATAGCCCAAGTTACAGACCGCTCTTCCTTCAGGCACTTGGTTTTTACTGCACTGCTCCATGTGTGGCCTGACACTTCTCTGTCCCTGGACTGCTCATGTCCTGCCCCACAAACAGAATTACTGTTTTCCCCTGGGGCCTTTTCCCAGGCGCTCCCAACTGTGATGTCTCAGCTCTTCTCAGGCATCCAGGTGTGTTTCTAGGCCGTGCCAACTCGTGCATGAGCCTGAGATTTTTAGTGGGTAGCGCACACTTCAGTTACGCAGAGTTTAAAATGTAAAATCTCCTCAGGTTTGGGAACTGGCATAAGACATATGGGTGCTTCCTTGGGGATTATTGTTTTACTTTTGGCTTCAGAAAACTTAGCGCTGTTCTTCACTGAGCCTGCTAAAAGCACCACTTGTGTTGACGTGGGAAGCAGCAGTGAGCATTCAGACACTTCAGGAAATCCCTGGTGGCAGGAGACAGTTGGAGCCTGGCAGATCATAACAGCTCAGGCTCCCTCTTCCCTTCCCTTCAGCATGTGGGCAGAGTTTGGAAGCTGTAAAGCACCCGATATACTGGAGTATCTACTACAGCGTAGGTAACAAGAAGCCGACCACATCTGCGTGCCCAAGTGTCCAGGCGTTGGCACACACATGCTCCTGGTTTGCGTTTGCCTGTGCCTTGGCTCCATGTGGCCTCAAAAACAGCAGGACAAAGTGATTTTGTACACGGTCGGAGGTTGCAGTGGTGGCGTCTGACCCACATGTGTGTTTCTCCCTCCTCGTTCCCTGCAGGTGCTGGACAGCATTTACTTCAGCCGGCGGTTCCACGTGCGCTGTGTGGCCAAGGCTGTGGACAAGGCTGGCCATGTGGGCACCCCCCTGAGAAGCAACGTGGTTACCATAGGCACAGACAGTGCCATTTGTCACACTCCTGTGGTCGCAGGGACAGCCCGAGGTTTCCAGGCACAGTCATTCATCGCCACCCTGAAGTACTTGGATGTCAAGCACAAGGAGCATCCCAACAGGTAGGAGCCTGGAGAAAGGGAGAGCGCAGTCCATCACCGGGGTTACAGAGCTAGCTTGGGACAGGCGGAGAACGTGTGTCTGAAACCACGTCCCTCCATGCCCTGCGCCCTCTTGAACAGCATAGGGTGCTCAGGGTAGTGCTCCTGCTCTCTTCCTCGCACCCTACTCTGCTGAGGGGGTGCCCTTTCCCTCAGGCAATTGGAGCTGGTGGGACAGCTCAAGGAGAGGTGTGTAGGTGGGAAAATCTAGCTAAAAGTAAATAGCAGGCTGCCACCAGCGGGCTCAGCCTGTCTGTGCTGTGGGGTGAGGGGGTATGGTGAGGCTCCCGTGCCCGCCAGGGCTGCTTTTTCCTGCTCTCTCATCCACTGTTTGTTCCAGAATCCACATCTCGGTGCAGATCCCCCATCAGGATGGTATGCTGCCACTCATCTCCACCCTGCCGCTGCACAATCTGCATTTCCTTCTCTCCGAGTCTATCTACAGGCACCAGCACGTCTGCTCAAACCTGGTCACCATCAGGGACCTCAGAGGCATCTCAGGTAATCTTTAAAGCCAGCCTTTGCTTTCTGAACTTGGGGCGGGGAGAAGCCAATAAAGAAATGCAGGGAAAGAAGGTTTTGTCTTCCTCTGGGCTCTCCTTGCTGTTATGTAAATAATAATTAATCTTCCTGTACTACCAGCAGCAAACAGAGTTGCCCAACAAAGTTGTCTTGAGACTGTGTAAAAGATAACGGGGTTAAGCAGCATTGCTCTGTTTGAGGAGGTCATAGGTTCACACCATGCCCGTGTTTTTCTCCTCTTCAAATCTGTCTTGCGATACCCATGCGGTTAGAGAAGAATCCGCAGGAAGTCGATCACCGTGTCTGTGTCAGCGAGGTCTCCCGCCTGGCAACAAGAAGCAGCAAAAGGAAATTCACTGCTGAAGTAAATGCCAGAGCCAAAAAAAAAAGCAGTTTGTGTCTCTGTCGCTCAGGGCAGTGTGGTCCGAGCTTGTCCCATGGTGGGCAGGGGGTGGTTGTGCTTCATTCTCTTCATTTCATACTCAAGCCGTTCTGCGTTTCTTGAAGTTTAACTTCCGCCTTTCATTAGTAGGTTCATAAGTTTGGTTTTTAGGATTCTTACCCCATTCCTGTAACATTTTCTCCTGTGTATATTCGGTTTGACTTCTAGGATAATGAAGGGAGGGGAGCCCATTAAGTCCTTAATGTAATAAAAGTCACTGACATGATTTGAGAGTGAAAATGGGACCTCAGTACTTGGCTTCAAGCTCTTTAAAATCTGGAGCGCTCAGTATCCTGATGTCTCTTAATCCCAGAGGCAGGGTTTCTGGATGAAGTGACCTACGACAGCATCGTTCTCGGTCCCGGCTATGACCGCCCTTACCAGTTCGACCCCACCGTGAGAGAGGCCAAGACGATCCAGCTCTATAAACACCTCAACCTGAAGAGCTGCATTTGGACTTTCGATGCTTATTACGACATGACTGAACTAATCGATGTCTGCGGAGGCTCTGTCACCGCTGACTTCCAGGTGAGAGGCCGTGTTTAAAAACTCTTCCACATACTCCACGATCTTTCTCAATCCTCAGGCAAAGGTCCGCTTTTTGTGTTCCTGTATATTTGCTGCCTTGTATAATGGGAGCATGGCTTTTTCCCTCTTTTACCTAGAAAGGAATGGTGCTTTGTGAAATGCACTTGATGAATTTATTTTCATCGGGTAACATCAGTTTTATTCTCTTAATCCTCAAAGCACCGATAAAACTTTTATTTTAAATATAAGGATGTATTAGAAACACAAAACATTCTCGGCTGCGCTCAATTCATTTGCAATTTTGGCTGTATTCTCAGCCAACGTGAATGAGAAAAGAACAGAGCAGAGGCACATCAGTTCGTACTCCGCAGCAGAGCGAGGTTGTGGGAATTTTTAAGTAATTTCTTCATTAACTGACTGGCAGACCAAAAGCCAGAAAATGTTAATCTCTAAAATAACAGCTTCCGCTACTAGACGCATCTCACTGCCCTCTCACGGATGGATTACACATATACATCCCACTCAAGTGAATATTTCTTCTGCGTTACGTTCTTGTATTAAATTCCCAGTCGGAATGTTAGGGCCAACATCATCTCTTTTAATTCCTGCCAGTCTGGAATACATTGTTAACTTTCTATTTATAGCTCCAGTTATTTGCACAGATCCGAACAACTGCAGAATTTAGTACGTGGAGACTGGCACCAACCAGTCTGGAATGTCTCTCGGAGCTCTCTTGGGGCCTTGGGGAGTACAGCTGCACTCTGCAGATAATAAATGGTGTACATTGAGCCGGAGCGCTGTGGTATTTCAAATACTCTTAGGGCCAGTCCTGAACAAGCAGAACTGCTTATTTTTAATTCACAGAATTGGAAACTGGGGGCGGGGGGGGTTGAGGTGAAGTTGTGACCACAGCTCCTTTTGTACCATGGCAGTGTGTTTCAGCACCTACCCTTATTTAAAATGCAGGTTTGTCTAAAGTACCTACATTTAAAGCTAAAGAAAGTTCAGACAATCGTCTCTGACTTAATTGTAGTATATAAGGAGCGCTCTGTGCTTACATACTTTTTTCCCCGCAGTTCATTATTATTTTTCAAATGGCAGGCCGGCATTAACTTTTTTGCAAATCGGCTAATTGTTTGCCAATAACGCTCAGTCTTTATGGAGCAATGACGTTCTGTAGCTTTAGAAATACTTCGTCCCCACGTTATCCTCCCTGTGTTTAGGACATCCACGGTCCAGAACTAAAAAAAGTCTTCTGTTGCAGGTTCTCTGGGTTTTTTATCCCGTTTGCAGAGCAGAACGCGAATGCCGTGGGTACTGCGAATCTGGGCCGGTGTCTCTCCTTAGGAAAGTGCATAACCACCTCTCTGGGGTTTATTGACAGGTACGGGACTCCGCTCAGTCCTTCTTAACAGTCCACGTCCCACTTTATGTGTCCTATATTTACGTGACAGCGCCGAGAGGTTGGGCATCTCTTGAGCATCACACAGAGATGGAGTTCTCCTTTTTCTACGACACTGTTCTCTGGAGGACAGGTAGGTCCGAGGCATTTGAATTGGTTTGTTCTCGGGGTTGGTTTTTTTCCCTTTTTCTTAGTTTCTGTGCTGCCACCGCAGTCCTGAGCATGAGGTAGCACTCACTGGAGTGAAGAGCGTGCAGGCTGAGTCCAGGTACGCCTGTATTTGTGTAAGCTTAGCGAAGGTGCTGTCGTTTTGCCCCGAGTTGTCACTGAGACACTGAAGACAACTTTCAGTTGTCACTGAAAGTGCTGCAGGAAAAGAGCTGTCTCTTCATCAGAGTCTCCACAGCCAGGCAGAGGTTGCTCCCCACGGGATATTCGGAGTGATTTCGCCGACACTTTTCAGTGATTCTCATGCGGGAGCTGCAGTCACCAGTTCCTCAGCCTCCTGGCTCTCATGGATGGACTTTTTTCCATAGTATCCCTAAATCATTCCTATCCTCTGCTGGCGGTTGCATCCAAGACCTTACATCCGTCCGTCTGTGTGTAGTTTATCCTGTGCCTCTGAGTCTTCTATTTCCAGCTTGTTAATTTTCCTTTCCCACAATATTTGGAGCCTGTGTGTGCTGTGAACCCGTGCCTGCAGTCCTGAGCAGGATTGCGGCTCAAAGGGCTACGAGGAACAGACGGTGCCTCACCTTGGAGTTCCTTCTGTCAGCGGTGACACCAAGTATTGTAGAGGAGGGACTCGCAGAGCTTTGTTCATGGTGGACCACTCAGGAATTAAGGCCAGGAGTACCCAGAAATAATTATCTACATGTTATTATGTTAAATGAGTTACATTCCCAGGCTAACTGTAGCAGGAAGCCCAGTATATTTCCTTCCTTTATGCTTAAGCGAGACTTAGGTGGCAGATGTGGATAACGGAAAAAGTGTATAGCCGATTCACTGGAGAATGATCCCAATTAAACCGTGGCTTTTTGGAGCACTCTCAAATGCTTCTGGAGCCCACCTGAGGCGTGACTGTGCTGTTTGGCCTCCCCACTGACTCTGTTCTTGCTGCTCTCCACAGGGATTCAGACGGACAGCGTTCTCTCAGCCCGGCTGCAGATAATCAGGATCTACATTCGCGAGGATGGCCGGCTGGTTATCGAGTTCAAGACGCAGGCCAAGTTCAGAGGTGAGAGCATTAGCCCTAATAAAGAAAGAAATCAACGTACAAATACAGATCCGCTCTGAAAACAGGTAGCGGAACAAGCCCCTCTTGCCATGAGGAGTCCCTCTGGGCTGAGGTGTGCAGCATGGAGCATACTCTGCCTTATCTGTCACCTCCTTGTTCTCGCCCCAGGGCTTTTCGTAATGGAGCACCACAGCCTGCCAGACGTCAAGTCTTTTTTAATGACCCCAGACCACCTGGGAGGGATCGAATTTGACCTGCAGCTGCTGTGGAGCGCTCAGACTTTTGACTCTCCCTACCAGCTCTGGAGAGCAACCAGCTCCTATAACAGGTGAGGACGGCGAGTTCAGCCACCTTTGGCAGCTTCCCACAGTGCAGTGTTCTTCTTAAGCCATGAACGTGCACGTAGGCGAGAGCAGGAGCAGAGCAGTTTCAAATCCAGGCCGGAGAGAGCAATCCCTGTCGCCCTTTCAGCAGCCACAGCGATAGCGCGGAGTGGCCGGGAGCCAGCCTTGCTCGAGGGCTCAGAGCTGGAGCACGCAGGATGCCACTCTCGGGGCTGAAATGCTCCTCTACTGGTTATATAAGTAGAGGGGAAAATCAGTTCATCTCCTTGCAAATGCATTTTTCTAGCAATTAAGCCAGCGTGTAGGTAAATACCAGAGGTGACAGTGTATTCAAGGCTGTTCTGCAGCCTGCGAGTTAAAAGCAGGGTTTCTTGGCCATGACTGAATTAATCGGTAGCACTGTGCTTGGTGCAGGTGGGTGTGTTACGATTTAGTGATATTTGGTTCACTTTTTTAAAAAAAAATCCCTTTTCATTATTGGTTCTCTGTGTGACTGCTTATTCGTACAGTCTGTGCTCCTTGCACAGAGGGGCAAATGAAACACCGCAGGTCAAATTTGTCCCTCCTGCAACTGCTGGAGGAGATGGACGTCTCTGGGGCGAGGGAGAGGTCCTGCTCTGAACTTTTCCTTGCCTGCTTACACCAATTGCAAAATGGTAGATGTTAGACAAACACCTCAGCTGGGCGAACAGCTTGGAGTCTCTTTCGGTGACCGCAGCGTCTCCTGTCTGTTCCCAGGAAGGACTACTCTGGAGAGTACACCATCTTCTTAATCCCCTGCACTGTGCAGCCCACGCAGCCCTGGGTAGAGCCTGGAGACAAGCCCCTGCCCTGCACAGCTCACGCTCCTGAGCGGTAAGGAGTCCCCATCATCACAGTAGCAGGATGGTTTCAGCCCTTGTGGGTTGTTGGCGTGGTCCCAGCAGATGTGGGACACACTACAATGGCAGCAGGAAGGGAAAAGGGGAGGGGATGAACTTCCCCTTTGGCTCAGGAGTCCCCTTGTCACCGAGACTCTCCCCCTCGGGGTCTCTTACTCCTGAGCGCAAGGCAGGCGTCTGTGCTTTCCCTTGAAAAATAAAACTTTCTTAAAAATAGTTGCCTTCACCTGTGTGCCTGCCTTTCTTCTGTCACACCTGGCGAGACTGTGGACACCCCGAACAGGGGCTGCCCTGGGCTGTCATAGGTCTCGGCAAGGGGTTTTCAGCCCTGGGAGCTGCAGAAGCCCACGGGGCCTTGGGTCGCCCCCAGACAGAAAGAAAATCAAACCTGTTCTGTCGCCGGACAGAAAGAAAATCAACAGTCAACTTGTTGGCTTCAGCTGGTCCTGCAGCATTCCTGGAAAACTGGGCCAACAAGTCCTCTTGGGCTGGATACCACCCTAGACTAGAGTAGACTAGAAATAGTGAAGCAGGAGGGAAGAAAGGGGTGAAGCACACTGCAGGTGACTTCACACTCGTCCACACTAAACCTCTCCTTTCTCCTTTCGTTGTCCCGATTTTAGATTTTTGATCCCGATTGCCTTCCAGCAGACAAACCGCCCGGTTCCTGTCGTCTACTCCCTGAACACGGAGTTTCAGCTCTGTAACAACGAGAAGGTCTTTCTGATGGACCCCACCAAATCTGAAATGTCTCTGGCAGAAATGGATTACAAAGGGGCTTTCTCAAAGGGTAGGATTTATTTTCTTTTTCTTTTCCTGTTCTGCTTGTACTTCGTGTTTCTCTGTCTTCACAGCTTCCGTTCTTCTGAAAGAAGGGTAAAACCTGCATTTGGCTTTGCCTCTTTTACAGCAAAAAATGGCATTTTGAGCGTGTTACAGGCCTGTAACAGCAGGACAAGACAAGAATGTGTCCTGGCACGGTATTTTGTCATCTGCACGCACAAATCAAAGCCCTTCAAATCCCAGCGCCATGGGTAGTTTGGCTCCAACAATGGTTCTCCTGTTGGAGAATTTAACCTGACCGTTTTCCTCCCGACCTCCACAGGGCAAATCCTGTACGGCCGTGTCCTCTGGAACCCCGAACAAAACCTAAACGCCGCTTACAAACTGCAGTTGGAAAAAGTCTATCTGTGCACGGGCAAGGACGGCTACGTGCCTTTCTTTGACCCGACGGGCACCGTCTATAACGAGGGGCCCCAGTATGGCTGTATTCAACCCAACAAGCACCTGAAACACCGATTTCTCCTCTTGGTAAGTTTTTTTTGCGGTGCACAAAACCGCGATGTCGAATATTGCATGTGTTCACATCCGGAGAAGTCTGGTCTCAGCCTGTTGCTGACCTAACAGACCTGGGGTCGAAACGGCCTCCCTGCTTGTGGGGGGAGGCATTGCCCATGTTGATGTTCAGCTGCTGTTAGCTATTTCAGTACCATGTTCTCACTCGCCCGACTGTCCCAGGCGATGTAGTGCGGTTGTTTTTCTCTTTGAGAACCCCAGGCGCCCCCAAACCCCGCCCCCAGCGTCCTGCAGAGTCGTCTCCCACCCTCCCAGCCGCCTGCGCCTTTGTGCAGCCACCGAAAACCAGAGGCAGAATGAAGCGTGGTGCCCGTGCTATTTGAGGGTCTCAAATACTTGCAAAACTGCCCTCTGCTTCTGCTTTCTTTGCGTTGGTTTTTTTCCTGACTACGAACAGATTCTGACCACAAAGGGCTGAGCGGAGAAATGCGGTGGAGCTTTTGAAATACTGGGCAGAGAGGTGCAAACCGTGAAGGACAAGATCAGCTTTTCCTCGGTCTTATCCATGAGTATTTCTTAGTCTAGCAAAAAAAAATAAAAAAATAAGAAGAAACCACACATTAGGAAGAAAAAGAAGTGAGGTACCAAACTCTTAAAATTTCCCGTGATCTCTGCAATCACATGGCTTGAAATTGACACACTGGCGTCTTATAAAGGGAGATTTATTTACCAGTTACACAGAAATTCTCGTATAAATCTACAATAAGCTCCCAGTATACGTTCAGCTCTTTTTACATGCTTTGTAATTAACATTTGCCAGCGTGCTCGCTGGCAGCCCCGCTCACCAGACAAGGGTAACGTTAATGGCTTGAGTTTGGAACGCACGTTTGAGCACACTGCTCAAATTCTTCTCCTCATTTTCAGCTCTGCAAAGCTAATATTGACAGAATTGGTGCTAAAACAGCGTGAAGTGCCTACAAATGGTATAGGTCATCAGTATTTCCTGTGCAGTAAGCTACACGTTCAGAGAAGTGTCCGTACCCACGTGTAGGAGCGGGGACTGGGCATTTGGGTTCCATTTCTGCAGCAGTAGATGGGTGTTATTCAGTGACCTGGCTTCTGGCATCCCTTTGGAAAGACGACGGCCTGAACTCCTCTTCCTAACGCCTCTCTGATTTCCAGGACCGAAACCAACCAGAAGTGACGGATAAGTATTTCCACGACGTGCCTTTCGATGCCCACTTCGCTTCCGAGCTGTCCGAGTTTCACTCGGTGAGCAGCATGCCTGGCGTCGATGGGTTTATTCTCAAGGTGGATGCCCTCTACAAGGTAGGTACCAAGGGGTACGGGTAGCCCAAAACTCACTTCTCTGCCCAGGATGTCCCGAATCCTTTGTGAATTGTAGGCTCTGGGCCTGACGCTGCTTAGAGAAACCAAATTCATGCCAAGGTGGGTCTTGCAGCCTTCTGCAGCTTAATGGTAACCCTCAGCCAACTTCTCTGATGGTGAGGTGGGACGTGATGTCTCCACACAACAACATGGTTTCCACAAAGTGGGGTGGCCTTACGTACAGGTGCTTGTCTGCATTTTCAGATGGTCCTGTAGCACTCCCTTGGTGCGCCTGGGTATAAACGAGGGATGAGAGAGGGGAGTCTCTGTTGGGCAGTGGAGCAGGTGAAGGTGCCGTCTGCCGTCCCTTCCTCCGAAGGCAGCTCAGAGCTCTCTGCAATTCCTGATTCCAGCAGCTGGCGAGGATGGGACTAAGAGGAGCTGAGCAGATTGTGGCAGAAAGAGGAGGGACACAGAGGGAGCTCTCAGCGGAGGGCAGAATTTTATATCCCGATTTCTGGGCTTGTTTTGGCCCTCCCCAGAGAGGCCCTCCTTGTAACTCGGTGACCTCCGTCTGCTGAAGAGCCTTAGAATAATAGAATTGCCAAGGTTGGAAGTCACCTTTCAGCTCGAGTCCAACCATCAGCCTGACTCTGCCACAATCCACCACTAACCCATGTCCCTCAGCACCACGTCTACCCGTCTTCTAAATACCCCCAGCGATGGTGACTCCACCACTTCCCTGGGCAGCCTCTTCCAATGCATAATAATCCTTTTCAGTGTAAAAATTTGTCCTAATATCCATCCTAAACCTCCCCGGGTGCAACTTGAGGACGTTTCCTCTTAAGGCATCTTGGCATTGCTGAGATCGTACCATAAATTATCAGCGGAGCCCGTTAAGAAGCAAACTCCGCCACAGAAAATGGAGATGAGGAATTTATTCTGGTGATTAAGATGATTTTTTTTCTTTTCCAAAGCACTCGGGAGAGCAGCTCTTCCAAAACATATCATTAATGTCCCTGAATTAATTACTGCAGTTGCCAAAGATGGAGAGCAAGACTGAGCACTTCACTCGGTGATAAATATTATTGCGGGTGCTCACAAAAAACACTGCGCTGCTTTTGTTGCTGTTTGCATGACACAAAAAAACCCACACAACCAGCTCTTCTGTTCATTAAGAAAAAGGCTTGATTTAAAAGCCGTGGTTAAAATTCCCTTGCGCACCTCTCTTCCCGTTCTTAAAGGTGGAAGCTGGCCACCAGTGGTACCTTCAGGTCATCTACGTGATCGGGCCGGAGAGCATGGCGGGGCCTCGCGTCCAGCGATCCCTCGCCCGCCGCTGGCGCCGGGACCTGGCGGACGGTGCCGGGAGGCTGACGCTGGACGACTCCTTGGTCTATGACAACGAAGGCGACCAGACGAAGAACGGCACCAACATGAAGTCGCTGGTCTTGGAGCGGGAGGAAGCCGCCGTGGCAGCCTCCTTGTCCCAAACCGGGGCTTCTCTGGGAAGCGCCTTCGCTGCCCTGGCCCTGCTGCTGCTGGTCCTGTCAGGAATTTGCCTCCTCACCCGCAGGTGTCGGAAGCTGCGGAGGAAGCGGGAGCCTGCCGGAGGCCCCCCGGAGGAGCATCCCCTCAACACCAAGGTGGAGCTACCCAGGGGCGCGGGGAGGGCCCTGGACAGCCGGTACTGCACCGTCCGGAACGTTAATATCCTGCGGGAAACGGGGGGTGCCTGCGAGGGGAAGGGCAGGAAGGTGAAGCAGGTGAACTTGGAAGTCAAAGTCCACAGCAATTTGCACGACGGAACGGAAGTTTAATGGGAGCGCATGCATGCGCGCCCGCTTCGGTTTGGAAAAAAAGCTTTTTTTTTATAAATTGTACAAAAAAAAAAAAAAATCCAAAAAAAGAAAATCAAAA
>VXBH01008159.1:258696-295858 GCA_013400035.1 Rynchops niger | reverse complement strand
CGGTACCGGGGGCCGTGGGGATGGAGAGCCCCGACGGCCGCGGCGGCCGGTCCCGCCCCCCGCCCAGCATCCCAACGGCCCCTTTCTCTCCCAAATCCCAGATCACGAAGCTGAAGATCGACAGGAATCCCTTCGCCAAAGGTTTTCGGGATCCCGGGAGGAACAGGTAAGGGCCGGGACCGCCCCGCCGCCCGCCCCGTCGCGCCCGCCGGCCCCGCCGCCGCGCTCAGCCCGGTCTCGCCCCGCAGGGGGGTCCTGGACGGGCTCCTGGAGACCTACCCGTGGCGACCCCCCCTCGCCCTGGACTTCAAGGCTTTCGGCGCAGACAGCCAGGGTAAGTCCCGTTTGCTGCCTTTGTCCTACCCCGCCTCTCCCCGCGGCCTCGGGGCTGCGCGGCGGCCGCACGCCCGGAGCTCCCCGCGGGGGCGCGTCGGGGGGTCTTAAGCCGTTAAAACAGTGAGGTGGGTCCAGAAAACGAAGCGGCGGCCAGCGGAACGGTTTGGGATGCCAATTCCACGTGTTTTCGGCAAAAACTCCTGTTAAAACCGATTTGAGGAGCAGAGCATTCGCCCCGGGAAGAGAAGGGTAACGGCGCGGTTCGCCTTCATCACCTGTCAGAAATCAGATTTAGATGCGCAGAAAAAAATATCTGAGAATGCAGGAGGCTAATTTAGAGTCGGGTTGTTACGGCTTTGATCCTGTCACACTAATTGTTTCCAACCCGTTTGAGAATTTTGTCTAAAAACGCGGTAATAATGACCGCCGGTGTCTTCTGCAGCCGGCCGCTTCGCCGTGAACAAACGCTTTATTCAACAGAAAATAAAATTATCTGCTATTTAGGATGTAGCAGTCCCACAGCCCGGTAACTCCGCAGAAATGCAGGGAAGAGGGAAAAGTTTTTCAGGGAAAACAATCTCCCTGCACCGGACAAGCGCGTATCTGTCACTTACAGCCCTTTTCCAGAAAAACAGCTTTTGGAAACAGTGTTTGAAAACTGATTATTCACTGAAGGAAAAAACTAACCGAGCATTTGCATGCTGGAGGGCTCCAGTTTGTGTTTAAAGTCTCCAGTTTAACTCTCATTTATTTTCGGAACTCTTCAAATATATTTATGTTGGGGCAGACGAAATCATTCCCATCTCTTCAGGGAAATACTGGAAAAATCATAGCCAAAATACAAGTTGTACAGGTGTAGAAATGCAGAGGCATAAAAAATGAGACTCGGGACAAATTAAGAGATTTACCGGGTTGTAAAGACAACTAGATTTTAAAATTTATTTTGTTCATTTTATTTAGAAAAGACCTTATGCAAAAAGCCCCTTTTGAACCCATTTTGTGGGCTGTGATGCGGTGCCAAGGAGCTAAAGGATGCGCTGTGATGAGAGAACAGCAACTGCAATGATTATTGTAGAGATGCTAAAATATTAGGTCTTCCTGGGATTTTTTGGGTTTTTTTTTTTTTTCTTGCTATTCTTAATGTAATTGGTATTTTTCTTCAGGGTCAGTTCCTGAACTGATGAAAATATAACAAAATCTCCAATTCCACTAGCAGTAAAAAACTGCTGAGTAAAAAAATTTCTAAGGAAAAGCTGAAAAATAGAAATCCTGAAGCCCCCAAACCAGAAGGTAAATTAAAAGAAAGCATGAACGGCATGCTGAAGAAAGAACTGGCAATAAGCTTGGGATTTTTAAGCCTAATAGAAATGGGAGGAAGAATCTGCTCTTTGAGCTGCTCTGTCCTCGCCGTGGTGATCCCCGTTCCCAAACTTGCACTGGAAGCCATGTGATATTATTGCTTAGGATCCCTCAAAGCAAATACTAACGCTCGTTTGCTCCTCTGCGCAGGGATCCACTTGCTGCCTCGTGCTCACAAAAATAGCCTCAATCACATCATTTTACATGACCAAAATGTCCCTGACTCGTGAGAGGACGTCAGGATGTGTACGTAGGGAGAAGGACCTGCCCTGCATCATCCACTCCTGCTGATGTCAGTCCTGAAACGGCCACTGACATCGGCGGGGAAGGGTGAGACCTTCAAGCCCAAAAACATTCCCGGATTATTGCAAATAGGTGCCGCCTGCGCGTTACCCAACCTGTAGGATACTCCGCTTGCTGGGAATTTGCAGAATTAATTTGCACCACGTCTGAAATCTTTGCGGGTTTTTTTTTTAAGGTTTGATACACTAGGAGGCTCGGTTATACAGTGGATTACATGCTGCTGGTTGGATGTAAAGTCTATTCAGATCACGCCAAGACAGTATATTAATTGGAATTAAATGTAAATAAAAAAAAAAAAATACAGAGCAAAAAACAGATCCACATTCCCTTCCTTCCTTTTCCAGTGACTTTGGTAAGAAATGAAAATGGGGGCAGGGGGGAAGCTCTGGAAGAATGCGGTAATGAATGTGCAGCAGAGACATACAGCTCTTAAATGGCGTTAGGTGAAACCAGCATCTGTTTAGCACAGGGCCGGTCGCTCCAGAGCACCATCCCCACCCCACAACAGCCGCTGACTCCTCAGTTTTTGCTCTTGGTGTTGCTCCGGGGGAGCGTGGGGCCGGTGCTGCGTGGTGACGTTGTGCGCCGGTGGCCTCGGCAGTGTTCACGCGGGTGAAGCGCGCCGGCAGCGCTTTTCTACCAAATTATGAAAGTGCTCATTGATTCACTTCGGAAAGGAGAACGTTAAAATGAACATGTGCATTTCGAGTTTCTGGAGACACCTCTAGTATTCAAGGGTATGTTTCTAATTGCATGGGAAGCCAAGTAAAATTAGTCAATTCCTGTGAGCAGGAAGGTACAAAATAATTCTCCATCGGGCTGAATACATTTTTTTGTTCTTATATACAAGGGGGAAAAGCTGCCTGTAATTTGCACAAAAAATAGGGAAACTGAAATAGCAATGGTGTGTGTATTACAGGAGAAGGTTATGGGTCGTATAGCGAGGCTCAGACCCAGCAGGTACCTGTACGTGTGGAGCTGGAGCTCATAGCTGTCCTGGTGAACTGGATGGGATTAGACATGCGTGAATATTACTCTTAGACAAGTGCCAAGTAACAACAACAAATACTTTATGGACAGATCTTCCCATTTTCCAGGAGCCGATTTTTGGAGCGGGTTTGTGCTTGGCTGGACACCGGCAGCAGGGAGACGGAGTCCTCCAAGGGTTCCTCGGCTGTGAGCCGCAGCTAGCCCAGCTTGGATGATTTCTGTTTTCATTTTCAGGTGGGAGCTCCAGTTCTTCGCCGGTGACCTCCAGCGGTGGGACGCCCTCTCCTCTCAACCCCCTGCTCTCTCCATCGTGCTCACCTCCTACCTTTCACTTGTCAGCGAGCAGCCTTGGCGTGTCGTGCCCTGAGACCTACCTACACAACATCAACGTGCCCCTTTACTACAAGATTTGTCCTACGAGCTTCTTAAGACAACAGTCTCTCATCTTTCCAAGCCACGAAAAACTGGGGGGCACCAACCCACATCTTGTACCCCACTTCATGGTGGATATGCCAAAGCTATCTTCCCTCGGCGTAACGAATCTGAAAAGTGCTAAAGCTGAAGACTTAAATGGACAATGTCTACAAGTACCCAATTCTGCTAGTCAAATGCTGTATGGATTACATGCATCTGGAAACATTTTCCCATCAAGTCCCATTGCTCGGGAAGCACTTAATTGTTCTTTACATCCTCCATATGGCTTGTATGGTTATAACTTCTCCGTGCCATCCAGACTGATGAATGCAGCAAGCCATTTCAAAGTGAGTGACAGCATTCCGGCTTCTTTGAGAGATGGCAGATGTAATCACTCTAACTGGCACCCGACAATTAACCATTGCCTTTAGTGGAATCATATATTCTAAGTGTTGATACGTAAAGCAAGACTTTCCTTCCTTCATACCCAAGGGCTTGCTAGTTATTGACTATGAAAAACTGCATGGTACAGGAGCGGTATGTCTAAGCATTTAACTTTTTTTGTGGGCAAATGTGTTGTGTTGTTGGGAAGGTGGAGGATCTGGGAGCGTCGGAGGTGATCCACAGCAAGATGATACTTTTCAGTGATATTTATGTCACGGTTGTGGGTTAAGAGCAAACTGTACAGTCACCTTTTTCATAGTTGCACTCTGAAGTGGGAACATAGACATATAAGTTTCTACAAATATGTTTTCCTGAAACTTTCTATCTAGCTTGCCTTCAGTTAGCTAGTGAGCTTCTGCTCACCCGACCTGAGTTTTTCCACTGACTTCAAAGGCACTATTTGAGACCTTGAGTCAGCAAAGGACCCATATTTGGCCAAGTGCTTGAGCATGTTCTCAAGTTCCCTTGGTTTTAATGGGTCCGAATTAATGACATGAAAGTGCCCTGTTGCTCCAGGACCCAGTTGACTTGGTTATCAGAGTTGGGATGTAAATTCAAGTATCTGCTGCCAAGGTAAAGAAGGACAGGATAAAAGATGGATGTGTTCCTACCTTGTGGGGATGAGACGGTGGAGTCTGATGCAGGGGTGCCCCAAGAGCCCCCCTCTCCATGCTCCTACCTCCAGAGGTCTCCAGGCGGTGGTAGTGCAGAGCAGCACCAGCGTTGACAATGTGGTGGGAAGGAACAGAGGACAGGTGGTCACACATCTCCCCCAGGGCGAGCTGGATCCATGCTGGGCAGCGCAGGGAATACGTCTCAGAGAGCTGTGTGGGATGAAAGACCTCCGGGAGCCCTGCAGGACACTCCTCCTACCCAGCACTTCCAGCCCTGGGGGGCACCGAAGATCCACCTGGGATCGCATCCACCAGCCTGCGCCCAAAGGAAAGGGGTAGGGGTGCTCCTGGATCGGTCCCGTGGAGAACACAGATCCTTTCCAGAGAATTACAACTCTACGGGCCCTGAAACACAAAATTTTCAATCTCTTCCAAAAGTTCTGTTTGTTTTATTATAACCTGTGGACCTTCTTGTTATTCGTGTAAATAATCTCTAGCTCCCAAGGGTACAATGTAACTCGCAATAAACTGGGGCACAGATTTTATTCTTTATTTGATCGATGCTCAGTCCCCACCTGAAGCCAATTTTATTACTTGATATATGACAGAGATTTGAAAATAATTCTTGACTGGACCTGGCCACATTTTGGGATTAAGATAAGAAAACTCTGTATTTACAAACATAACACAGCATTATATAGGGATTAAGTACAGGTTTAAAAATCGAAACTGGTAGCGGAGCCTCGGTTTTATTTTCGTCCGCAACGGACAACAAATTAAGAACACAACGAGCAATATCAAAAGCTGTTAAAATAACAAGAAGTCACACTTTTACTATTATCAGACTTTGCTGAAAATCAACCAACGTTGGTTTCCCTGATTTACCTGTTTTGAGTGTTCACAGAGGCCCCAGCGATACCAATGGGAAGCGGTGGGCCGTGCTTGCCTTGCTAAATGGTCTGTACAGCTGTAAACATGAACAAATCTGCTTTCTTGTGCTGTTTCTTAGCAGTTTGCCTCGCTATTTTTATTAAAAAAAAAAACAACCAAGAAACATTTTTTTCAGTCGGGAGTCCTTATTTCCAAGCCATCCCTCGTCATCGGTGGTGGCCGAGCTCTTGCGGGCGAGGGGGCCGGGCTCTGCGAAGCGCTGCAGATCCCGGCTCCCCGCAGGCTGAGTGACCGAGTACCGGCCCCCACATGTGGTTATACTTTTGGGGAGCTGCAAGGCTCTTCGGATCAGTCACGGATTTGTGGGCGGATGCAATGGGTAACTTCCAATTTTCCAAATATTTGCAGTTGCATAAGATATTCCAGAGCTGCTGGCCATGAGCTGTTGATCCAGCAGATCAGTGTCTGTCTAGATAAAAACATGACAGATAATGACTAGGGTAGATATTTTTCAGTACGGACAATTTTGCAGATATTTAAATGTGGATCGGATGAATTCCATCTACTACAGCTGAGCACATCCTCTCGTTGACGGGACCCATCTCATCCCTACTCGGGATTGTGTTTGCAACCAGGCACGAGGTTTCCTGGAGCTGCTTGTTTATTCTGTGCCTTTCGGCATGAAACTAGACACCCAGCGCTGGGGCGATCCGCTCCAACAGCAATTGCTCAGCTGATTCTAGTGGAATTGGGTCGGGTTTTGAAAACCTGGAGCCCAGTTTTCACCACACAGACGCACGGAAAACACACCCAGAGCCCAGTCCCTGCAAGGGACATGCAACCGTGTCCCTTGGGCGCTGGCACCGGGCTCCAGGGGGACATGGAGTGCTCATCAGCATGGGTGAGGGAGATGCACAAATACTAATTAGCTCCGTATGAGAGGTCAGCACGACACCATCAGATCAGGGTTATCTGAGGTTACTTTCTATTTCCTTTGCCTTTATCTCCTGATTTATCCTTTCAAATACCAGCGTAACAAATAAAAAAGATGTTGGTGGTTCTTTACGAAAACAAATCAGGTCTCTGTCACCTCAGACCCAGCCAAGGCTCCCTGACCATCCCGGCACGGGAGCGTTTTCCATACCCACAATGGTACTTCAACTGAATCGCTCACACTATAACTTGGGTGTTAGGAGAAAAACTGCGCTTATACGAGAAAAACGGTGGCCAAAATAGCAGATAACCCTCACGCTACGTGCTGGGGGTGCTTTTCAAAACGACTGCTGGTGGGAGGTGAGTGGCAGAACTCGAGAGAGCAAGTCAATATAATAAACCATTATTTATTAAATGCGAAACTGGGGGAATCAGGGTCAATATTTCAAGAGGGACGACGTGCCTGTAAATAGAAATACGTTACATGCCGCGTTGTACTTCCTCTCATTAACATTATTTGAAAACCTGCGGCAATTGCAAAAGTTCACCGTTCGTTAGACTTAGTGAGCGAATACAAACATAAACCCAGGATTATGGTGCTATTTTGAAATGGGAACAGGGAGAAAATAATCAAAGTTGGTTTTTTTTAAAGAGTAAACTTGCTGAACAAACGTAGCTATTAGTCATTTGACCTTTTCCAAGCAGAGTTTGAAGTTACTCAGGAATATCTCATCCCATTTATAGCACTCGGCAAATAGAACCGGCAAATAATACCAAGGGCACCGCGGCCGCAACCGACACCGGGACAGGGGACGCGCTCGGTGCTCAGACACCGGCGGGGTGATTTAAAAACCGAGGAGACAAAAAGAAACCCCCAGCGATAATGCTTTTAATCAAAGTGCAGTTTACTATCCAGTTTCACCCAAATTTAATACATCCATCGGAGAAGGCAAAGCCGTAGAGGGAGCATCAGATGTAGCTGTTCCGATCGAAGTGCCTTGGTTTACATTTGATCTTCTGAGGTTTGGTCCGTAATTAGATGATAATTTGTATCACAATTATGCAAAACAAACGAGGATTGGATAGCAAGATAAACCAGAACAAATAAGCACCCAGAACATTTGAAATGCATCCAGTATTAAAACGACGTACATGTGTGGCCGGGGCCAGGGGGGACATGCTGTTCCAATAAAGCTGCAGAAAGGGAAAAGGCCAGTATCGGTTCCTGCAAAAGTTTCAAATGCTCATGTTTACAAATTTGTATTGCACATTAATATGTAAACACACACTATTGGAAACAGATGACTCCGCAATATTTACGCGTTCTTTCTTCTTCATTTTGTGTGTCTGTTTGTCCCCCAGAATACACAAAATACGCAGCGACTTTTTTCAAACGTGAGTCAGGAAGCTAAATAAGAGTTAGAGCGCCTGAACAAGTAATTTTGAATTCGCCGGCTCCGCGGCTGCTCCCCGGCCCCTGGATGTATTTTGGGTACCAGGCACAGGGGATGCATTCCTCGACCCCTCCCGGGGTTGTGCTACAAGCACCCGATGGCTGGAGCCGCGCTTTGTAGTGACAGAGGTGATACCTCATTCCTCCGTGTTCACACACTGGATGCAGTTCATTGTTTTCTTCCCTGCCTTTCCTCGCAGCAGGATGCACTGGAGCCAGGGCAGGCAGCCACGGCATCGCCCGGCCACTGCACAGCACCATCCACACCGGCTCAGCGACCCCTCTGCCACGCGGTGCTGGAAAAAACAGCTTTTAAAGCACAAAGAGTTATATTTGATCAAGTAATTTTGAGAAGGAAAAGAAAAAAACACATTCCTTGCAACCCGGATAAAAGCTTGGCACTTGTTAATCACCTTTCTCCCACCCAGTTGATTTGCATTTTGGGACGCGAGCTCCGGGCATCCCTTCCCGCGCTCGGCTGTGTCCACGCGCGGCGCAGGCTCCCGGCCCCCGCGGGGTTAGAGCCGGTGTCAGGCAGCCTGGGAGCAGCAACCCGGGCTGCAATGGGGAATTCAACCCGCTGCAAGGACTTCTGCAGATGTTGGGATTTGCACTGCAAGCTGTTCCCGCTTAATAGGGCTCCGCTCTCCCCGAGCTCGTGTGGTTTCTGAGTTTTATAGTTATTTATAAACCCACCTCTCCTCTTTGTCCCTTCGGTGACATTCACAAGAAGGACCTACCGTCTGCTTCCGTACATCAAACAATTTCCTCCCCGATTGCTTATCCTGAAGCACCAAGTTCTAAGTTTATTGTAGCAATTAAGTACGAGAACTAGTCCAGGTTTTGTAAAGGACCCTCTGAGCTTATAAATCAAATGACACAAACCAGAGAGTAAAATTCAAGACCTTTCTGGAGATGAAAACACCAGCGATAAGGGAGAACCCCCAGGAAAAGTAATATTTTCTGTCTAAGGAGGCAGATCCTGAACAAAACCAGAGATGGGGGCAGGCGCTCAGGATGGTTTCTAGCTCTCTGAAGTCTGAAGATATATTAGATGCACTGAAGAGGTTTTCAGGTATTTTCTCTTATTTCAAAAGCCTCACCCTTTCAGGTTTTTAGAGAACGGCTTTTTGGAGAAATTCGCTCTTTCCTTCTTGGCACTGGCTCCAGATCTCATCTCTGAGCTGGGTCCCAGCTCCAGCAATTTCCTCCAGGCCCTGCCCGGCAGCTGGGAGCACTTAGCAGCTCGTCCGCCCCGTTGGGCTCACCTGCCTGAGCCAGCCCTGACAGCCCCATCTGCTTCCAGTCAGGCCTGCAAATAAAACGGGGCCTGGACTCCAAAAGACAGAAAAAGAGTAATGGACTTGTATGGTTACTTAGAGTTATTCTTGCTATTGCTCAGATGATGCTCCAGGGGATGGTTGCTGCTTTCTGCTCCAGGTGCCGGTCCATCAGAGTGAGCTGCTGAATCCCTTCACCGTGCATCTGTGGCCCGAAACCAGCAGAAATACCCTTTTTTTTTCTTTTAGAAATGCCCTTTTTTTTTTTTTTTTTTTTTTTTTTTTTTTTAATCGGATTTGGGAGAAGATGCTCACTGCTGTGGCGCTCACCAGGAAGGTTTCAAATACACGATATTAAGCACCAGCTGGCATCGCCGTGGGAAGGACATCTGTTTGTGCGGCCGGCTGCTGCCCTGGCCGTGCCCACCTCACCCCAAGCACTCACTGGTTTTAACCATCTTATCTTACTTTAAATGCCTTGGAGATTCTGCTCTTGGTGGGATGCCTGTATATTTAAGGCAGTTTGGTGAATTTTGCAGGTGGGACTGCGTTTCATGGGTGTCTTTGATACCAGGACAAAACGGAGCGATCCAGGAGGATCCATAAATCTGGATACAGAGCAACATTTCAAGTGCTAAAGTATTCATAATACAGTGTTAAAACCAAGAATTAATGTTGGATGATGGAGCTCGAGGAGGGGAGGCTGGCAGCTCGGAAAGCTCCTGCGTGCCCCACGGCTGCGGGACCGCTTGAAAGCAAAAACTCCCCGTCCCAAAGGCACCTTCAAGTGAGACAAGTGAGATCCCACCCTCTCACAGGATTTGAGGTTTGGGTGTTGGAATTAGGGGGTTTTCTCCCTGCAATGAGAATATTTCACATGTCTTTCCCTATGAGTATTTCCCCGGGGCTTTAAAAGCAGAAGCACCACTGCTTGTGCACAACCAATAGATTTAATTTAGGTTTACGCTAATATCTTCATTTCTACAGCCTTGCAGCAAATTATTATGTATGAAAGTGTTTAGTTCTCCACTAAAGGTCTTTAAAAAAAATGACTGCCAACCATTTTCCTTCCGTGGAGTAAAGACCATGCTGACCACCCAGCTGCCCCGCTCAGGTCGTGCAGGTACCACAAGTCTCCGTTTACCAGCAACACTTTTAGCTTCAGCCCTTTGCTGAATTCCCCTTTTATCTTCATTAAAAGTCTTACTGTAAAATTAATCAAAGTTGATAAGCTATTTCCTGTATCGTATTTCTTCTACCATTATCAATATTGCTAATAAAAATATAGATTGAAACAATATGTTGTAATGTCCAAGATATAAGCCAGATTCTGCTGCAGCTCAAATAAATATGAATTCAACCTTTGGCTTTCATAAAAGCAGGATAATGTCTCTATCTGGGCTATTCTAACGGATAACATCAGCCCCCTTTGCTTTGCTTCTCAATACTACCAGAATTTAACAATTTAGACTGGTAGAAGAAATATCACTCTGTTTCCCGGAGATATTTTGAGATTAAACCAAATCAAAGTAAAGCGAAGCCCCAAACTTCATTTCCGACTGAAACGAAACCCAACGCTTCAAAGCCTTCGTGCTTTGAAAGTGCTGCCACTTGCCACCGTCGGGCGGTGGAATTGCAATGAGAAGCTCTTGAGACAAGGGATGTCAAGGAGAGGACAGGGAAGAGCCCCTCTGGATCCGGCCAGGTCCGGGTGCTTCAGCCCCGCTGCCGTTCCTCCTTCCCAACCTGCCGTCCCTACTTTCTGAGGTGGTTGTTGGTCAAGTGGGTTTGGCTGGTGTTTGAGAGCCACACACGCCGGTGGGGACCTCTCTGCCTTGACCAGCTCCTCTCACCACTTGGAAGACCCTATGGAGAGTCAGGATTTCTTTAATCCAACGCGTATGAAAGGTCCCTCTGAAAACACATCCTATTAACCGCTGCTCCGAGGAGTCGTCAGGTCTGGCTGGTGAGACAACCACAGCACCCTGCTCCGAACTCCAGCTTTCCAAATGACTGAAAGATCACTTATTTTTAAATTGGTTTTGAGCGTCATCCGTGCATCTGGAGTCATGGGCCATAAAAAGGAGGAATTTCGCTGGGCAGGTCTCCTGGACACAGAACAGAGCAGAGGATGGAAATGAGATCCAGCTCTGCTCAAGCTGAGATTTTTCGGAGGAGATGGTGAGTACCTCTGCAAGCGATCACGCATCAGGCTCACGGGCAGGGATGCTCCCGGATCCATCACCCTGTGTGAAATCCAGACCCTGCTCAGGCTCCTGGTGGGAAAAATTATCTCCAAAATTTGGAGGCTTCTGGGTTTCCTCGGGGTTGTGTCCCTCACCAGCCAGAGCCGTGGTTTGGAGGTAGCAGGGACCGGGCCGGTGTCCCCACAGCTCTCCCCATGGGTTTGCTTTGCAGCAGGTGAAAACACAGACGAGTGATTTTCAGATGATTTGTCGGTTGACCAAAAAAAAAAAAAAAATTAATCAAAACATCCCTGGGGTAGGGGAAAGCATTATGTGCCGTTTATTTGCAGTAATTGGGCTTGGTCAGTTTTGATCTCAGCATTTCTGTCCTGACAGCCACGCTCGCCCCAGTGCCAGCCCCATGCTTTCATTCTGCTTTTTTTTTTTTTTTTTTTCTTAAAATAGGACACACCTGTGAGGAAGGCAAGTTTCTTCAAGACATTCCTGATCTGGAGCGTATTAAACCAATATTTTTGTTTTGTATTTTTGATGATTTGCTCCAGTGATAACATAATAGCATGATATTTTGCCTGGGACTGATTAAAACATTTCTTTTGATCAGCGCAGCAGATTGAAACAGTTGTTTATTACTGGACAAAGCTTCGAGAAAAAGAAGGGAAAAAAAAGAAAAGGGCAGAAAAAAAGAAAGGACTCTGGGTGGCTGTTGAGAACGGCTTTTTGCCAGGGGTATTTCCTTCACTTTGGGAAAATTCTCCGTTCCTGCCAGGGTTGGGGTTTGGGAAGTGAGAGGAGGGAAGGACGATCCATCACGCTGACGGACAACGGCTGAAAACCCCGGCATTGGTTGTTAAAACTACACGTGTGCTGAATAAAACTCATTTCTCCCTCTCAGGACACACCAGTCGCCCAGATCATAACTAATGAATTTCTATAACCAAATTTAACGTTTCCTAGAGAGGTTGTCCTTTTAAGCTACATCAATCACTGCACGTTTCAAAGCTACCTACATCTTAAAAGTTACACTTCCGTTAAAAAACCTTCTTTTTTTGCTTTATTAACCGAAGGCAGCGTCGTATTGTTGCAAGCCTACAACATCTGAATGTAAATGTGTTATTTTGGTTTAACTCCAGTTCCTGTAAAGGCTTTCAAGATATAGATTTTAATTACGTGAATATTTTTAATAAAATCCCCTGTTTAACTGCTGGCAAGACTGTAAGGGAAAAAAACAATAATATCTGGCTCTGTCTCTTTGACAGAATAATTCTTCAAGTTACATTTGCCACATTCACGCAGCTGCGACCAATAACCCTGCTGTCTTTATTATTCTCCTACGATATGAAATTAAAACGAACTGGAAATGTTTATGCCGCAAATGGCGTGCAGCACATTAAACAGATAATGCAAGCTAAGGTTTTGCTTAAAACAGGGGGTTTCTCCTCCAGCAGAGCCGGTCTGTAACTTAATCCCCTCTTTTCCCAGGCAGCGGAGATTGCTGCTCTGCCGAAAGCCTCAGACACATAACAATATCTTCATTAAAGAGGAATTACTTCCATCTCGCCATCCCCAGGTGCCACTGAAAGCGGAGCTTTGTTTCATGTGGCCAGTTTCAATTCCTGTGTTTACATCAATAGATTCCTTGGCTTCACGGGACGTTTGGAGATAAATCTATTTTGGGTCTTGTTTGCTTCCCCTTGACTTTTCCCCGCAGCGTGTTTATAAGCTGCATATTAATTCCTCGGTCATGCCTTTGGTANACTGCTCTCACATACTTTCAAATTAGTTATCCATCTTGGACAAAATAATAAAAAAAAAAAAAAAAAAAAAAACAAAACCAATAAAAAACCCAACCCAAGACCTCATCGCATTTAATCATCTCAACCCAACATACGTTTTACTTGTTTGCAGCGATCGAAAAATTGAGCTCCACCAAATTCTTTCAGGTTGTTAATTCCGAAGGGCTCCGCTCCCAGCACGGGCACCTGCCCCGTGTTTTCCTTGCAAGGGGACACCTCTCCCCCGCAGACACACGCCGCTCGGGCAGCTCGGCCGGGAAACGCCGGGGCTGCGCGGAGGCCACNGCTGCAATTTGGTAATTTGTTTCATGTGTCCCTCCGTGTCCCCGTGGCGCAGCCCCAGCACCGTGTTAGTGCATTAGTGTCAAGAAATGGCATGTACTTAATTTGTGCGTGTTCCCAAGTGATGTGATTTTTGCCCCGTGCTGCTCCCTGGATGCCGCCACCTGGATGCCACCACCACCACGTCCCGGTGGTGGATCCCCATCCTTGCCGTCCCCTCCGGCGAGCACAGCTCTCCCTTTCCCCGTGCTGGGATGCAGGTCCTGCGCTCTGATATTTTAAAGTTATTATGTAAAAAGCACTTTAGCGTCCTCAGTAGCATTTTGTTTCGTGCACGACGCACTGAGCGCTGCTTCCCTCTGTGGGGATGGAAAAAATTAATTCAACATCTTCTCTAGGATCAGGGCAGCTCTGCCCGTCGCTTTGGTTTCCAGTGGTGTCAGCACTTCATTGACATGACCCAATCTACCAACCAACTCCTATTAATTTGTCAATATTTATTATCTGTCAATATAACGCACTTTTGTTTCCAGCTCTGTGCCCCCTTCCCTCCCTCCCAGCGTCCCAGTCCCCACCATAATAACGCACCTCTTCCCTGAAGTGGTGGAAACTATCTGTTATTAAGATACTGTTTCGCCCTGACGGTATTGAAAGATTATCCACAGGTCTAGAAAATAAAATATAAATTTGATTTGTGTTTTCAGAGGGTTAAAGCAAGAGGAAATTTTCTTTAGCTTTGAAATACAGGCTTGAAGTTAAAGTTCGTTGATTTTAGCTTACAACATTGATTCTTCATAGATCATTTTTACCTTCTGTGGCACAGGAACTCAGAGATTAATATTTCTCTGATTTACGTGCTTTGCCAATAGGAACGTTGAGGCATTTTGCAAGAAAAATAATCTTGGATGACCATCACGGTGAGAGCAAGGACTGTGGAAGGCAGCCAGGGCGAGCTCCCACCTTTTCCTCCCTTTGGCTTCCAGCCTTCACGTGAGCAATTTTAGTTTAAAAAACTATCAGAAAAATAGCATCAAAAGCACAAACCAGAGAAAGCTGGGAGGCAGAGGAGCAGCTTCCTCGCCTCGTCGCTCCGTGGGGAGGCCGGGAGCGGCCTTCGAGCTGCCAGGGCACCTTCCTGGGGAGCTCCCAAATCTGGAATTGTGATTTAAGGAGGAATTTTGCTCCCTCCCGGGCAGCGCCGGGGCTGCCCGTAACAAAGAGCCCTGCTCCGGCCAGGGGCTGCCATCTGGCCGCTTTGTTTTTCCAGTAACCTGTAGACACCGATAACATTTAGCAGTGAGATGCGGTTTATCACAGGCCATTTGCTTTTTTTTTTTTTTCTTTTTTTTTTCTTTTTTCATTCGTTTTGTTTTCTCAATCTCACTCTGTATTTTGCTTTGCTCAAACCCCACACCACCTCGTTTCCCCTCGCCGCAGCCCGTTTTGTCTCCTTTTGGCTTGGCTTTGAACCATTCTGATGCTGAAGGACTGCAGCAGAAGCAGGACCAGCTTCCTCCTTATCTCTCCGTGATTTCTTTCCATCGCCCTTGCAAGCATGGACAGATGACAGCCACCGCGGGCTGAGGTGACATCCCACTTTGCAAGTGTCCCTCCAAAGCTGCTCCTGGCCTGCAGATGGTCAGCACTGCCCAAAATCAAGCCCCCGTGTGAGTTGAACTGGGCTAAACCGCAGCGATAACCACATTTACTTCAGCGTGGAAGTATGAATCACCTGGACCGGGTTTGGACGAAACCCTGCCGTGGTTTCTGCGAGGGCAGGGTGAAGGCAAGACCTGCCCAGGGCACGGCGGATGCTCTGCATTGGCAGCCGGGCCAGGATACAGCCCAAAGCCCAGCAACTTTAACAGAAGCAAACAGGACTGAAGCAGTAAAGGGTTTTTTTTCAGTGATCTCACCTCTTCTTTTCTTCCCAGAGACAGAGGTGAGAGCGGGAGCTCAGGCCCCTCCGTTCAGAGGTGGCCGATCACCAAGAGGGTGACGGATCGTCGGCGCACTGAGCCGGATTTTGGCTGCCCGTCACGCTCTGCCCCTTTTCACTGTAAAGTTGCCATTTCCCGACACATCATACTGTTTTGGCTTTTAACACACCAAATTAGTAGAAGATTTAAAAGTTTGACTGCTGCGTGTTATGCATTTAACATTAACTTCTTGTTTGATTCTTGCTGCTGACGGCAGGGCAGGCCCAAAGACAGCAGCTCCCATTAACCATCGATCTGCCGATTAATCTCTTTTGGGAAGTTCCTCTGTCCTTTCCACCGCAGCATGTAGGCACCCTACTGTCTGTAATACACCCGTGGAGCATATTCCCGGGGGGATTTCTGGTGCCCAGAAGAGCTCGGAGGGCGTGCAGAGCGTCCATGGCCTTTTGGCGCTCCCTAAATTGCACTTGGATGAGAAACCAAGAGCTCTTCACAGCACGGCTCTGCCATGGCCAGCCTAGGAGCCGCAGGAGAACCGTCCCACACCAGACGTGTCCTGATATCGCCTGTCCCAGTCAATAAGCAGCTTTCCAAGCTGATTGCTAATCAGCTGCTGCAAAACACTGTTTGCTGCTATTCGGCACTGGCACGAGGAAGGCAAGCTCACGTCAACTTTGCTTTGATCACAGAATGGTTTGGGTTAAAAGGGAACTTAAAGATCATCCAGTGCCACCCCCTGCCCTGGGCAGGGACACCTCCCACCAGCCCAGGTGGCTCCAAGCCCCGTCCAACCTGGCCTTGAACCCCTCCAGGGATGGGGCAGCCACAGCTTCTCTGGGCAACCTGGGCCAGGGGCTCTCCCCCCTCACAGGAAATATTTCAAAGCATCAGGACGCATCACTAATTGTTCCTCCCTGGAAACCCAACCACCTCTAGCTAGCACCTGCAGAACACAAGATTAGATTTAAAGGAGCACATTGTAATTTGGAAGCGGTTTGTTGCCTTTTTTTTTTTTTTTTTTTTTTTGTTCCTTTCCAGGCTGCTCTAAGCAAAGCAGAGTTTAATTAGCACCTTCCGCGTGGCAGCATAAATCTCGCCAGCGAGGGAAGCGCACTGCGGCGCGAGCTGTCAGCAGCTCCCCGGGATCTGACAGGGTCCAGCCAACGCTTCCCCCACCCTGACCCCGGCTGTCAGCCGGCTTTCGGGGGAGAAGCCCCTTCTCGCCCACCCCTCGTCTCTTTGGCAGGGAGCGACAGCCAGCTACAATTTTGCCCAGCTGTCATTTCTCATTATTTCGGGGAGGAAGGAGCCAGGGAGGCGTTCTTCACCCCGAAGGCGCGGGCAGAGCAGAATTTGAGATGATGGGTGGGGATTTCCACCGGCACAAATGGGAATAAGGCTCGGAGCTTTCCAGGCTGTACCAAAAATAGCGGACCAATTTCAATCTCAATTACACCCGGTAACCCCGGAGTATAATTCAGAAGTCAGCTTCTAATATTTCAATTCAGGATGAGGAATAATATTCCACTTCCCCCTCCGCACCCCAAGCGATTTTCATTTCATAGGGGCTAATCTCCACTTGAACATGTGGTTCAGTGAGATACTAAAGGATATGAATGTGCTAAAGAAAATATGCCAGAAAAGTAACGGAGAAATGCCTGTGTTAAGGAGGAGGAGTGCAGAGGAGTCAGCCTAATAATACGGCTCCTTGTGACAAAATGTTCCATTCATCAAAGTAAAATGTGATAAACGACTTATGTCTGCTGCGCTCCGGACGGCAGGAGCATTGGAGCAAACATGTTTCCAGGTTTACGATTCCTGCAAATGCCAACACATGGACCGTGTGTCCTGCTAAAGCCTCCTGTCGCCTGTGAGGGACTCTGTCCTCGCAGCGGGCTGTGCCAGCAGCGCCTGTGCTGCCGCGGGGCTGGGGACGTCTCTACTGGGGCTTCTGCTTGGACCTAGCATTTTTAAAATACACCAGCAAAACTGATACTAGACAACGGCTTTATCTTCCTTGCATATATTAGGCTCCTAGGACAGCAGATAATTGGTATTTTTGTATTATTATTGTAAGCGTAGGTAAAGTTGTACGTGCTTTGCTGGATCCAAGCCTTTGGAAAGATGTCCAGGCTGTTGCCAGAGGCCGGAGCTCTTCGGCTTCACTGAAAGCCCTGACATTGAGCTGGGATCCACGTGCCTGTTGAACCTGCACAGACGTACACAGAGGATCGATTGAGCTCCCGGGGTTTACAAGAAGATACACATAAGCATCATACCCTCATCGCTGAGATGTGAGCCGACCTGGGGAAGGCAAGAAGAGTGTGGCCGGGAGGTCATCCTCCCCCTCTGCTCTGCCCTGGGGAGGCCACACCTGGAGCGCTGGGTCCAGTTCTGGGCTCCCCGGTTCAAGAAGGACAGGGAACCGCTGGACAGGGGACAGCAAAGGGCTACGAAGATGCTGAGGGGGCTGGAACACCTCTCTTATGAAGAAAGGCTGAGGGATTTGGGGCTTTTCAGTCTGGAAAAAAGATGGGTGAGGGGGGACCTTATCAATGCTTATAAATACTGAAAGGATGGGTGTCAGGAGGATGGGGCCAGGCTCTTTTCAGTGGTGCCCGGGGACAGGACAAGAGGTAACGGGCACAAACTTGACCATAGGAAGTTCCATCTCCACACGAGGAGGAACTTCTTTCCTGTGAGGGTGGCAGAGCCCTGGCACAGGCTGCCCAGAGAGGTGGTGGAGTCTCCGTCTCTGGAGACATCCCAAACCCGCCTGGAGGCGTTCCTGTGCCACCTGCTGTGGGTGACCCTGCTCTGGCAGGGGGTGGGACTGGGTGATCTCCAGAGGGCCCTTCCAACCCTATGGTTCTATGATTAGGGAGAGAAGTGAAGGGTGATGGATTCTTGGTTAGAAGTCCATTTTGCATAGTGCCTTTCTGCAAACACCCACCCCCGTGGGTCGTCACAGCCGTGAGAGCGAGCCCGGCAGCAGGATACGGCCTGGAACACAGCCCCTCCACCGCACCGTGCTCCTCACCCCCACGAGCAGGTCCTCTTATAGGGGATGGTAAAATTCACTTGTGATCAGCCTTTTTGTTCTCATAATTAACATCCCATGCTTTGCAAATGACACCTTTCATTTATTTACGTCTGTCAGGCTGACAGCTGTTTGGACGTCTCTATTACCATGAATCTCCTACCAATGGACATTGTGGAGAAGAAAAAAAATTGCAAACACACACACCCTCCCCCATTTATTCATTATTTTGGAAAACACTTCCTTCCCTAGGCTTCCAGTCAATATTATCATTCTAATAATAAACTACTGTAAGAGGAGTGAATATTCAAAAAAGACTACCCAAAGAAAATTTTCCATTTTAGAAGATGCGTCTTAATCTGCTCCCGTCCTGATGACAAAGGAAATTGACTTTATTATTTAAATTAACATTTAAATTAACATTATTATTAAATTAACATTTAGAAACATATATTTATCACTTACATGGCTCACCTGTGAGCACTGCGTGCAATGCTTCGCATTTAAAAGGACGAATTTGAATGAAGAGGTTGATCCCTCGGGTGGGAAGAGGGGGATGCTGGAGGTGCAAGTTAGGTACGTGCTCTTCCAACAGCATAACACCAGTTTTCCAGCCCTTTTTTAGTTTGTCACTGGAGACTCCCGGGGTAGAGAGGCTCCTTTGGGGTTTCTGCTCACCCGTAGACCTTCCTGCAGCTTCAGCTCATCCCCCCAAGAGAAAGGGACGGCACACGAAGAAGTGCCCCTTCCCTGCACCGCAGGCTTTTCCCCTTTGCCGTAGGAATTATTTCTTTGTTACTTAATCATCTGTAATTATCTCCTGGAGTAAATTCTGTTGGTGCATCAATTTTCAAACACAACAGTCATTTTTATCAGCCATGTTTATTTAATTTTAGCTGATTAGCACAGAACCTAACAAGTGGCTTAGACTAACAGTGTGTCACTGCCCAAGTATTTTGTAGGTAACAAGAAGACATGGAATAGCGCACATGTTGCTTTGTCTGCATTAATCTATTTACATTGTAGTTCTTCAACTGTTTTTAATGGCTGGTTCAGCTGGAAGCGATTAGTTGTCTAAATTAAAGCCACATTTCTCACTTTGTGCACGGGGAAGGTTTTTAGCTGTTGTCTCTTCCTTGCTTTTTGTTTTGCAAATCAAGACGGATACCACTTGAAAATGCATGAAATCTTTGCGAGGGGATTGATCCGGGTGTTTGGAGCCGTGTTCCTACACATTCGTCTTGAAGCCGAATACTTGGACGGGTCACAAAATGGTGTGTTTGAAGTGGAACTCCGCGGCAGGGCTGTCAGCGCGGCGCTCTCTGGGGCTGCGCAGGAGCCCATCCAGCGGCCGGGCTCCGGAGGGAAAGCTCGGGCCGGCTCCGAAAGGAGGAGAGGAGGAAAGCAAGGGGAAGATAAAGAGCTGTGGACACAGCTCAGGAGTTTCTGGGCAGTTCTGCATAGGCAGTAGCCACTTGATTACAAATTAATGAAATTAACAAATACGCTTGTGTTACGCGCAATGTGATTTATATAGAACTTCAGAACAGAGGGTCAGTGCATGTTGGATCTCGCCCTCTCTTTTTACAGGAAAAAAAGGTCGCGCTTGCAAACCAGTCATGAAACGCTTGGAGTCAGCCTGGTCTTTCTCCAGGAGTTGCACCTGAGCAGCACGATGGTGTTCGCCCCGTCTCCTCTCATCTCCCTGGCTGAGGATTTTCCAGCTCTGGCCCAAACACCATGCTCTTCTGCCAACGCTACAGCCAGATATAAGACGTGCCAACTCCAACAAGAGATTTTCAGCTCAGCTGTGGAGACTCAGAAGGCACCCATAGCTGTGGGATACTGCAGTCGAATCTCTCCCATGAGGTTTGGACCCTCCATGCAAACCGAGGACAGATTGCTTCCCATCCCAGCATCTCCGCTGGGAATTGTTTCGCTGTACGAGGTCAGCATGGTGGCCATGCCTGTATTCATTCACAGCGGCAATAGTGCTGCACCTTCTTCCTGTACAACTCTGGGAGTTTAGATGAGGTTTTGCCTACCAGGAGCTGATGGGAACCTTCCAGCTGGCCTCAATCCAACCTCCATTAACACTGTTAGGCTGCTAGGAACTGCAGTCTCAGGTAAGATGTACTCCTGACCTGCAGACCTGGGACTGCCCAAGATGACCTTCAGCCAGAACTGCGTGCTCCTGATGGCACAGCCACCATCTCTCTTGGTAAGTATCAAGTGGGACCTGTTGGCTTTGTCCTTTCCCAGGACAACGTGTCAGAAAGGATGACTTTAACTCTGCAAAAAGCTAACAATGCTAGACAGGCTCCCAGATCCCATGGGAAATGCGGGGTGAGCAGATGAAGATTTGGCTGAGGACACAGCACCAGCTGAGTGCTCCTGTTTACCTGCAATGAACTGCACGGAGTCACCTCCACCGGCCCTGCCCAGTATGCATGAGATGTGCTCACTGCAGAGCCCTTGAGAAATTTTCCTTAAGAAGTACTATTTAATACCATTTTTCTTAAAAATAAAAAAACCAACGCTCTCCCTGCTATCCACTTATGAATGCAAGGGAAGAAAAGCCCCACTGTGCCCTACATCAACTTCAGAACATCCCATAAGGTGGTATCCAGGGCAGCAGCCTGGGAAGATGGACAGGGGGAAGGAGCCTCCCAGAGCAAAAAAGGGTTTGAGTCGCCGCCTCCCATGGCAGTGCCTGCAAGGGCTGTTGGGCAGCTTTCAGCATGGGTGTCATCGAACGCAACACATTTTCTTTTCATGTCAGCAATAAAAAAAAAAATAAAAAAATTCACATGTGGTATAGTCCAAACCGAGTCTTCACTGAAGTCAATATTCAAATCAAACAAATCAAGCGTTTGCACAAATTAACTCCCAAGGAAGCGGTTATCTGGTCAACCGGTGTAAGAGGGTGAAAAAAAAAAGAGGAAGGTTAATGTTTGCTGTTTGCTCCTCTTCCTCCCCTCTTTCCACCCACCCCCAAACCCAAAGATAACAGCCCCAGTCAAGACTTTTCTGCCTTCATTGGTTTGTCACAACCTGGAAGTCCCTCAAATATTTGTGTGTATTTAATTATCCTATCTGTCGCATCTGTACCTCATTACATGCTCTAGCTGAACGGTGCACGGAGTCGGGTTGCGACGAGGCAAAGGTCAGAGGAACCTCCAGCCTGCATTTTGCCATCGGTTGATTATTCAGATAACAACCAACCATCCAAAAGGCTGAGGGCTTCTCTGCGGCTACAGGCAGGACCCCTAGCACTGTAGCAAAAGACAAGAAAATAGCTAATTCCTCCTGGCTACCCTGGAAAATAATAAAGCAACCAGATGGTATTCCGTACAGCGTGGTGCACTGATGCAGAGCTGGTACTCGGCAGTAGCCTTCTTGCTCCACCGTGTCCTGCTTTTAATATACTGCCCAGCATTAATCAAGCAGTTTAGAAGCATCCTATATCAGTTCTGCAAAACAGAGCTTAAATGATTTACTGTCAGATTCTTTCAGCTCCTGTTAGACTCCTGTTTTTCTTTCATGTGGGTAGCAGAGGTCAGCAGCGGCAGGAGATGCATGCTTTCACTTTGTCTCACATTTGCTGCTGTCATTCTGATCCCGCTCCGGTCCCTGCAGAGCGACAGGATGTGTTCATGCTCACAGCCCTAGATGCTAATTGATTTTAGGGAGCCCATTCATCAGTTAAATTTAGTAGATCACCCACCAGGTTTGCTGTTCACTGTCAAAGGTAATTCAATTAAAACTCCAGAAGTGTGACTAACTATGGGATGGTAAATATGTTTAGCAGCTGTGTTGCTGTATCTTCTCCACCCTATTGTGTCTGTGAACCAGCCCCGGCGTAGCACGTGACCGAGCCACATACCTTGGCTGATTAATGTATACAACGGTTTTGCAGCAGTGCCAAAAATTAAGTCCAAATGCCTTCTTCATCTGCAATGACATGCAAATGTCTAAATGTAACAGCTTCGGTGAGAAAAAAGCCTCAGAAGTGTTGAAAGGCAGCACTGGCTACAATGGTTGAATTAACTCCGTGCATCCATAGGGGGGGTTGAGGTTTTTTTTTAAATAACTTTCAAAAGAATCAAATTTGGATTTTCAAATCCATTGATAGTTTGGGATCCCCTCATTCCTACTTGTAAATACCTAGTTTCCCCTACACTGTCATCAAAGTTCATACGAAAGCCATCCAGTATGACTTTACCCCATCACCAGAGCGGTGTATCAATCAGGCAGACATTGCAGCGCTCTCGTGGAAAGATGTTTCTATTAAACACGGGAGGTGGAGGAAGCCTGGCAGAATTCCTCCTGGCTGACAAACCCGGCTTTGACTCCTCTTGTCTGCTGGCATCGGTCACTCCTACGTGGTTTGGTAGTAATTAAGCGCATCATTAGTGATCCGATTGTACGCCATGGGACAAAATGGTGTGTCTGCTTAATAGATTAAAGGAAAACATTATCTGAAAAGCACAGGTAAACAAGACACACATCCCTCAACCTTTCACCCTTGAAGACCAAGGTTCACGTCCCACTAGAGCACAAATAAACAGGAGACCGGACTCTCCTGAGTCACTGCTGGCGAGTTGATATTCACAGTGAGACCACTGCGGAGCCCGACAGACTTGTCGACGGCGGGGATGGGAGAGGACGGGTGGGATGCAGGCTCGGAAGGGCTGGGAGCAGAGGTGCACAAAGAAACTCCCCAAATCACTACCCGCGCTGAAGCGGCATGTCTTTACTGACTGCTTCAAATTATTCTTATAACATTAACTAGGCACTGAAATGCGGAGTTTCTCATAGCTACCATTGCACAGGTCGCATTTTAATCAGCTTGCTCTGCAAGGGTCAAACCCCACACAAACACCGGGATTTCCTGGTTTCCGTGTGGTTGTAGAAAATAAATGAGATCCAGCGACTCCGCAAACCACCGGTCTTCCTGCATGTCTTTTATAGAGCAGGAGGAGCAATACTTGTGCGGTTCAGTAAATAGTATCCTGAGAAAACATCCAGAATTCCCAAACATCACCAAAAACCTTTAGGAAGAACTTGGGAATGCCTGGTCTATTTAATCCTCTAACCACAGGCTAAATAAAATTGTAAAACCTCGACAAAAGCATTACGTTTGAAAGAGAACGCAGGATATTCTATATTTGCTGCTTTAAACACACTATGCACAAGATAACCCAGGGTTTGATAAATATTAACATTTGCGGTACAGTGTATTTTTTAAATATTTGGATGAAAAAGCAGTGCCATTGTTAAATGTACTAGTTACCACTAACACACATTGATACTTCTGTTTGTAAAGACAGCAGAATTATCTCTGCAGAGGAGGTTGTTACAAGTATATATTTTGTATAGAGATATCAAATTTTTAATCGGTGGTCAAGTACTTACAGCAATGTAAGGAATGAGTTTGATGAACTGTTGCTGCCAGGCAACCCTTTTTTGTTGTTGCTGTTGAATCTCTCCCTTCTTCTGGCATTAATAAATTAAGGCACCTGCTATACAAATCAGCAGAAATCTGGAAAATCATTATCACTTCAAGGCGGAAACGACGGCCATCACAAAAGAACAAATGGGGTATGTAGCCTACACGGGACTTTAAAAAAAGGTTCTATTTGTCAAATTACTAGAGGAAAAGTTGATCTTACTGTTATGGACTTTATCCACTTCCAGGTCACATCCATTAGTTACAGCAGTCTCTCGGAGACTGGAACTAATTTACAACACTCTGAATGGGATTGCCAGCTTCTCCTACGAATTGGAAGTCAAACGTTGGGGCTTCATGCTGGTACCTGGAACTGAAAAGTCACCAGCAGCAAAAATAGAGCTTAATGGTTCCAATATTAACCTGTTTTGCATCAAGGGAAACAAAGTCCTGGCTGCGATAAGAACAAAGTGAAATATCTTGTATACAGACTCCAGGATTATGATAAACTAAGTCTTTGAAAAAAGAAAAAATTCTTAAAAATTTAAATTAAAAAAAAAAAAAAGATACTGAGTGTCTTTAAAGGAAGTTTTAAAATGTTTTGCTATCCCCGACAGCTCATTTTGATAGAAATTGATTGCAATAAAGAATTATGAATCAAATAGTAGGGAAATTAAATTAAGCGGATTATTATCTTGTCAGATACCCATATTACTTGGTACGTAACATTTAATGCTTTAGACTTTTGCACACAGATTATTTCACTCAGGGTTAACAAGTTTATAATATTCTAAGCAATACGCACAGGTCAGCGCAACAGTAAACCACCCCATAGATGAGAAATACGTGATACTTACGTACTTTTATCCTCTGAAGTCGCCCTTGTCTAGATAAGAACTCGAAAGCAGCCTGTCTGCTGCGAGATGCTCTGGTCCCGCCTGCTTCTCACAGCAACCGCCGCCGTTGGAAGACATTGGAAAGCTTTCCAAAGAACTGGAAAGAGCTGGGATCCTACGGCCCATTGATTTTCTGTCTTGAACTGTGTATCACAGCTGATTCAGCATGACTTCCTTAATAAAGAGTAGTAAAGGTCAAGCGAAAGCCTGTAAGCCTCACTTACTGCATCTTCTTCCAAGTTAAAAAGGCTCAATTGGCACTTGAAATTAGTTACAGATTGTTCGCATCGCTCTTTTCCTTTATTTGAATGGTAATGAAGAGAGCTGCTTCCGATACAAGCAAGGCCACTGACCCTTCCTGGGATTTCATTGAAAAAAATATCGTTTGACAAAAAAAGAAAGTACTGAGCAGTATGCTGCCGCCAGTTCAAACCAGGCCTTTGCAATAGATGAATGCTAATGCTAAAGCCAAAAAATATACTAAAAGGGCAGAGAGAATGCTGAAACCAAAGTAAATACTTCATCAAATCAAATCTCAATGTGGGCAGTGCTTCTAATAAGAAAAGGACATTTTTCTATTAAAATACATTTTCCATCAGCACACAGTGCATGTTTCCTTCTCTATAAAATAGAAGAATTATCACAAAACAACAAAATGACACAACGCTAAAAAAACCCAAGAGGCCTTAACTAAAAAATTAAAAATTTAAAACGAGTTTTAAGCGCTATCGTGCTCCTACCAGTAGATCACCAAGAAATGTTTTGAAGCACACATAGTGAAGATGGGTAGATGTTGAGACAAATTAGTCCATGGCTCCGTGCACCGTGCTTCCAGGCTGTATTGTGTGCAAGAGAGCAGCTTTTAGGCAAGGACGAAAGCTGCGATACAGGCATGTGCCACCGAGCTTTGATAAGGCCCAGAAAGAGTGCTTCCACAGGAGAAACAGTTCCTTAAACCANAAAAAAAAAAAAGTAATTTATGTAGGACCTATGCAAAAACAAAGCCTGAGGCTCCCTCTGCTGGTTCCCAAATAACAACAGAAGGGGAAAATAAAAATGGAAGGTTTTTAGCTCTGGGGAGGACAAACTCAAACCCACACCGCCTCCTGACAGTTTTCCACATGACCCCTTGTTATATACGGTAAAGACAGAACACCCTCTCAGATGTTTAACCCTGAGGGATACCCTGACTAAATATTTTTTTAAAATCATAAAATTTTAAGTAATTGTATTTTACGTTGTCATACTTAATTACTCCCTGAACTGTGTCCCAAATCTTTCTCAATAGTACCCACTTTACTTTCTTCTTATTTTGTCTCCACAAAGATTTAATTTTCTCATTATCTTCTCCCAGGAAAATATTGATGACATCGTGACATCTGCTTGTTTATCCGCGTCCTGAGCCCCACCAGCAAACAGCCATATAACCTGGGAACACATCTGAAATAAGTTGTCTGTACAATTTTATTTACCACTTGGCAGTTACATTTACCAGTTGTCCCATACAAGTAAAGCAGTTTCCAAAATGAACTCTACCAGAGCTACAAAAGTTATTCTCAGCTTCAGAATTTGTATCTGTACACAGGTGCTCATTGTATTTAACAAAATCTCACTATTTTTTGGCTCCGAGGATCTCCATAAAGGCAACTTGATCATTTTATCCCATTGCAATCAAGAAAGTTAAAAGTTCTCATCCTTCCTTTCCTTCTCTCTCCTTTCATCTGAAGCTCTTCATGGCTTTCAGTTTTGGAATTCAAATGAATGAAGACTAACGCTACCACACACAAGCAGTTTTAGTAACCAAGGAAAAAAAAAAGTGTCGAGCAAAACCATCTTGCAACATTTCAAGCAATGTTTCGCTTCAGATGTGCCTGCTCATAAGCATAAATATTGAGATATTATCTGGTAATCAGGTACGTAAAAGCACATACAATTTATTTAACATGAAATGAACTTCTACAAACACATAAGAGTCATCTGACAAGAAACACAAGCGATGTAGGAGTGAGGAGCCAGAGTTGTTCAGGAAAGAGCAAATGTTCTGAGGAGAGCTTGAATGGAGGAAGGATACAAAACTCAAATATTGCTCCAAGAGTAACTTTCAGCTTCAAGCATTTCCAAAAGACTTGAGAAAAATATATACATTCAAAATGTAACTGTTAATACGTTCTGAATGCCAGCTCTCATACGCAAGTGCTTCTAAAGAGAAAAGAAAGTCTTTTCCCCAGGAGAGGGCAGGAGATCTATACACAGAAATAACCAGTACAAAATCCTGGCCCCGCTGAAATACGCGGCAATTCTCAGAGTGAAGTCAGCAGGGTAAAAATTCATTGTTTCAAACACGTGATTCTTCCCCAAATTGGCTAAACCTGCCTACCTCTTTGCGTCATAGTCCCACAGAGGTAAGATTAATTCTGTCAGTCAAGCCTTTACGTTTACGTGTTCATTCCTTTGAACAAATGACACGGGAAATCTATTCTGGTACTGGAGTTCGCAAGCCGGGCTAAGATCCAAACTATGAAGCAGGCTGCGTATAGCCAGTGAAATAATGAAGCTTGTTTAGTATTTATCTTGCAGCAATCTAATCGGTCTTTTCTCCCTCTATTTTTAAACTCCTCCAAAGCCCCAAGGCTCATGACAAGGCCACACACTCAGAAAATCAAATACGCAGGCTCTCAGAATTGCTGTTTACGCCCTCAAACAGTTTAGGAACGACCAGGAACAGTCTAAAAGCAGCATAATCTTTATCATTAAAATAAGGCAGACAAGCTAGTTGAAGTTGTCTAATATTAAACACTGAAACCCTCAGTATTTTATAGTACAGCCCCATCAACAAGTAGCTGCGAAATAAACTCAGATGTGGATTTACCACACAGCAGTAATTTTCCAATCCTATCGTGAGATATGGAGCAATTAAATGTCAAAAAAATAAAGTTCAGTGAGACCAAGGCACACACACGAGCAGTTACCACAGTTGTGGGTAACCTGGTTGCATAGATTTACCATTATGGTTTTGTTAGGCTGTTCAGGAGCTAGGGAAAAGAAGTGTAGTGTATGGTCCCTTTCCTAAGATGTTTTATTACTAATTTGAAAGGACTGTACCAAGACTACTGTTGCGAGTATATAGTTTTTAAACACCTTCCAATTTCTCCTATTTATAAGAGGAGCGTTCAAGGCGTTTAAGAGCAAGCTGCACTGAAAATAAATGTAAACAAGTGAAAAGATCACATTTTAAACGTTTTAGTTTAGGCCACCAGCGTGAGACACAATTCCACAACATTTTAGGTTGTTTTGTCTATCTTATTTTCCTTATCTTTACAGCAGCCTTGAATACTTCAGTACATAACATCCTGCTAAACCTTGAAAGTGATATGAGTAACACATCCAAAACATCCTTTTAAACTGCTCTGAAATGTCTCCTCGGTTTTCCATGTTTTCACTGAAAAAAAAAGCAAAGTATTTTATTTTCTTAAATATTTCCCCAACACTGGAAAAGCCATGTGATCCTGAACACCAGCAAACTAAGAACTAATTCTAACTCTAGTGCTTCACGCTTTCCCTCACCCCTACAAGGATAAAACAAAAAAAAAAACAAGCCCTAAAAGTCAGAAAGAGGATTTTAACGTCACTGTTTATCACAACACATCACAAGGCGTCTCAGATACAGATTTCTACAACCATTTCTTTACTTCACAACTGCAGCCAGAGTCTGAGGCTACTGAAAGCAGACAGTAGATTCTCTCTTACCGTGCAGAAAGATAAAGGGATCACTAAAACAAACTAGCTTCTCCATACAACTGCAATATTATAAATCATTTTATCTGTAGAGAGCAATATGATACCTTACAAAGTAAAGTAGCTGTTCTTCACCCAACGTAACTGGTGTAGACACCTACCAGGCTGCCCCGGCCCATTCCACTTGTCTACTACTCACCTGCTGTGAGGTGCAGAGGAGGAAAAGCTGATCTAAGGGAGGGCCCTGGTGAGAGAAGACAGGGCTGGGACCTTGACTCATGGAGGACTGCGAAGATCTGAACCTGAGAAAGGGCACTTCTGTATTTTTCATAAACGGAAGAGCAGTGAAAGGTGGAATAAGATGACAAGTCTTGCCACCTTATGTATAAAAGCAAAGACAGGGTAAGAAGGAATGGAGACAAGCAAGCTTCAGTTACTCCAGACGAGGCTTCTCGGCCTGAACCTATAAAAATGGATAGCATGAGTTCCCTCTTAACAGGAACTAGATGTTATGGTGGTAGAAACAGAAGTGTGAGCGGCATAATTGGCTGCACCCCAGGATACCGAGAAAAAAGCAAAACGGAGAAGCTAGAGCACTTGACATTAAACAACGAGCAAGCTGCAACATTTAACAGAACTGACAGAGAGTTGAAAAATATATTTTATTCCTCCTGTGCTAAAGTATTGACACCGTACAAGTTCCCAATTATATGAAAACAACTGTCGGTAGCTCATTTTTGAACTAAACCACTAATTTCAGCGCCATTACCCTACCTTTAAAAGACTAAAAAACCTCAGACTGAAGTCCACTTATTTGTTTTAACAAGCATATTTTCCATGAAGTCCACGCTGTCCACCTTTGCGTGTTCCAGGAGTTTGGCCGTGTAAGAAAGGTATCTACAACAATCATCTGAACTGAATATGTCAGTTCTCCAACCATAAACAGTTCTCATAATTTAAAAAAATCACTTCATAATTTAAAATATATATCAATGACACCCTGCTTTTCTTTTAGCTAGAATGTACCACCATTACTAGCCAACTTTTGTGAAAAAAGCTTGCAAAAAATATATCAACTTCAAAATGTACAGAAAAGGACATTAGAGAGCTGATATTTTTGGGTTACTCAATGTATTTTAGAAAGAGTAGCAAGCTAGGACTGAAGTACCCTATATTACAAATACTCGAACACCTAAGCCATACTGCATACACCTTTCTAGTGTAGTGAAGGGTTAGTTACAGACAGGGTATTTTGAAAGCATGTACAAAGAACTGCAGCTTTGTTTAACTTAAACTTGATCACGTAGGCGGGCCAACCTCTGTGACAGCTCATCCTGCAGAATTGTAAAACACAAAGAAACCAGCTATCAGTAATAAGAAAATCTAATTTTTGCAAAGTTCTGCAACAGTCAGTCTCACGTCCAGATGATATGAGATTATCTCATGCACAAGTCATGACAAGATTTGCTGAAAACCTCAAGAATGGCTATACCAGGCAAGACCAGAGGTCCACAGAGCCATCTTACCTCCAGCAGTGGAGTTTCAGAACACTGCAAGCAGAGACAGAGTTGGGTTTTTTTTTTTATGTATCATCTTTGCAAGTGTAAATAAGCTCTTACAGAACTCTGTCCTTATTTGGATGCAGCCTTGACTGACCAAGGCTGGTATCCAACTGACCTGCTTTAGCGAGATAGCTGTAGGTCTAACTGTTCTAGGGGGCCTGGTATAAATCCAAACTGAACTTTTCAAAGAATGTGCAGTACTTGGGGCTTCCCAAACATTGTTCAGTTAAGGTGAGGCTCCCTAAAGCCTTCTCCACAAAGACGGGATGACAGAAATGAAAAGTTGTTCTCTTTCCATTCCCTCAAATATATTCCCCTAGAATGGGAAAAGCAACTCACCAAAATATGTGTGCAACCTCGACATCAGGGATCTGCTCGTGCACAAAAAATTCTAAGCTATCCATCTACAGCAAATGTGGAATCCTTTGCACTAGTCCCATAAAACCTTTCACACATTAAAGGGAAAAAAAGCCAAACCCAAAGGCCTTGTGTACACTACGGGAGATGGCTGGATTCATCAGATTTGGAGTAGGTAGTAGAGGCAGCTGTTTGGAAGTCTGAGAAATACCCATGCAAGAACACACCTGAAACATCTAAACTTTCTGGATTTACTAAGCCGATAATTGTATTGTTAAAATTATTTTGATTACAAGACTGTTTTAACTACACACCACTTCTTTTGGACAACTAAAATCTAATTACAATTTAGCAAGCCTATTTTGATCAAGCGAAGCATTAATTCTCATACCACATTGCCCTATAAAACATTGATTTCAAATGAATCTAACATTTACCTGTTCTGCTGAGGCAACGCTTGTACCAACAGAACCTGTCTGTCCTTGAGGTAGTTCCATGTTCAGATCAAGACTAATAGGAGAAAACAAAACAAAAAATAACAACAACTCAGGCATACAAGGCTAAAGAAAGAAGAACAATAATTGACAAGCAAAGCAATACTGAGATAGCATGAGGCCACCAGCATCCCATGAATGCTGTACTCCAGCTAGTTAGACAACCTCATCAGTAAATTTGATTCATTACCAAGAAGACAAGTCATATACTGTAACCAGCAATAGCTAGATGAATTCTGATTAATCAGGACTGAGAAACATTGCTGTTTAACCGAGGTATTTTAGACACGGCATATGTATAAATGACAAAAAGTTCACTCATTAAAAAAAGTTTTACTAAAAAATTTGTCAAAAGTATTTATCCTCAAGTCAACAAAGTGAAACTTCCAACTTATGTGTCACCAAGAAGGCGTGCAAAATTCTCTGAAATATTTCAGTATATCCCCAAAGGCTTAAATGTGTCACAATGACCCATTTTGCAATGTCTAGCTAGTGAGAGCAGAACTACAGGAAGTTTTAATGTGGTAAGAGGGGAAAAAAAGAGGAAAAGCATGGAGAAAACATGGCAAGGATCGGTAATGCTAAAGCCAATCCAAGTAAATAATAAAACCCTGATATGACAAGTGACATACGATTTCAGGCTTTTGCACAACCAGCCCTGCATCCTGACATTCACAGTATCTTTGAATGAAAACAGAATGAAATACTGGCAACTAAACTATTACGCGAATGATGCCCAGAGGTGAAAGGAACACAGTGATTCTTCTCTGCTTCCAAGAAACAAATACACATAGAACAAGGGTATCTGACCTTCAAGTTAAGCAGGAAGGGTTGTTGGAACCAAGATTTATTCAAGAAATAGTCACTCAAAATTTTACCTACCCTGCTTCATCTGCCATTTCCTGTAGAAGCATATCCACTTGGTTCTAGAGTAAAGAAAACAAAATTGACTGTTGCATATTGTAGTTTATGACAAGCTCTTCTGTTAAAATAATTTCTGTTCTCAAGATTTAACAGAACTGATTTAAAGGTAAACGTCTTTCACAGAATGTTTTTGTGCTTAACCACCAGAGGGCCCTGTATGAACTCAAAAATAATGAGTACAGGTGCTCAGCCTGTTAAAAGCCTATTAATTGAACTCTAGCTTCTGAAGTGATGCTTCTAAAGACTTCAACTTATCTGTAAAAAACACCCAAACATATGCTCAAATACTTCAAGTGTTTGTTATTAGCTACTAAAACACTGCTTTGCACAACATGAAAAAAACCCATCTCCAGTAGATTTGGTTTACTGGTTCGGGTTTAAGTTTGTTTTATTTACAAAACAAAACTTCTGTTGGAATAGCACATTTAGCTCCTTATGAAATAGCTCACGGGGATAGGTGCTAGGAATTCTTAACCATGTCACGCACTGTTTAAGGATTTATTTTAGTAAACACACGTTCATAAACTGAAAGCAGGCACTTGACAACCTTTGCATTGCACATACTACTACAAATTTGGTGGTGACTAACGTCATTTTTTCAATATAGGTGAGTTAGAACTATTGATTTTCTCACAGCATATTCTGCTTTTATAATTAATGCTGCAGTGCCTTCTTGTTTGTAAGTTCATTAAGAACTCATCAAAACACTGCTTATTCAGGAGAAGGGTTAAAGTTTTCAAGATACAATATAAAACAAAGCCTGCTATACGAGTGAAATAGACTAAGATACATGTATTTGTTCCTCTGTACGTGTGACTATAATTTGAAATAGTCTCTTCATCACAAAGAAGCACAGAGCAAAAGTGAAAAAGCTCCAGTTGCTGCTATGTCTCAAAGTAGGCAGAAAGAAGAGAAACAGACATTTCCATACAGTTTAGACATGCAATTTAAGATCTCATTTAAAAAAAAACACTACTATTCTTACTTGTGGCGTTGTTAGCGTAGTAGTGTTGCTCATTGTGTCTTCCATCTGTTGCGTCTGAACGTCTAGTGTTTCAAACTGATGCTCAAATTTATCCATTAGTGCAGATATCTATTAAAAATATTAATCAAATCAATGATTTGCAGTTAACAGAAGAGAAATATATCTCAGCTCGCAAAAATAGAACCACACTCCAATAAAGGTGGCAAGCAGCTTCTGGAGATCAGAAGCTTGGCCCTCTTGCCCTCCCAGTGTCAACTCTGAAGCTGATTTAACGCTGCAGTTCAAGCATGCAGGTCAGGACCCTGTCCAGTCAAGATCTGAGCATCTCCATTTACAGGGACTTCACACACACATTGGGCAGCCTGTTCCAGGATCTCCCAACCTCACTGCAAAACCTTTTCTCTCGACTGGAATTTCCCTTTTTAAAACTTGTGTCCATTGCCCTTTCTGCTTTTCACGTGCATCTCCGAGAAAAACATTTACCTTCTCCAAGTTCATGCTCTTCAGCGTGGCATCCATAGACTTAACTACCCCTGCCATCGACTTCGTTACCTGAAATGAGGCAAAGGAAATTATTACAAAGAAAAAAATATAAGCAGTTTCTTACCAATCTCTCTTATCTCCATCCACAGAGTTTCTACAGTATCAAATAGCAGGGCACACATTATTGCCATCTAGAACGTGACTTTTTATGGCTCTTACCATTTCAAATTCTATAAATTAACTCAACCACTTGAAATACGCATTCTGAGCTGAAAATTCACTAAAAATTAAGGTACATATGGCATCAACTTTTACAGGTCTCAAGACCCACAAAGTTAGGGGATATATTTGGTACACAGATCACATGGCACAATAAACTCTCTGTCTGAAAAGCAGTACAGTAGCATACCTTAAAAAACTACCAGAGCTAAAAAAAGATTTTTGGAATCACAAGTCCTGTGTCATGACTTTATGTATTTGGAAGGGGAGCACCACCTTTGCAAAATAATCTTAACAGTGTAACCTGCAAAACACACTGTATCCTTAGGAGCACGAGTAATAACAGCTAACAAAAGTTACAAGCTACAAAAGACAGTAAAGAGCAGCTGCCAGGGGAATTCCAGTACCTGATTTACTATTGTCTACATCTGAAACCAAAACCGAAACTTTCCAGCTCATTACAAACAGAATTAAATCACTTCTTAGAAGATCAGAGGTCTCACCCTTGCAACAGATTTGTGAAAACAGATTTACCTTGCCCATTGTCACTGCAGTCTGAACTCTTGCTGCTACAGCATCTACCCTGGCACTCATGCGCAAGAAATTGATGGCTTGATTCTTCTGTCGGATTGCATTTTCCGCATGTATTCGTGCGACTTCCATGTTACCCTTCTGGATTGCCTGTTGAAAAAAGGAAAAAAATAAAAGCGCAAAAGCATTTTAACCTTCCCTGGTCTTGTAAACATCATTTCTGAATAGCCTATCTCAAAAATGAAATAAGCATCAATTGATCACAGTATCTTTTCTATTAAAAGAGAACACATAACCCTCCCTCCTCCTCCAATATTTCTCAAAATTTTTCAAGATGTGAACTTCTTTCCAAGGAAGGTATCTAGCATGCACTTCAAGTAGAAGGTTTTACAGAGCTACAGAAACATATCTCATTCCAAAAAAAGGTTTTCAGTATCAAGACTCAAACACAGATACAGTTGGTATGGTTGTATCTCATGGACAAAAATACAGTCACATAAATTTACTCTCTCTCTTGAAGTTCCTCTTCATAAGCCCTTTTAATACAAAATGATAAATATTAAATATTTTTAACTTAGAGAACAACAGTCTCTAACAAAATACATACAAGACAATCTTCTCAAAAAGCAAAAGCCACATGCTGTACAAGAGGATATGTAAGAATGTATCCTCATATTTATTAATGCATGGGCATTAATAGCCATATTTTATTGCCATATATTTTAAATCACAAGCATCTATCACAATATTATTAGCATGCATACTAGGAAAACGGTAAAAACACCAGATATTTTCCTGCTATAATATGTAAACAACAGATTTAAAGAGCTTGTTCAGACTCGCTGCTTACCTTCTTAATTTTAGCTTTCTCAGCCTTTTCTTCTTTGTCACATTTTTTTGAGTTCCTGTTGAGTTCCTTTGCAGCAAACTTCAAATTAAAGAGGTGTTCTGCAGCACAAGTTAAGGGTTTGAGAACAGAATCGATCCTTGCATTGCAGTATTTCACTCTCCTGTTCAAAGTGCTGCCAAACCTAGCATATACTGTGCTTCCTTGCTAGCGATACTAAAACTTGGAAAAAGTTATTTCAGTAAGCCCTTGAAATTCACACAATAAGGGGACCTACCAAGCTGCTTTACAATTATAATGTCACATATCACCTGGGTTCTAAAATGTAAGGCCATAAAAAACGTGTTCAGATCCCAGACTGGCGCCTTTTAACATCAAACCTACCTCAGCCTGATAAACACAACAAACCAAGCATCCCTCAAGAGGAACTGAGAGTCTTACTCTGCCAGATACTTTCACTCACACACACAGAGTCCTCAACTATCAACAAAATGGAAAGGCAATGTACTGGCCTGCCTGAAACCTCACCATCTGAAAAAACAGCGACTGAGAAACAACAGACAAACGAACACAACAGAAAACTGGCTTGGCTGACCATGCCCAGGTACAAATCAGGAGGCAGGGCTTCCCTTTCAAGCTACAGCAGCCTCCCAGCAAGGGTCACGTGAGCAACCCTGGGGTCACTAACAGCTCTGTCATCTGACTTTTGGGGAAAGAAAACTTAAGGCAGCAAGAGAAACTTTCCTTTTCAAAAAGTTCAAGTCCTGCTTAAGATGAAAGCTCCAAGAAACACCAGAACAAGGTTTCATAGTGACTTAGAATGATTGCATTAAACTGTTACTGACGGAGAACAATGTGCTGCAAAAATGACAATTAAAAAAACATACTCTTAAAATACTGTTGATGAAAGCTTCCAAATAATTTCAGTCTCTCTCAAACAAAATGGAAGTACAAAGCTTTAAAGGCTTCTTTCATGCCACTTTTTGAAATCCCAAGAGGAAGATGCAGCAAGTACTAAGATGCTTAACTGTTAAATGGAAGCACGTAAAGCTAAACATTATGCGGTACTTGAGGTTTCTTTAATATCTCAAGTATATAAACTATTCCAGAACTGGTTTTTTTCCTTTAAAGTCCAGACATGCATCTTAGAGCTCTGACAGCAACCTGAAGACATTAGGAAGTCTGTTGATATATTTATTATCCCATCCTATAAACATCACAAGCAGGCTAGAAAAAGGTAACAGCTGGGCCTATATAGCTAGGATATCTATTACGGTAGCTACCAGTAACACTGGAATTGCTACTTGTATTTGTATTTCTTTCCTTTAAATCCTAGGTCACTATCTCTTTCAGCAGCACTAAGTATATTGCACTGAGTGACAGATTAGGTAATTTACAAACAGGAAAATACCTTTAGGTTGTTCATTTAAGTGTACTTTAGGTCAGAGATCAGAACAACCAGGTAAAACATGACATCACCTATTTACACCAATTACACTGAAACAGTTTATTTCGAAATAACTTCCTCAGTTACTCACTTGGGGCATTTACCTTTGACATTAAAATGGCTCACCCTGCCACCTCCACGGCCCCTCCATCCCATGATGGGCACAGACTTGCTCCTCCCTTGAAGTGTCTTTCTCAATGTGCCATAACCCGAGTGAAACCGAACTTCCAGCACTAACCGTGACTCACAGTCACCTGCTCCAGCACTCCCATCAGTCCCTACCATAACAACTGGCAAAGCCAGCACACTTCCACCCCTGTAATCGTTAAGGCTTTTTTCGCCCCTGCATGTTAAGATAGTTTTATACAGCAACACAGGTTTAACTTGTCCATAAGGGTTTTTTCCCTGTGTCTAACTTATTTTCAACAGCGGGAAACACAGAGGGGTTTGCTCAGCTGACAGTGGTCACAGTTTGGGGGGACAGCTGACGAGTTAGCTGCTGACATCATTCCAGTCTACACACTGCACTGGATGTATTATTATTACACCTACTACATGTATGGCGCGTCAGATGTCCCTGCTTCACAGTTTGCACTACTCTACACCGCAAACTGCATTTTCTGCCCCAGGGACTGGGCTGTCCCCCTGCAGCCCTGGGAGAGGGGACACCGCCTTGCCCCTCGTCCCCCAGCTAAGGTTAGCTGATCTCGCCTGGGAAAAAGAAGCTGAACTTCCCGTTCCCTTCTCCATCCACCCAGGGACGACAAACCCCAAGCTGACAAAGCACAGCTCCTGCCAGTGTCACACAAACACCGCAAACCCTCCTCCCCCTGGAACAGGCCCCCTGAAGGGAGGTCCCCGTCCCCCACGGGCCGCCCCGCTTCCCCAGCAACCACCGACGGCCGCCATGAGGGAAGGGACTCGCTTCCTCCTTCCCCCCGCACCCTGCCG
>VXBH01008159.1:220078-258676 GCA_013400035.1 Rynchops niger | reverse complement strand
CGCCCGTCCCCTCACGGCAGCGCGGCCGCCTCAGGCCGCGGGGATGTTTCCGCGGCTCTTCGCCTTCCCTCAGCCGGCTCTGTCAGTGCTCCCGCCGCCATCGCTGGCACCGGCGGAGGGCTGGGCTGTGCAGGCTCCGGGCTGGACGGGCAGGCCGCTTGCCGGGCGCGGGAGGCCCGGGCTCGGCCCCCCCAGGGGTGGGGCGGGGCGAAGGCCCCTCTCAGCAGCAGGCCCGGCAGTGACGGAGCCTCAGCGGTAGAGGAGCAGAGGCTCATCCTGGGGGGAAAAGCACGAAAACAAACGCAATAGGGTTGGGCCATGGCGGGTGGGAAGCCGTAGGACGGTGGCGTGAGGGGGTTACCTTGGGGTTGGCAGCTGCACACACACAACCTGGAAGCACCGGCAGATAGAAATTACTTCCTCCGGCAGCTATTTTAGCTCTTACCTATCCCTTTCTAAGAAAGACGTTAAGAAGAGTAAATTCTGCTTTGCAATGTTTGAGGGCTACTTAATGTGTAGAACTACTATAGGAATTTGTATGGGTATGTAGTGATAGGACGAGGGGTAATGGCTTCAAACTGAAAGAGGGAGATTTAGATTAGGTATTAGGAAGAAATTGTTTGCTGTGAGGGGGGTGAGCCCCTGGCCCAGGTTGCCCAGAGAAGCTGTGGCTGCCCCATCCCTGGAGGGGTTCAAGGCCAGGTTGGACGGGGCTTGGAGCAGCCTGGGCTGGTGGGAGGTGTCCCTGCCCAGGGCAGGGGGTGCCACTGGGTGGTCCTTAAGGTCCCTTCCAACCCACATCGTTCTGTGATTCCATGCATCATTGCATTTCACAGAGCGAGGCATTAGCAGTCGTTACGGAAAAGCAAAGGATGTTAGTATCTGTGTTTGAGGGGAGATATTGGTATAAAATTCTCTTGAGCTCAAGAAATGTGATGCATAAGTTCGAGCAGCTTACATGTACATCTGCATGGTAATTAATAGCTCAGGAATGGGAGGATGAGCATGCTAAGCTGAAGCAGCACCCACGTCTGGCTGCTGATGGCAGGTGTCTGGAGAGCGGTGTAAGGAGAGGGCAGGCATGGCGTGACACTTCCCCAGGGGACTCTCCAAGCCCCGGGACGGGTGATAGAGGTACCTCTTGAGCCACACATTTCCACACCATCCTGAATTTAATGGCCTGATGTGTTTTACATCTATAACTTCACATTCGTGAAAAATGCCATCATCCTGGATGTGCTACGTTAGACGAGTTTAGCATGCTGTGGGAAGTGCCGCTGTTGGCTTTGAACTTGCTCTTGGGTAGTTGCGCTACAGCATCTCCATTATCAGGAGGGGCAGTAAGCGGTCATTCCCTACTCACCTTCTAGGTGACATTGGTTAGTCTGTAGGAATTTCCAGAAAACACCCTTCGCCATTGCTTTTTCATTTGTGCTTTGTTTCGAGCATTTTCTGTGCTTTGTTTCTTGCAGAGAAGTCATTTCGTATAAAACTGTGTTGGCTTTGTTGATATTTGTAGTAATGGCGTTTTCCATTTTGTTCTCCGTTCCTTCACAGAGGTTCCTAATAGTCATTTCAGTTTCATCATAACCCAACACTTGTCCTTGAAGAGTAACAGGCAGCTCAGAACCTTTGTTTTATTTGTGAAATTAGATTGCTCCATGTGCATCACTGCATATGTATTTGCACTGAAGTTTTTTGGCCAGTCACTCTCTGCTGTCCTTCGCAATCAGCTCTCACCTTTCTACCGAGAACATTCCAACCTGAGCAAAGTTTGCTGCCGCACTGTTCATCCCCAGTTTAAATAACATCCCCGCTAAATATAGCCAAGACTAAAAGAAAACGGGTTCGGTGTTCTAAGGAGATGTAATTTAAAACCCCGGTGCTGCAGACCCTTAGGTACAGGCTTAACGGTGGGCGCTCTCTGTCGTCCTATGGGTGCTAATAAACCGGCTCATTGTGTGTAAATTTAACCATGTAACCATAATAATAACAACTGAAGAGTGAGCATCTTACGACTGAGAATTTAACCTCAAGATTCCAAAATATCACAGAAATATTTGTTAAAAAATCAGGATTAGATTTATTTATTTTGGAAAAGATGAACAAGTTGATTAGATACGCCTTCTTATTTTCTCCCTGAAAAAAATAGCTAAAAGTTGCTGATTTAATATTTCTGTTTAGATTCTCATGCATAAATGCTATATGCCAAGTTTCAGAATAGCTCGGAATATTTTTATTTGTATCAAGAGGGATTAATATAAAATATATTTATGTTTGTATTATAAAAATATAAAATAAACAAGGTCCGTAACTATGCTAAGGAGGCAGGGAAGCACGTCATACCAGTATTTTTTCCTACCCGTTGCTAGGTATATATCCTTGGCTCAACAAACCTTAAAAAGCGTTTAAACTTCTGTAAACAACCTTCCAACAAACCACAAGAGCAATGGGAGCAGTTCAGAAGTTTAAAGATAAATACTTGTTCAATTGCTGCATAATGCTGTAGTTTCTGCGATGCACTTTGGGCTAAAGCTAGGTTATTATACAGCAGGTCATATAGGCATATATCGGTATCTATACACACACATACGATAAATCTTTATACGTGTAGGGCCAGGATAACATAGTATTGGCCTTACCTGTAATTTATTTATAGCCCTTACCTATAACTTATTTATACTTGCATTTAAAATTCCGTTCTATTTTTAAGATTAACCCCTCGCAGGTTATGGTGTTAAGTTTCATTAATGAAATACAATATTAATATACTGTAATGCTTTTTTAGTGATAATACATTTTAAACTTAACAAGCAAATAACGTACAATTCCGATGCACTGAGGAAAGCGCGAAAACTCCTAACATCAGATTTTTGTGTTGCTACTCTTTCTTGTCTTCCAATAGCAAAGGTAACTAATGGAATTACTTTTCAAAGGAAACAGAATGTTCTTCCATGAAGCTAATTAAATGAAATGTAAACCCCGCGCAGTATTTCTGTAAATTTTGTGTCCCTCCACTGAATTCCCTGCAGCGTGTCCTACCTGCAGCCGTGGGCTATTGTGGGATAGCGCAGTCTGTGCTCTTGCCTTGGAGGCTGAACAGGATAGAACCAGACTAAATTGCATAATTTTAATACATGGAGAAAAAGAGAAATAACCTGAGCAAAGGTACTGAGGTAACACCCGCTGGAGTGACTAGGAGCTTTCAGTGACTTGCAGTGGGTGCAAGTGTTCACAGGAACAAGGTTAATATTCTGAAGAACAGAGACCTCAACCTTCTTCAGAGCACCAAGGATGGCCTACATAAAGCCTTTAGTACAAGCATTTGATACCAAACTCTACTTTTATCATATTTATCAAAAAGTTCCAAAAATTCTGCAGTTCATTGCCCGTATTTCAGTATACCCAAGTAGAAGATACCCCACTAAGCGTGCGGCATTTCTCTCCGGGTCACTAGGAACACAAAGATCAAACGTGAGTTGTGTTCACTGTCGAATAGCTGGAGATGACATTTTATAAGCTTGTGACAGTCTGCTTTAATAAGTGGTAATTCCTCCAGCAAGCTAAATTATTTTCTTGAGTCACCTTGCTGAGTCGCTCTGATATCTCAAGATGCAGGTTCTTCCCTGATGGTGTAGCTTTCAGGCAGAAGTTGTTAACATAAGTGCTGCGAAGTCTAGTTATTAAAAGATCGAGAGTCTGAACCAATAATTTTGAAAGAACTGAGGAGTTCTCTCTCTCTCGTTTATTGTGTTATATGTTTAACAACTGCATAACTTTATGCGCAGACCTAAGATAGACCCCCACCCAAACCCCACTTCTCCAAAAAAGAAAGAACAAAATGACAGCAGCGTTCATCATATCTAAGGAGCTGTTCAACACCTGGAAAACAGTGGGAAAAAAAAAGATCTTCTGCCTTTGAATTTACTGCGAGATAGAACATAATTGTAGAAACAGGACTTCCAAAAATAAAGTTCACAAGCGTATTGTTAGCTGAAGGGCTTCAAATCACTTCAAGAGAATGTGTTTCTGATTGCCTCCAGCTTTTACTTAAACAGCTGTTTTTAACAGGATGAAGTAAAATGCATACCTTTACTAAAAAGTTATACATCCTAGTTAGATACACAATACAGATTATATGTTTTAAGATTTTAATTTTTTTTTCATTGCCGTTTATTTCTTTAGATAAATAGGGCTGGAGTCTCACCTGCTGGCATTCCAAACAGCATGCCAGCCATTTACACCAACTGAGGAGCTGGACTCGAATCTTTTATGATACTAAAAGACTTCTTGAGTCACTCATTTATTAACTTTCAGCTAACCATAAAGTAAATCTCCATGTCTGTCACTGTCCCAGAAGAACACTGGGGTGGTTAATAATCCTCTCGGTAGCATTCCCAGCAGCGCAGTTGCCATCGCTACTGTTTGACTCTCATCTCGTCTGGCAGCGGCAAATGGGGAAAAAATCAGCTCTCTGGTGATCGAAAGCGATGCAGTCTTGACATCCCACATCTGAGAAGTGTCATAAGCTTAATTTCTGATAACACTTGACTTGATTAAAAACTGACAGCCACTCAATCTGAAAGCTAAAAGTATTGTTATTCATCTCGAACACGTTCTGCTCCCTAAGTTCAAACCCTAACTTTTCCATGGTCAGACTTCGCTTGCTACAGGGTAAATACAACAGTGGTTCTCCAATTTAAATGCACCGTATTTCAGGCGAGAACAGCTTGCAGTTAGACTCAGGCTGAGACAGTTTTCTCTTCAAGACCTGGTCTTCCATGGGAGATTTTAGATGTCATTCATCATTTAATTTAGATGAAATAAACTATCAGACTAGGGCTTTTTTTCTTTAACAACTCTTTCTAGCTAACATAACTAGATTAATCCTGCTGAAACCTGAAGAACATTCTTGCTGGTTTATTGACTCATTCACTTTGAGTGCCATTAGCCTTCAGAATAGGGAAGCGACTGCATTTTTCAAAGGGAACGTATAAAACACGTTATGGTGTACAAATAGTCCTTGCTAATGTGAAGTCATCTGTTTGTTACACAAATAGATATTAAGATTCCGATTTTTCTTCCAAACTGAGTATAGACTTTTAATGTCTTAGGGCGGGTAATTGCAAGCTGTTAGAAGCGGTGAAAATTGGACAATGCTAAGAAGGTTGATCTTCACAACTTCCGTCAGAGGAGGCTTTCTCCAGATACTAGAATGATTAGGGAAAATTGCTGATTTATTACTTCATAACTAGCTAAGCTTTCAAACATGAAATCACATTTTTTCGTCATGAGAATGAACTTACCCCTCAGTCCTAAACACGGGTATCTGTATTCTTCATAAACAGGGTCTTCAGAAAGGGCATTGGAACAGGCAATTTAATCCTGCTTTATGATAATTCAGGTCTGTATTTATTTATTAGGATCAATCTGCATGCCTTTTAGATTCTTGACATTAGGAATAGGATTTCTCAGATACGCCTATGAGTGAGAGTTTTTTAGCTGTTGCTTTGTATGGGAAGCCAGCAGGGATAAATCACTTCCTTCATTTAAAAATGAAAACCTGTCCTTCCTGGGGTTGAGGCCAGAAGACGAAGTTTGAGATTGGGTCAAGGAGTCCGGAGGACTTCCCTAACTTATCTTCTTAGGTGGAGGTGGGAGGGTCTGGGTGGGCAGTGCGGGAGCGATGGCCTCGCAGGCTGGTGACGGGCACAGCAGCACTCGGAAAGGCAGCTCGCTTGCTGCATTTTTAATATTGTGTTCCACCGCAGCATCTCAGGCAAAACCCTGCCAATAAAGTGATGTATCTGAACTGACAGCTTCCTCATTTACCCCCACTGTGCAAAATTCGGATAAGAATAGCTAGTAGATGCGATAATGATGTAGGAGTACTTATAGCAAATGAACTGTAATAAGTGTGGCAGAAGACACTTTTGAGCAAAGCTAGTAAAAGTAATTATTCTATCTTGTGTCTCAGGAGTCTGAAATCATAATGATAAAGATTGCTGAATCCTGACTGTAAAAGCTTTGAAATACCTACCGGTGACAGGCGTGTAGCAACCAGCAGCTGCACCGCTCTGTGCTTTGAACGGGAGAGGTCTACGTAAAGCACCTTTTCGGGAGATGGGAGAAGACGCAATTACAGTGTGTGGTTTTCTGGCTCTGATCCACCTTGGCAGATAATTCTCAATATCATTAGTTCACAGAAGGAAGTATTATTGTCTGTGGTTCTAAAACGGAATCTGTGGAGAGGTGTAGCAGAGCTTTAATATATTTCGTAGAGAATTAACCATGAGCAGGCTGCTCCTGCATGAACAGCCCTACAGAAATCAACCTCCCAGAAGCTCGTGCAATAATTCTCATGAGTAATAGTTACTTAAATGTATAAGGCTTTCCAGGGTCAGAAACAGACACTAGATCATTGAATATCCGCATTTTTTTTCCTATGGTATTACTGGAACTCATTAATTAGGCCATGATTTGGAGGTGGCAGCAACATTAGGTAGGAACTATTAGGAGTGATCATCTACTTTGAAACAAAAATAATTCATTTCAGTGATGTCAAAGAGAAGTAAAACTGACCTAATCATCCACAATGACGTTAGAGAACAAAGCAGCAAAAACTGCTCAGAAATAGGAGTGTATAATGTTTTACCTCAATCAAACCTGAAAAAGCATAAATCAGATTCACACGGCTGACACAGGAGGGAGCCAGCTAGGCTACGGCCTCTTCAGTGCTGCTCAGGACATGAACTAACAGAGCCAAATCCCAGTTTAAATCCCTCTTCCCTTTTGACCACTGAAGAAATACACTACTGGTGATGGGCTCCTCTGTTTTTCCCATTTTCTCGAGAGCACAAACCTCCTGCAACGCAGAGCATTTACAAACCAATGCATGGCAACTGCTTTCCTCCCTTTTCTCTTACGTCGTTTGCAGCAGCAGAAATACTTGGACACTGTTTCATATTCTTCGTTTGACATCCTGCGTGGCCATTAGCAGGAAGAACAAGGGCACCAAGGAGAGGACTTTATGGACACCCCCACGAAATCAGCCTGGTTGCCTCTGACTTCAGTGCTAGCTTCCCCTATTAAAGAGCCGGACTAAATTGAGAAAGATATAATCAAGCTGTGAAACGTTCATGGATCGAAAACTGTGTCAGTACCGTGACACCACTAGCAGAGAAAATGTTCATCAAAGCGGGGTATTCGAGTGAAATTTAACGTCACAAAGTTCAGAGAGGTGGTCAGTTGAACACTTTGAAGAATAAGCTTAACCATAGGTATAGCATCTATGAGAAATTGCAAATTATTGTTTCTGCTTTTCAAATAGTGAATGTCTAGAGAAAGTAGCCTGTTGGGGTTTTTGACTCACACTATCATTTATTCCATTTTTTTGAAAAAAACTTCTAAATGGCTGGAGGATTGCAAATGAAATATTGCCAATGAAGCTCAATCATTGCCATGGCAACATTGTGGTTGCGGTCGTGCCACAAGAAAAGTAGATTTTATTGCTTTGCAATTACTTGTTCGACTCATGTCAGTATGCAGTATGTGGAGTACTAGGATTTCTGTTGACTCGACGGGAGATGGATTTCACCCCAAACACCGTCTCATTTAACTGCAGTTATGCTAGAGTACAGAATTTAACTGCAAAAGTGAACACTTTAGGTGGTCTGCGCTCTCACCTACCTATTATTTTTGTTCTTATCTGCACATGGTGTGGCTTATTCCCTACAGAGTCCTGTCGCTTTTAAGAAGATTAAACTGCAGAGAAGATTTTAAGGATTATTGACCTGTTTATTATCAAATCCTATCAGTGTTGCAGTGATTAAGAGACAAGCAGCATCAGGAGGGAAATAGAGTTTATATTTTTTTTACTGACATGCATCACTGAATTTTCATCACTAAAAAAACGCAAAGAAATTTGGAAGAAGCACATTAGCCAGCATTTGTCTTCAGCAACCTAAGTGAAATATTTTGTCTACTGTGGGTGCAGATGTAGAGGCATACCAAGATGTTAGTAAAGACTGCAATGAAACTTATGTATTCTATGTATTTGTAAACATTTTCATTAAGATATATAAATTGCTTATTCTCTGTGGGCTTTCATTTGAGATTTACTATTTCATAGAGGAGGAAATAAATATTTCAGGGTAAATGATATCAACTGAGACTTCGTCAAATGCTGATCGTACAGCGTGGGGGAATCTGCAGATGCACAGTCCAGTGCCATTGCCAGGAGCATGGGGATAATTCTGATCTCCGTTCCACCTGGACATTCCTGCAGGAGGTCATAAAATCATGGAGGAGTCAGAGTTTGAACCATTTTGGTTCTACGCTGTCGAGGTCCAAGTGCAGGGATTGATGTGAGGGGAGCACGAGTCTTCGTTGCATACGAAGGCAGGGAGACTTCTTCCCCCGGTTCTTGCCAGCAGCTGCCACCTCAGCTCCCCTCCTCCCCGGCTCGCGCGGAGGGAGCCCCATCCAATTTCAGTCTACTCCGATGGAGACATTTCCCCTCAGCAAAAATGGGGCAACTTCTGTTTCTCCTTGCAGTGCTCTCAGCCTGCAGGTCATTCCATCCCTGCCGTTGTGGCTGGAGTGTTTGCGCAACAGCAACAGGGTTGAGAATTTGCTTTGGAATTTCATAGCCATTTCAGATTTATTTATTTATTTATTTTAATTAATTGGAGATCCAAGTAAAAGCCCAGTGCTTAGAAGACAGTAAGGAGTCTTTGTCTTAGAAAGATAGCAGTGTGGTGCTGCTTTTCCAGATTAAGAGGTTGGAAGGGGACTGGAAGAAGCGAGTATGTCTTAAATGCCCACTCTGCCTTGAAAGATGCAGTTAGTGCAAGCTCTTTTAGTTGTGGTATCACTTCGATGCAGTTTCCTCCCTTGGCCCAGCCAGCTCGCGCTGCAGACTGCTGCAAGAAGGCTCACAGCTTCTCTTCCACCCTCTTGGTAGCATCCCTGATGCCAATGAGAGCCGGTCGCTGAGACCATGACACGCGGGAGGCAGCGGGGGACCCTCCCTGCGAGACCTCTCCCTGTGAAGCTGTCACGGGTGTGGGAGGGACATGACCCTACTTCGGCAGGTTCTACCACAGGTTGAATGCCTTGTGTATAGCGTACCGACACAAAATACCTCTGCTGTGCAGCTACGTTGCCTTTGGGCTTTTCCAGTTCGGCTCCAGTTTAGTAACTCCTCAGCTGGCCAGAAGCTGTATTTTGGGGGCAGAATGAGACATCGCTTAACTCAGTGCTAAGACCCTCCAGCCTGTCTCCTCTACGAAAAAGGAAGAGTGATAATTTTGACGTTTGAGTCACTTATTTGGCATCCGAATGACCTCCTCTTTGAAATGAATAAAGCTGTTGACTGATCTCTGAACTATCGGTACAGACCTTCTGCCTCTGTAAAATGCGGAGGAGTTTGCTGTATTCTGTGGTTTTGAAAGATGAAGATGCAGTTGTTAGCTTTTTCCAGCCAATAAAATTTTAAACAAATTGGTTTTCTTTACTTCAAACGAATGATAGATTTCCAGTACCAGCTGTTTACTTCTCATTTGGCTGAAATCACCCTGCACAACCGTTATTTCTGAGTGCTTTCCTCCTGCTTTTTGCATTTCAATTCTTGATATGTCCATTTTAGAACCCCAGCCACTGTGTACTCTGTTACCTACTCTCAATTCTCAAACCTCTTCCAAAAGAAGCAATTTAAAATCTACCTCCTGCTTCGTCCCCTCACCTTCCCTCCTACACAATCTCCATCTTATCTTTGATGCGGCAAACATTTATTTGTCCTTAAATTTTATTGAGTTGTGTATTAGATGTTGCTCCCTCCCTAGCACTTTGATAAAATAAGACCAACAAACTAACCTGCGCAAGAGGATGAGCTAGAAAAGTGAACTGAAAATATGAAAAAAAAAAAAAATCAGCATTATTAAACAAGAGTGCTGAAAAACTACAGTAGAATTCAATTTCCAGACACTCTGGAGGTATATGGATTTGCCGTTTTTACGCAAACACTTGCAGGTGGTGATGGCTTTTAGGACTGGAATAAGGCAGTGAGTTTTAAAACATTCATTACACAAACAAAATTCTGCCTCTCTGTCTGTGGTGTTTCAGCTTAATCTTTCTTTTGCCTTTGTTCTTCCTTCATCATGCCCCTTCGCTATCGCTGTGTTCCCTTTGGGGTGTGCTTTAACGTGCAGGTACAGACCAATATAGTAGTTGTGACAGGTTAGTTGTTCGTGAGGAGCTCGTCAGCGCAGCGTGTTACAAATAGTCTGCGTTTGCGTGATGCCTTTCCGCTAAGCCTACAGAAATAGGTCTTACTCTTCACATTTTGTAAGAGAAAACAAAGGACCATTTTATTTTTGTGATGCCTGAGGTCCCATATTGCATAAACCCCCTAAACGTTGGCTCTTGCTATAAAATGGCTCAATTCTAAAATGTTTTTGAAACCAAATACAACTTTACCCCTAGGTATAAAGTACATAAGCACAGCTTGCTTTTTATTCTCCTGATGATCTGGTACTGTAATTTCGACACAGCAATAATTCTGCTCTACTCAATGAAATGCTCACCGTGTGTAATGGCTGCGAGACCAAGCCAAATGAGCTCATGTGCATTGGTTTGTGAACTGTGACGCCAGGAGCGCGTTGCGGTGAGGATCAATTTTAATCACAATAATTGATCTGTAGCCTTAGTCATTCCTCATGTCAGTCACGCATGGTGCGCAGAAAGAAGTAAATGTTAAAAAGACGTTTCGGGGGGATAGAACACTAGAAGAAGTAAATCTAGGTATGACACAGGCACTACTGAGAACTTTAAAAGCAGTGCTGTGGAGAACGCTGATGTAATTAAAATGTCATTGTCTTACCAGATGCCACATAGAAGCAGTGCAAGGATTTGACTCACATTGTATTTAAAGTCTACGTCTAGCAGAAAGAAATTAAAGTGATAAAAGACATTAGGAAATGAGGGATATTCGCTCGCCAGTGCTTTGCTACATCTCTGAAGCCGAAGTGGTTGGCGACGGAAGGCTGAGTGATGTTGGCTGTCGGGGTGAGCCAGGCAGCTTGGCCTCCTCGCTCCCGTCTGATGCAGGAACCCTGGCAGAGGGACGTGCACGCGTTGCCCACTGTCTCCTCCCCTCTTCCAGTTGCAGCAATATTCATTACAGCAGATGGGCTCTGAAACGGCGAGAATTGCTGGACAGCCCGGAATGTTGGGAACGCACCAGATTTCCATTGCAAATGGTTGGCAATCGCAGCGAGTTAAGTTCAAAGAGTTAACGACAAAGTGCAATTAGACCTAGTTCAGCCGGGAGAGATGATGGCAAAATATAGGTCTGCCCACTTTCTATATTTAGATAAACATAGATTTATGTTTAAGGGCCCCCCTGACTATAAGGGGCCGTGTACCTGTGGGTGTAAAAAGGCTTGTTAATCTAGGCAGTTTTTTGCACCACGTGCTCTGTGATTATAAATCACAAAATAAGCTTTTCCGTGATTCAATACAATCACTATTAATACAAAGGCAACCACGGGAGACGCTGAGATTGGCAGCGACGGTGACTTAATGCGAGTGTCGCTTCGTCAGTACTGAAGCCTTATTACTGATTCTTCTTTCACAGAGATACTTCTGTCATATTTTGACTTAAAAGGCGCCAGCGAAGGTGGAGAAAACTAAGAGTTTCTGTTCCACAGAAAAATTCACCAAAAATTGTTCTCATTTAGAGTGAATACTGGAACTTGTGAAATTTGCTGTGGAAAGGAGAGTCCAACAAATCATGTTTTAATAAATGCTGATTTTCTGTTATTTTTATACTTTAAAAAAATATATATTTATAGATGTATATATCAAAAACTCCTCTTAGGCGTATTTCTTGCTCTTAAAACATCGTAGACTTTCTTGTTGAGGGGTACACAAAGAACCCCCAAAAGCAGAGGGGGTGCATAGAGGTCTTTTGTCATTGAGTCTCGGCCTTCTTGGCACCAGCTGAAGTAAAGAGAACGGAAAAAAAAACAAATTCAGGAACAGGAGAACTTTCTGTGCTTCATGAGTCAAACTGATCGTGCAGCAGAGTATTATTTTGTCACAGCTGGTATTAATTTAATAACAAGCTGTATAAATTCAATCAGAAGGCCCTGGAGTACATAGCATCAGTGCTAAACAAACAAATAACCCCCCAAGTCCCTGGATTGCTATTTAGTAATTCTTCTAGAAGACCAGAGTGCTCTTGACCCACCTGGTGAAAACAAATAGCTTTTCTTACGTGTGACACACTGTAAGTACCTTCACATTTCAATCCGTAATTCACATGCAACCAAACTGTATTTCTGTAGCTGGAGAACAAATTACAAAATTATGAGCAGGAGACTCTACAGATGCCAAGATTTTGTGCATGTAAGAATTTAGTCCTGCAAGCCTGCAAAAATCGCTGGCCGTAGACCCAGGCTGACCATTGCTGGGGTACTTTTCCCTTTGGGATGTGCCCAGCAGCCCTTGTGGGAACCTGTGCGGGCTCCGCAATCTCCAGCTTTTCCTGAGAAATCCAGCCCCAATTCGGAGCACTGTTTGCCGGCATGACGCAATGTATAGCCAAGGATTGACACTAAGAAACAGAATTTATCTACTTATACTGCCCAGCTTGTGCTTTTACAGAAATGTTTATATATATATATAAAGCTATCTTTAATGCTGGGTTAGAGAAGCAGAAAATAAGTGCTGTTAACGTCCAGTGATTTCCTGTCAATTCAGTAACTCATATAGGTGGCGGTTCAGGGATGGGGAATAACACAATATGGGGAACATGCTTATGGCAGATGCTAAGGCAGCACCCCGTGTTACAGGTCCAGGGCTGCCTCGTGCCCCTTCTGGGCCAGCCTCTCCCTCTCTTTCCTCCTGGCTCTCCTTTGAAGTGTCACCCTCTCCTTCAAAGTTCCACGGAAAGGAAACTTCTTCCTCTGTTGGCATGATTTCTGTGAAGCGGCAGAGGGATTTCTCCTGTCTCTTCGGAGAACAATGAAGGAAGACAGGAATGTAAAACCTCTGTAACTGGATGGACAGTTTAGGAATTCAGACCTAAGCTGCCTGGATCTGAAAAGCAGGCGGCCAGAGGGCATAAAAGAATCAGTTCAATAAAACCATTTAACTCTCCAATACTGGTATTAATTATCTGATTCTCTACCTCTGAGGTCCACCAGAGCAACGCACTTGATTTGAAAATGAAAACAGGTCACTCTTTTTAAGTATAAACAAGGTAAAATACAATGCGAAACAGATTTATCGGGGAACAACCCGCCTGCTAACACTTGAGAAGGCTGCCCAGGCCCCCGGGAGCTGCTCGCTGTTCCCCAGAGCTCGTTCCACAGCTCGTTCCAGCTACAGGAGCTGCTTGTGGGTCACCGCGATTATGTGCAGCATGTATGATCTGTGTTCTTGTCGTGATAATTGCAATCACATTTTTTCATGCTCCCAGATCGTGTATTTTCCAGAAGAACTGGTGTAAATCTAAGCTAGATCTTTTTGAAAGTCAACGATACAGTGAAAACCAAAGGGCCCTACATCACTGGGGTGGGGTTTTTTTTAAATAAATTTTGCCCCTGGCCTATTACCATGAATTTACTGAATAAGCTTCATTTCCAGCTTATCGCTGCCAGTGAGACTGACACAACCATCTATCGAGCTATAAAGGTTGTGTTCTCTAATGGGATGTTGATAGTCAATTGAAAATACAGACATGGGGTTTCACTCAAATAAAAAACAGATTGAAGAAAATAGACTGCTAGGCCTGAAAAAGATCTTAAGGTTGGGTTTTTTTCCCCAAAACCGCTTCATTTCTTTTCTTCAATAGATTAATATTTACGCTTTGAAAATACTCTGCCAACCACTGAACAAATGAGAAGCCTGGGACACATTTAAGGAGAAAATTAAACTCAGTTAATGTGTCAGGGAAGTGATTTTTCTTCTGGAAAAAAAGACTAGAGGAGATAGGCAGTTAAAAGAACCTGCACAGAAATAAAAAATACAAAATAATTTCTTTAAAAAAATGAATGCCCCTTTCAATAATAAATCAATACAATACCCAGGAATGGCCCTACCAGCCGAAAAGGTTGTGTAGCTGTGGTTACATTCTGCCATTGCCTTGGAGGAAGACAAGGACCCCAAAGGCTCCTGGAGGCAGCAGGACACAAAAGCTTTTATCTGGAATAGCATATTTTTTCAAATGAAGAAGATATTTTTATGTCCTTACTTTACATTTTTGCATTTTATTTTGAGTGACTTTTAAGAAATAATCATATGCAAGGCTTTTAGGTTTTTTTCCCCTTTTTTTCACAGCTGAAATTATGTTTTCCCAACTAGCTATTTCTTCTGGAAGGTGAATGACACTGCAAAGCTAGTCTGACTAAATTAGCTAAGGTTTTTTGAAGTTTCAGTAATTTTTAATCTGTAATTATTTGTTCGGGGTGGGGGGGGAGAAGAAAGTTATGTATTTCTAAAGTTTTAAAACAGCTAAAATTGGTTGTCTTAAAAAAGGCCATTTTTTTTCTGCAGAAGTATCATTGACAGAGCAGAGGGTAGACTGGGAAAAGGCCTAATAGTCCTTCAGGACTGGCTTTTCAGAGGTAGTCATTTCCTCAGCTCCCAGTGACTGCAAAAGCTCAGAAATCTCCGTCAGTGCCATCTTCACACCCAGGTCCATAAGGTCCTGTTGAGATTGGTAAATGCCCCATATATTATGGGTCTAGTGGGAGGTGTCCCTGCCCAGGGCAAGGGGGTTGGAACTGGATGATCTTTAAGGTTCCTTCCAACCCGAACCATCCTATGGTTCTATGATTTTGTTCTTTGTGGAAAGGCATAGCCTTTCCGCTTCTGCATGGCACCGCCGCTTCCTTGGACACCTGGCAGGAGTAGGACGAGCAGCAGGTCACATCAGTGGAGGCATCGCACGTGCAAGCCAGGTGTGTTACAGGACGCGTCTGCATATCCATGGTCAGTCCTGCCAGGCCGTATCTGCTGCACGTGACCCCTGCTTGATAAGACACCTCTCCGTCCCGTGCTCAGTGGATCTGATCACTTGAGCACGGGACAGAGAGCACCATTCACAGTTTAATTGTCTCGCACTCTCCCAGACTTCACCATTACAAATCTGATTTGTAACCATGGGGAGACCTCTAATCAGAGCTGTGCTCAGTGCCCCTCGTCCTTGAGGCAGCCTTGATGTCACGGTAATGGAAAGAACAAACCAACACAATCCAGCTTGCATAAGCCTTTGATCCTTGCTTTCATCAGCCTTTCTGTTTTCAGCCCCCTTACGGAAGAAAATACCTGCATGAAAAAAACAAAGTGTACTTTGACGATGTCAACGCGACTGGTGTTAATATTAGTGGCTCCTTCCTGCATAATCAAATTCTGAGTGGTTTCAAACAACGCTGGAGATTCCTAACCACACGCGAGCCAGAAATCCCGATCCCTGATTTTGCAGCTTTATGATAAACATAGCACCATTTAGTTGGACTTTTTTGGATTCTCTTAAGCAACTTTTATGTTTGCTTGCTCTACAGGTGAAAAGCAGTACTGAGTGGTAATAAAAACCAAATTTATTTTTATATATAAAGTTATGTAGCAGCTGGTGTTTACTACTAGGTTTTGAAGAACAGCTTTAAAAACCTTAATTTCAAGTGATTCCTAAACACTGCTCCAGCCCCTCCAGGGTTTCAGCTTTCTACGAAGCGTTTCCTGGTGGTCACCTGCTTTCTAGCTGGAAGGCTGCACAAAACGGTAAAAAATGTGTTCAATACATGACTGCTTCCCCTCCTCTGGTGAACAGCAGAGAGATGTTACATGGCAGTGGCTGGCAAGGTGGATACATGACAGGATTCGGCAAGGTCTCAACAAGCAAATGTAACGAAGAAAACACTATCACACCATTTCTGAGTGGCCCGAGGATAATGTTGTTGTGTTCTTGGAAAGCGTGTGCTACAATTGTGCCTCTTGAGCTTTGGGAGGTGGTTTGGACTCTCTGAGCTACTAAAGCTGCTATTTTGAGAAGTCAAACGGGTATTGCACGTGATGCAGCTTGCATACCTACCTTCACCTCCTTTGCTGAAAGTAATTTTCCTCCAAAGGAGTTTGTTTTTTCGCAAGACTTTCTGAAAACACGGAGGTGAAAACAATATAATGAACAAATAAGCCCGTCGCATCCACCAGAACCCAATATATTGCTCAGGAGCTGCTCGGGGCGCGTGGTGGTATCGCGGTTCTGACCCATCAGCGATGCTTCACACAATCTCTGCTTAACGAAACAGCCCCGGTCAACCCGCCTTGTGCCAGCACCTCCTAAAATTCCTCACGGAAGGCATGATAGCTTCATCACTACGATCAGCCTTTTCCATCAGGAATAAGCACTATTGCTTCACAGTCAGCTACGCTTTTTTCTACTGATCCCAGTGTTCTGTCGTAGCCTCTTCGTAGGATCTTTCTGCTTATTAAAGGAAGATGCAAATTTCTGTTATGTGCAGACAGCCAGCGGCGGGGATCGATGAAAAGGATGAATCTCTACAGATAAGTCAAATAAGAACATCCTAAACCAACTCGCCGGCTCCCCATAAAGCAATTGCTGCGTGATCAGTCTCAGAAATCACATAGGAATTCTTACAGTGAAAGGATAGAGCACCTGGACTTTTTTCCCCCTCTCAAGCTCTTTCAGTTTTGATGGTTGGGTTCTTTCTTGCCATAAACCTATTTTACAGTTCTGTCCACTTCACTGCAACAGGTTGCAGCCTGTAAGAAAAGAGCTGTGAAAGTAGCAAGCATAAAAGTAGTAGCAAAGTTATGCAAGCATAACGGGCCTCTCCTTTCTGCACGGAGCATTACATTGGTTTCAGATTTGGAGGCCCTGGTGAGCAGGAAGCCCTGCTTGGACATCTCATGGTTTGGGAAAAGACGGGAGAGGGCGAGGGAAGAAAAAGGCATATCCTGACTTGTGCTACAGCTGCCCTGTCCTGCAGCTCAAGGTGCTCCGTTGAGCTGGAGACAGCTCTGGCTGTCCCCGGCCACTTTGGCTTTTGAGTCGATGTTTGCCGCCCTTTTAGCCTAGTGCCAATTTTAGAAGATCCAAACTGTCCCAAGAGATGGCTCTCCAGGAGGATATGTAGGATATGGTCCCGATGCAAGAGGTTCTCCTAAGTTCCCTGGTCCTCTTATCTTCAAGGAGGAGATAGATACGTGGCTCAGAAAGAAGGTTTATTGTATCCTTGCAGGATCAGCACATTAATTTTGTGCAGGGAGGAGGAGGAGAAGACCCTTTCTTCCATTTCTTTAGCAGGGAACAGCCAGTGGGAAGGAGGAGGCCTAGAAGACCCTCACCTTCTCCTCTTCCAGCTTCCCCAGCAGAGCAGCGGGTCACAGCCTATGTGATCCTTACTGCTCATATACATTTTAGATCTCAGCAGAAACGACCGGTCTTCTCCCAGATTTCGGGCTGAGCTGGCAGTTTCCCTGTCCTGCAAGGAGTCCCGCCAGAGCTGGCACTGTCCCCCGCTGCGGTTGGCACACCAGCTCCGATGGCGGGGGAAGCTGACAGCTCGCCCGTTAGGATGCTGTGACAGGGTGCCACCAAGAAGCCTACGTGACTGCGCTCTTGCTCCGGGGATTTAAAGATTTTTGCTGCCAGGCTTGCCTGTGCTTTACTGAGCATTTAAAGGTGTTTTCCCAACGATGATCAAAACAGATCTTTCCTCTCTGTACAGTAGTTGTCAGAATGGTTTATTCTCTAAAGGCATTGCTTTTGCTCTGTACTTGTCATTCTTTTTGATTGCTACGATATTGCACAACATCGTAAATAATAATATCAAGCTCCAATGTAGCTCTTTTCATACAAAACCCATGAAACAATTCTTTGTAGCACATGAATGCTACTAAAGAGCCTGGCTGCTTTGCCAAGCCACTTCCCTGTTAAAAATACCGTGAAATCTGATCTAAGCTTTTTTCACTTTGTAAATGTGGAAACTACACGCGTTGTTCCTGTCTGCCCCGGGTGACTCATGCGCTGCTGGCGTCACGCACCCGAGCAGCAGCCAGGCTCTGAAGTCAGTGCGTGCAGCCCCGCCGCATACCTGTCACCTCCCATCCACCGCCTGCTCCATCATGGCGCAGCCACTCGGTCACCGCTGCCATCGTCACCCACGGCCTCTGCTCCGGGGCTGGGGCACGGGCCAGCCCCCAGCCTCTGCCCCGCTCCCTGCCGGGAAAGCCAGGAAGGGCTGTCTCGACTCTTTTTCCCCTTTCCCTACAAAGTAGCAGTTAGGATAGGCGTTGCTCAGAGGGGAGCGGGTCTTGCTCCAAGTCATCTTCTAAATCAGCATTCCTTGCCGTTCACGCCCCCCCCCAGATTTCTCAGCGTGCCTTCTTTTACTGCTGCCTCTTTGCACAGGTACCCTTTGGGGCTGTATCCTTCTCTCCTCCTCCGTAGAAAAAAAGGTTTAAGAAGCTGCTTGACTCCGGAGTCATGAGCCCACGGCTCCTTGAGGCATTTTTATGGGACCTTTAGCCTTGCTCTGAGTCTTTGTGCCTGAGGACAGACAAAAGCTGAGATGGTATGACATTCTGTGATGTCCAAGGATCTTTTTTTTTTTAATAAAAAAGAAACCTTTTGGTGGATAACGTGAATTTACAGCCAGTTAATGCTGTTACAACAGCACCAACGAGTGGAGCATGCAAGAAGTCTACAGCCAGATGTGCAGCCAGGTGTGACCACATTCAGGGACATTTCCTGCTTTCGGTCCGTAGCTGAAGTGCGTGGTTCAGGTTGCAGGATGGTCCCAAATGGTGGAGAAGCAGCCCATATGGAGGGACCCAGTCAGCATGGGTTTGTGAAGGGCAGGTCATGCCTGTCAAACCTGATCTCCTTCTATGATAAGGTGACCTGCTTAGTGGATGAGGGGAAAGCTGTGGATGTCATCTACCCGGATTTTTGCAAGGCTTTTGACACCGTTTCCCACAGCATTCTCCTGGAGAAACTGGCTGCTCATGGCCTGGACAGGTGTACTCTTCCCTGGGTAAAAAACTGGCTGGATGGTCGTGCCCAGAGAGTGGTGGTGAATGGAGTTAAATCCAGTTGGTGTCCGGTCACAAGTGGTGTCCCCCAGGGCTCGGTGCTGGGGCCGGTTCTCTTTAATATCTTTATCAATGATCTGGATGAGGGGATCGAATGCACCCTCAGCAAGGTCACAGATGACACTAAACTAGGCGGGTGGATCTGCTTGAGGGTAGGTTGGCTCTGCAGAGGGNAGGGCTACAAAGCTGGTGAGGGGTCTGGAGGACAAACCTTATGAGGAACGACTGAGGAAGCTGGGGTTGCTCAGCCTGGAGAAGAGGAGGCTGAGGGGAGACCTCATCACCCTCTACAACTACCTGAGAGGAGGTTGTAGAGAGATGGGGGCTGACCTCTTCTCCTTGGTGACAGGCGATAGGACGAGAGGAGATGGGTTCAAGTTATGTCAGGGGAGGTTTAGATTGGATATCAGGAAACATTTTTTCACTGAAAGGGTTATTAACCATTGGAAGAGGCTGCCCAGGGAGGTGGTGGATTCACCATCCCTGGAGGTGTTTAAAAAAGGGTAGATGGGGTACTTAGGGACATGGTTTAGAAGTGGCTTTTGTCAGGGTAGGTTAATGGTTGGACTTGATGATCTTAAAGGTCCCTTCCAACCTCAGCCATTCTATGATTCTATGACATAGTGCTGCTGTGCTTCGTGCGGTCCTCACCAGGGCGCCAGGATGGCTGGAAAAGCCCTACAGCAGGAGATCACCTGGGTTTGAGGGTGACCAACAGAAATGTCATTATGTCGTTTTAGTACTGATGCAGGAAGGCATTTCAGTAGCTTCTCTGCTCATCTACAGTATTTAGGCAGGATTTCATTCTCATCCCTCAGGTGCTCCAGAATGCCCTATGCACACAATCAAATTATTTGAGCTTTACTAGGAGAGAAGATTGGATTAGCAGCTAAACAAGCCAGACCAGCTTATACATTTCTGTACAGTTTTATTTTCTTCCCCACCACCACAGGGATGTGTGTAAGGCGGCATATGTATATAAACAGCAGCTATGCAGGGAGATCTTGTCATAATGGCCACAGATTTCTTAAGTGTGAACATTTTTATTTGAGATCTGATAAAGAGTCAGAGGTGAAAGGCACACACAGAGCTTGTTGTTCCTTCTGATGGGACAGTCAGGAAACAGCATTTTTCTGAGCTTCCCAGCTGCTCGTCAATGACAAATTACTGCTTGATTCCATTTAGCCCAGCTTCAGCTGGTCTGAATATATTCCATTTACAAGTGCCCTGAGATTAGTTCAAGTTGCTCCAGACTTCAGGGTGCTGACGTTGGAGGAGATAAACAGAAGTAATTTGCTGATTCACCATAACAATTTTCATAAAGTATGAGTCAGGATTTTCTTCTTTCATGTAATGATGAAATGAGGTTAGCGTGCTTTGCTGAGCACTTAGCTCTACTGTGTGTGTTCCCAGTAGCATCTGATGTTTCTACGGTATATTTTTGGAGGTATAACCAGATTTATGAGGCCCCATCTTCTCCTGTTTCCCTTGGCTTCCCAATAAACTGACATTCACCACTCTGTGTCTTGAATTAGAAACCTCCTCTTCACTCCATTATATAGTCATGATACCAAGGGATTTTTCTGCGGGCTCTCACCTGTTGGACTATTAAATCTCCATTTAAATTCCACGCTTACGTGGGCTTCTCCAAAATGGGACAGCTGGAGCAAAGTCAGGTGAATGTCCCAGGATCCACGCTCAAATTACGGAGTAGGGAGACGCCTCTTTCCTCAGATTGCTCGGAGCAATCTCCAGATCGTGGAGCACGCTCTTCTTCGCATCCCTTTCACGCGGCACCTTGCACATGCATTACACCTTCAACGCGTCTCACGGTGTGCCTGCCGTCGCATCGGCAAACCTTCCTCTCCTTAGGGTTCTGATGGTGCCCTTCTACTTCCCCACAGCTAAAGAAGCTATTTCAGATCGCAGTAGTTACTGTAGAAAATGACATCAGCATTTAAATAGATTTCCTGAGGAAATGTTTTAATGGTCATTTTTATAGCTTATTTTGTGCTTTTTAACTTTTTCCTCTCTGGCCAAAGGTCAAGAAATTATTTCATACAGACCAGAGCCTGAGCATCAGTACAGGAAAAGAGCTAATTCTGACTAATCACGTGGTTTTGATTGTTTTGATTTGTTTTCATTCTGAGCGCCAGTGGCAGAAGAAAAAGTGAGTTGCATTCCATCTTCAGAGAGACCTTTTTGGATGAATGAAAGCATTCTCCACTTCTAGGTTCAGGCAATAAATAAACTTAACAAGCCTCTTCACATTTAAGTGTAAAACTGCATAAAAGACGGTAGGAGCTATAAAAGCTCTGACCTTGGTGGACTTCTCTCCTTCCACTCTTTTTAAGAGAAATTTGCACATCAAGTGTTCTCAGTACTTTTGCTCGGTAAGATCTGATTATCCTTCTATGGCTACTAAGTGGAAACAACAGGCAGGGACACTATAAATTCCTTCCGAAATCTGGCCATGCGCTCAATGCAAAGTGCCCGGTGATGAGAGGAAGAGCTTACAGTGCTCTGACAGTCGTGTGTGCAATCTGCTGGCTTCACCCTGGCAGGCCGGAAGGCAAAATTTCTTATGGTTGTGTTTCGTTTTTTGTGTGCGTGCATGCAAAAGTGGATACTTAGTTAACCTGGAAAGTGCACTTTCTTCCCCCGTGTTGTCACAGAAGCACACACTTAAAATTAAGGCTATGAGGATTTTTTTTTTTTCTCAGATGATTTCCTTTGAGACAGACAGAATATGCATCACTCGTGACATGAAACTCTGGAGTATTGAAGGAAAACGTAGCCCTGCAATGGAATTTTCCAAAGGTAAAGACAATTTCCTTCCACCTCGCTGAGAGCACAGAGCTAAATGCGCAGGACCTCTCAGATCTAAATACATGTGAGAATTGGGGAAGTGTAGATCAGGATCTGACCTTTACCGTTTCCAGCTTGGTAATCTTCAGCATTTTGCAAGTGCCTTTATTGCTATCACAGTTTGAACTTGTTCTGCGCATCAAAATCCCTATGAAATTTGATAAAATCTGAAAGTAGGGCTGGACCCCATCATCGCAGTTGAGGATTTAGGTGCTGTTATTCTAGCAAAACATGACCTTGCATTAGGTTATCCACTGCGTGCTATGGACCTTGAGCTTCGCATTCATAAAACCAGATAAAGGGCACGGTTCCAAGCCTCTGTGAAAAATTGGCTGTGCTTCTGAATTTTTATTCAGCAAGAAATCAGTGCTGTGCGTCACTGGTCAAAAGATGACTAAGCTCTGGTTATAAATGATATAAATGATAAGGATTTACAGCTAGGTTATCCCACATTTTATTCCTATTGAGTACTACCTTCCTTCTTAACCAATGAATTAGAGATAAGCCAATCTTTAAACTAGGTGTCTGCTCAAAAGCTTTGCTGATGAGAAATGTATTTATGTATATGTTAAGTGCTTTCTTAAAGTAGGGCCCAAGTAAGAGGAGGCAGCAAGAGTCCAGGCTTTAGAGAGCGTTTCTTGTACAGCCCATTGGCAGAGGAGAGCTGGCCTCAGATGTTACCTTTAAAATCCTAATTTCCAAAACAAACAAAGTGCTCTGGGTGAAATCCCGCCTTTACTCAACTCAGTACCAAAAGTCCCAGCAACCTCAGCAGCCCCAGGATGTCACCACACAGACGTCCTTCTCCTTCCTTCACTCTCCTGCCACTTTTCGAGTCGTGGAAGACTGTATTGCTGCCAGCCCTGCGATGGTCTCCCTGGCCTGCCTGCCTGTGGCCGCTCACAGCAGCCTGGTGACATCACGATGGCACAGATTTACATCCGCCTCCCCGAAAATGCGCAAAGAGGCGAAGGCACAGTTCCAAGAAAATCCAGTCCTCTCCCTGCCTGACATTAAATTAGGTTTATCAGCCATCGAACATAAGCTTCTCTCTGTATATTAAACACTATTCCTTTACCCCGCTGTGCCATGGTGCTGGCAGTTACCTAGTGATATAGACTGAACAAACCCAGAAAGATACGCAGCTTTTACTTAGTAATTCACTGTTTTCAAAGTGCAGTGGGACCATTAACTAATTAATTTGCCCAATTAATCACTCAATAGCTACACACAATGGTTGAGCAGAGCTGTGGGCTTCCTCCTGGCACAGGCTGAGTGTGCGCATTCCCGTCCCCTTCATCCCTCTGGCAGCGTGTGGCTTGTTCAGGGCCACTGGCCTCCGGCTCGGCTGCGGTGGCCCAGAAACAGGCAGCTGGAAAATACAGTTGTTGTAGCTGAGAAATGGTTCCTGTTTGGAGTTTATGAGGGGTTTGGAAGTTACAAAAGCCTCATCACCTTTTTTTTCTTATCTTTTTTTTTTCTTTTGACTACTAGAAATATAAACTAATATAATAATAAATTATAAGTAATAAGAAATAATAAACTAAGATAATAATATCAACTCGTTTAAATATAAATACTTTTGACAACTAGGAATATAAAGTAATATAAACTAACCTGGTGTCTATGATATAAAATGAAGTCGGGTCATGAGCGGGATTCTTTAATTATGAAGTGCTTCGTAATTGCTGCAGTTGCTTCATCACTAGAGTCGTAAAACTGTTCTCAGGGAGAAAGAGACATTGAAGGTGTTCTTAAGGGCTCTAAAGAATAACAGCTGGTTTGGGGATTTTTATGTTTAATAAGGGTCTTATTTCATTGCTGCAGATTCTTTTGAGATAAAAGGTTAAAATCTTGCTTTGGTGTAATACCCAAGAGCCAGCCTAGAAGTGTCTGGGTGCTGCAAGTTAAAGTACAGACACGGCTATTTAAGGTTATTACATATATTTGCCTATGATAAAATGCAGCTTGAAATACTTTCCTAACCTTTTTTTGACAAGGTATGCTCATTGTTATGAGTCACCATAGTACTAAACCTGCGCTTTTTTTCCAAAATAATCACGGCTTACCCCTTTGGCATAGTTTCTTACAACAGTACAGCAAATTCTCTCTCATTTTAGTTCTGAGTAGTGGCAAAAAGCAAACTTAGACACTTGTACAACAGCAAATGTAAGGAATTTAGTATTACAGGGGAATGGAAATGACCAAAAAAGGCACAAATGCCATAACCTCATCCCGTGCAGGGTTTTATTCCACCCAGACAGTTAAGTAATTGATCAAAGATAACAAATTTTAGAAGCCCGCAGTTGGAAAGCCTGGTTTTCTAAATCTGCTGTATAAAAGTAGAACCGAGGCAGTGACATCACACACTGCACATAAAGGAGCATATGGAATGTGTGCAGAGGGACCGTCTCCCAGCAAAGCCGGGACGGGGGGCAGATCCTGGTCCAGCAGCTGGAGGCCACGCAGCGGCCGAGCACCTCATCACTGCGGGAGGGACTGCGCTGCCGGTAAGGCAGAATTCGGAGGTTTGAGGGACCAAAATGCAGGTGCTGGTGCTCACGTCACTGGTTTCTTGCATGAGTTTAGCTAAATCACCTTAATCCTTCTATTTGCATCCCTGAAACTTCAGATTTCCTCTTGCCATGCATATATATATAGAATATATACATTTCAAAGCGCAACTGCAGGCTGGACAGAGAATGGCTTGAGAGCAGCCCTGAAGACAAGGACTTGGGGATGTTGGTTGATGAGAAGCTCAACACGAGCTGGCAATGTGCGCTCGCAGCCCTGAAAGCCCCCCGCATCCTGGGCTGCATCCCCAGCAGCGCGGACAGCAGGGCGAGGGGGGGGATTCTGCCCCTCTCCTCCACTCTCCTGAGACCCCACCTGCAGTGCTGCCTCCAGCTCTGGGGCCACCACCATCAGAAGGACATGGACCTGTTGGAACAGGTTCAAAGGAGGCCACGAAGAAGCTCCGAGAGCTGGAGCCCCTCTGCTGTGAGGACAGGCTGAGAGAGCTGGGGGGGTTCAGCCTGGAGAAGAGAAGNACCTGGGCTGGTGGGAGGTGTCCCTGCCCAGGGCAGGGGGTGGCACTGGGTGGCCTTTAAGGCCTCTTCTAACCCGGACCATTCGGTGACTCTACGTGCGCAGAGACACCCGCGGGAGCCCGTTACACGCAACGGTCCCGCTTCTCCGTTGGTGTCTCGGGCCTTCCCGGCCGCAGCTGAGCCTGGCCGCCCGCGGCAACGGCGCTCGGTGCTGGCGGGGGGGCCTTGACGGAGCCAGGAAGGCGGGAAGGCGGGGGCCCGGCCGGGCCGTACGTGTCGCCGGGGTCCCGGGGTGTGTTGGGGAGGGGCGGGTTCTCCCTTCCCTNTGGGGAGCCCCCCGGGGCGGGCGGAGGGAAGCGGGCGGAGGCCGGCGGGCAGAGCTCGGGGGTCGGCGGCCGCCCCCAGCAGCCCCCGCCCGGGATGGGAAGGGCGCCCCGGTGGGGAAGGGGTGGTCAGTGGGTGAGTGCGTTCGGGAGCCGTTGGAAGCGGTTGGTCTCCGTTACAAAACTTTGCAGTGGTTGCCTCGGGCTCGGCCTTTCGGCTCTCTTCGTAAGGCGTTTTCTATAAAAACTTTATCAACTTACCCAAAGAGCGGTTTGGCAAATTGGCGGCGCTTGGGGTGGGGGGAGGTTCTCGTTGCACGCGAGCTCTGTCTTACTACAGACGTTTGTTTGCACGAATCTTAAAAACTTTGTGAATTTTGGGCAAGACCTTCCTCACCAAATTATTAGTGGAAGTGGTAGAAGCACGGTATCCACGGCTTTGCTGTCCAATTAGCTGCTGGGAGCTCTGTCATCTCATCTAGGTGGCATAAAGTAGCCCTGGTCCCTTTGGCCTTTTCTAGGTGTTCAGAAAGGGCCACCCCTGTTCCCCGGGGAGGTCGGAGCCTGCAGGTCACACTCAGCCAAGCCTGCTGCGATTCTCTGCCCTTAAACTATTTGGAAGCCCTCTTCAAATAAGCATCCCTGCCTGCAAAGCAAAACTGGTTTCCAGCAACTCAGGGCCATTATTCCGTGTCTTCCCAGCCAGGGAATCACTCTCCTGTGCTCACTGCCTTCTCCCATCCGCAAGCACATCTCTTTGGTGCATCTCTTAAGCCACTGCAAATCTTTAACCATATTTATTATTCCCTCAAAAAGTGCATGGTTGACTACGCGGGCATACACATTGTCTTCCACGTGCTGCATTAAAAATAATAGTTTGTTCATGGCTCCCATAAAAAGCAATAAGGTAGGTATGAATAATGATGTGGATCACTGTTAAAGGCCAAGAAATTAATCATAAATGAAAGTGAATCAAGAGCAGGGACTGTCCCACACTTTATGCTCTCGTGTTCTCCTTTAATTATAGTCAGGTGCGACTTGTGTGTGTCCCATTCAGAAATGTAAAACCGGTCCCCTTGTCCTTTCATCCTCCTGTGTGCTGTGGCTGCAGTGTCTAGGAGTAAGGAATGAGTGCTTGATGCGTGGAGGGGAGAATAGCAGAGTCTGGGTTATACCTTCTACTCCTTTATATCTTAGCCCTTTTGCATTCCCACAGCTCAGTTTAAAGAGAACAGTATTAATTCCTTTAATTTGCTGTTGCAGCAGACCTTTGACCTTTGGTAGTGTTGCTTGCACGCCATCCCTGCTCAGCTGTGCATTAAAGGCATAACTTTACAGCAAATGTAGTTTTGTTGCCTCATTAGGCATCAGACACGCAGCACTGTAGTAAGGACTATGTGCTCTATAATGATTCAGCTGCCAGAAAGAGAGACGTCTGATGTCGACCCTTGTGAGCAAAGGCCTGAACTTAAATTCCTGCCCTGGAGAGCGTATCAACAAATCCTGCTCAAGTTCAGAAGGAACTGCTGACGCAGTGGGCTGTGATAATTTATGAATTCACTATAAATCAGGGAGAGATAAGTGGACCAAGTTCCTTGAGAGATCACATTGAAGTCACATTGAGATTGAGTTATTCTGGAGAGTAAATTAAGCAGCATTTAGGCTGGCATTGGAAATTCATTCATTAATTAACACTGCTTGAAGGAATGAAATTCTGCCTGTGCTTTCAAAAGTACTCCTAATCCAGATTGGTTTCATGGCCTTCCTAGCTCTGCGCTCTGATGATCAGACTCCATCCTCCGCTGTAGCTCCGGGACTCGGGGGTGTGAATCAGGGCTCCTCACCTCCAGGACGGTTTTTGTCTGTGGATCGTGGCTTAGCCATAGCGAGGGGTGAAAATGTTGGTAGCTTGTGCTCGAGTTTGCCTCTTTCATTCATGTTGAGCACCCCTTGGTGGGTAACGTGGGGTTATTGACAGTGTTTGTTGAATTCCCAGTAGCTTGATAGTCATCTGCAGATGGGGATGGTATATGTCTTATGGATGTATGGATGTATATTTTTAGTGCCCAGCGGTTTTAATGGCACAGGATGAAGCCCAAGGAACGCTTACAAGATTTGTAGACAAACTCCAATTCAAATTTCACCATCAAACTACAGGTAGCATGGAGCGAGGGATGGTTTAGTGGGACTGCACAGAGTAGAAATGAGCTCAGAATTTATCCTACTGGCGTCAGGTGCCCAGCCATGCACATACTGGGCCAGTTCTGCTCTCATTTACAGCAGAGCAGTTTCTGGTGTGAGAACTGAATTTGTGCCATTTGGTTTCAAACATTAAAAAAAAATAATCTTTTGAAAGTTACAGTCTGGCTTGTCTCCTTTGCCACCATGATCTCCATGCAAAAATAATTATTTGAAGCATCAGTACAGAATCTAAGATACCACAGGGAATCAGCAACATACCTGTTGTCTACTGCCAGGCAGAATTAGAGTGCAGTACATGGAGGGTGAACATAGGTAGCTGTAAAATTTGAGCATAATATTGAGCACGGCTTCTTCGTGTTGCATCATTGCTCACAGATAAACCATCATTTGGGTTTTTTTTCTAGCCGAGGCATTTTTGTGGCCCTAAAAACTATTTCTCTCAGTACATGTTAACAAAAGAATGGTTTTCCTCCTTAAAACACTACGAACTGGTACAGCAGATGTCAATGTATGTCAACATCAGCTGCTTTTCTTCTCCATTACCCTTTCTGCTGGATCTCTGCTTATCTAGAGGTCCTGTCTGCTTGACATCCAGCGTCCCATTGAATGTTTTTTCATGTTTGGTGATAGAAAGCTTGACTCAGTCTTTCTCAAAAATCGGTGTCGTCATCCACATGATGGTCATTATGCATAATTGACAGTGATGGAAAAGTCACGAATGCACACATCTTTGCTGCAGGGCCTTAGCCTTTTTCTTTGGTTTATTGTTGCTTTATCTTGTCTCTGCATTTTAGTAATAGTGTCAACGGAGACGTTTCGCGCTGCCTTCACCATGAAAGAGTAGCAGTACCCTGGTCCTGGTGCTGCAGCCATAATCCTTTTTCCTGACGTAGTTTGAGCGGAGTTATGTGGTTTTTTACTTTATCACAGAACTCTAGAAGACATTTCAGTTATCAAAAAGCTATTTTCTAGGGGAATCCTAGCTCTTACTGATGCAGAATTAAGAATAAACTCTTGTGCAGCAAGTGCTTTGAAGTTAATACATAATTCATATTTTTCCCACACTTTTACAATGTAACTCATAAAATTGTGAAAAAATAGCATTAAAAGAAAATCACACTACTGCATTGTGCAGTCAGAGAATACCTTTCTAATATAAGTATGGAAATTAATTCATAAAAATATGAATTATACGTTAACATTAGAAACACAAATGGTAATGTAAACAAACAGTGGAAGACGTAGTAATCTTTGAATACGTTCCCAGCTTGACTTCTTATCCGTTCTGTGAGACACATTTCTGTGGAGGGTGCCAGCCAAGCCTGGGCCAGGATACAGAAGTTCTTTCCAACTCAGTTTAAACTCGCCACTTGCTGCAACGATCACAAAGAGCCTTTATTCGGAGGGATCCCAGGCTGCTTAACAAATCAGCCTGCAGCCTGTGCCCAGAGTTCATGTCTTCTGCCATAGAATGAAAATACTTCTGGAGTGAAACAGGATAATTGCTTAATAGGAAATACTTTTATAAAATATGCAGAGCAGAGCAGGAGTGATGCGCAGAGGGCTTTATGGAACATGAAGTGCATTTGTCTTCAGCTTTCTGGCTCACCCCAAGGAAAACTCTCCAAATCCATTCTACTACTCTACGTACTATCAAAATCCACCCTCGATACTTCAATGGCTCAGACTGATTCAGACGGGAAAAAAAAAACAAACCCAAAAAGCATTGCATTGATTGAATGAGCTAAATGCAGCTTCCAGCAAGGCATGGCATTTTTTTGGAGTCATCAGTAAAAAAAAGGAAATCCATTCAATTTACTCTGTGTGTTGTGCTGGAACCCTCTCAAAACAGACATGACTGCAAACCTGGCAGTATCCTCTGATGCTCTCACAACCAACGTCATCGCACAAGACAGGTTCTTGAGGATGTTCTGCCAATTTTGTAACTCACCGGGTCTCCCTTGGCATAGATGAGGGGAAGAAGCCTCTGGAGAGTTTCTAAGGAGAGCCTTGACTTTGTAACGCCCTCTATCCACTGAAAAAAAAACAGAATTAGGACTGTAATGGCACGCTGCATGGCTCATCCCTCTTCCTCTGGCGTTTGAAGAGGAGAGATAATTACAAAGATGGTTAATAGATGGAAAAGGAGAATTGTTTCATTCTTTACCTTGCCTGCTTTTGCTGCAGTTTAGTCATAATAATGAGAGTTTTTGATAAGCGAGCTTCAGATTGAGTCACTGGTATCTCAAGTGAGTAAATAGATTTTGGTATTAGTCTGAGGAGCTAAGCAGAGCAATCATGCGCTGCTCTCGGAAGCCGGCAGGCACAAAGGGGAGGCAAACGTGTCTGGAGAGGGGAGAGGATCCTTGGCTCTCGTTCTTGCTGACTCGGGGAATCACCTTGAAATGCCCTGGGTCAGCTGATGGGGTGTCCGAGCAGCCTCCGCACCCACTGAAGCCCATGGGAGATGCAGGGACCGTGTAGGTTTGAGGGTCACTGTGCCTCATGGTGGGGCCTGGGATTGGAAACACCCAAAGCCAGTGACTGACTGGGAACGTGTTCTCAAGCCGTATTCGTGGCACAGCGTGTCAGAGGGGGAAACCCAAGGCACAGAGCTATGCATTATCTCTTAGACCCAGCTGGTTCTCATTATAGTCTTTTGCTCATTATGCACAGACATAATGGTAAAAGACTTTGAAATGAGTTTGTTGGTGCATATCATCACAATTCACATTTTGAATTCAGGAATAGGAAAATATTGTCTTTGAGACCCAAGGTAGTTGTTGACATGGTTGTTTTTATTTTTGTTTTTACTTCAGTTAGAAAAATCCTGGGAAACGCGAGTACAGAATAATGAAATGATGCACTTTTTCCTGTAATGACGGAGCCAATAAAAGGCAGCCATTGAGAATAATGTCCCAACTGCCAAAGCACTTCATCAATCTCAGCTGCTGCTTCTATGAACATATTATATAATAATGGGTGTTCTTCTACAAAAAAAATACACAGGTCTCTCTCTCTCCTCCCCCTAAATATCACCAGGGAAGCCATTAATTCTACTCTAGTGTTAATTTATTCCATCAGGATGATATATCCATTAATGGATATCATATATCCATTAAACCTTCCACCCTCACACAGAAAGAAATAACAATAGTTCATTGTTAAAAAGACTAAATGATTTTTTTTTTCTTTTTAAGTAACTGATCATATATTTGTCTGACTTTTCCTTCAGGAGGCAAGACTCCACATGCTGATTCTCTTTTATCTAAGCAGTCCAGAGCCTCTTTTCGTTGCCATTGAAGACATAAGTGGCTTCTCACTTTCAGGCTAGCCAGAGCTCAGCCTTTGCTAGACTTAACCCTTTATTCCCAGCTGCAAACACAAGCCATCGCTGCACGGATTTGGGGAGCAAGTCAGGGAACATGCATTCATTCAATTAGTACATCATGAGTTGGAAAGTAAATGAAAGCTGCAGCCAGGCCCTGGCACAGCAGGGCACAGAATGAGGAAACCAAGTACTTGATTTCTGGCAGCAGTAAAAACAGCGTATTCAGTGATAAAAATATGACTGCCATAGCATGGGGGAAAAATCCATAATATTCTTAATAAAATGAATAATACATTTCATATCTCCTTGGGCTATTATTTCAGCTTTTTCTGCAGATTATGCATATATTTACACTCAAGTCATACTTGCAAAGTTATCTTTACTCAGAAGCATATGCACTTTCAGTATAAAAATTGAGATTGCGGAGCACAACTATGCAACAAGGAGTAAATTCACACGTATATCGAATCACGATGGACAGGGCCTTACTCGGGCTTGTTTAAGGAGCCTTATGTAGGTGTTATGAACTTTGTGGGATGAGGTGCTGGAATGGAGGTCTTTGAAGGAAGGCCTAAAAAAGACTACCTATCTGTCAGCCCATCTTTGAAATGAGAAACAAATATTAAAAAGCACCTTTATGACAGCATACAGATATTTAAAAAAAAATTCAAAAAGTTTTAAAAATTTTTTTAAAAGTTGTAATTCCTGCGTAGCCAGTCAAAGGGCCATTCAGTACGTGGAAATTCCAGCAACAGGCTGAATCCTGGGCTTACTGTAAATGAATCAACAACCTAGTCTGCCAGGAAACGAGGCCTTCCTGTCATCTGCACGCATTTTTAGAAAGAATATGAAGCCACTACACAATTCATAAGGTTTAATTTTGCTGAGTTGTTATTAGTTCTGTTTTGTTCGTAAGATTCCACAACGCCCCTTCTAGTTTGCACGTCTATTAATAATATTAAATTCTTTTTCAAAATCCCATAGAGAAAATAGCAAGTTTGTTAATATCATTGCAGAGGATTACGTATGACCCAAACCCCAGAGTCTTTATAAGCACTTCTGGGTCTTTCCACTGCTTTTACCTTATCATTTCCAACTTAAAAGGCTATTGTTATGACTGCAAGACTGCCAAGTTGTCATGCATGATTTATTATGTACAGCAGGTGACTGGTAGTTAGCATTTATCTCAAAATGAATGTTATTTTTTGTTGGTCGGTTTCTTTTTCCTGCAGCTTTCCCTGGGACGTTCATGTTTTTGTCAGTGACAAGATGACAATTCGTATTTTTACCAAAGGATCCAGTGAGTCATCCTATTAACTCAGCTGAAATACATGCTTGCCAATCGTCCTGCCACGGTAAGTCAGTGGGATTTTGCATTCTCTTGGGAAATGTTATTCAGGAGTGAGTCCATAGCGTGCATTCGGTAGTACAAATATCTTTACCTAAAGTAGTAACTTCTCAGTGATGACCACAAACCAAACCAGACCAAATATTGCATATCACACCTATTTTTTTTTAAAGTAATTAAAGTATTTGGGAACAAATGAGAAGGCTGGCTGTGCCTCATACCATGCTATTTACACGGGCTCGGTTTGTTTGAACCTGGAGGCCATGTAAGAAGGAACATCATGCGTTGTGGGAACTGATACGAAGACGTAATGTATCTGGCCTTGAAAATGTTGCCCTGTGAGGGGATCCACATGCAGCTAAGAACGAGCATACCATGAGTCATGATGGAAAAATTCAACATCTAAAAAACCCCAAATCTCCAGGATGACATAACATGGATTATGTGTTCGTACTGGTTGCCTAAATTAAACTCCTTAGTTATTTTGTCCCTCCTGAGAACTCCCAGCTCATCAAGCCAATATCCTGTCACGTTCCAGTAGAGGTGTAGGCTACTCAGTTCCTTTTCCCAGCTTTGTGCTATAGGACAGTACGGCTGCCCTTGGGTTGTACTGCTCTGCCAATTGTTTTCCTTTGGGAGAAGGGGCTGTGCAGGCTGGAACATGACTCTCTTGCTTTTCCCTGTTCCTTGGGTTGGGTTGGAGAAAAGGTAGGACACGTTTTTGTTGATAAAGTCTCTCCTTTTCTGCTTACTTGTTCTGCCCTTGAAGTTGATATTCAGTGTCATAGTCCAAGCAAACTGCTTTCTGCTTAAGTGTATTTTGCACACCATGCACCCTTATCTCACAGGAGAAGAGCATATGGCCTTGAGTTATTATTTGTTATTTCAGGGTAACTAGATGGTAACTGTACTGAAAACTTATGGCAACTCATGCGTTATCTCATGACAACAGGATAAATATACAGGATCTTCACTGCATGCATTAACATTAATGGAAGGAAAAACTCATGAAAAACACTGTCAAACCAGTTTAAATATGTCCCCATTTAGGTTTCCCCAGATGCTTTACTGCTTCTACTTGTCTCATACGCATTTAAATTATCACTGGGACTCCTTCCACATTTGACATTCTTGCCTTCGGAGTTAATGCCAGCTGCAGTCCTTAAGTCACTGAGCATGCAAAATACTTTAAAATGTCCAACAGAAGAGGGAAATGTAGCTTTGAATTAAAGCACAGCTTTAGCAGGATCGTTGAAATCATTAGTGATGCATATAATACGTATGCAGGAAAGCCAATACGGAGATCTAAGGGCATCTCTGGGGTGACCCCCAAAAGCAAGGCTACCACAGCAGCTGTCAAGGCATTTTGCTTGATCTATAAAAGGTCCCTTCGCAACCGATTTCAAGTGCAAACAAAATAAAGATAATGGGAACATTAAAATATTCCGTGCAATTGTTGTAAAACAGACAAATCGGGGAGGAGATAAAAGCAAAGGGAAGAGACTGGAGCTAACGCAGCTGCACAACAACTATGTCAGATGTGTTCGGCTTGAGAATGCCAGCGCAATGCAAACCCTTTGAAAATACACTGAAGCAACGTTATGGACTATATAAAAAGAGAATCTTAAACAGTTTATTGGTGAAATATGAGCTAAATTTGATGAGACTGTCCTCTAGACTGTAAGTATCTGTTTCCATGAAAGTTGCGTGGAACATGAAAGCTGTCAAAATTTTCTTCATTCAGATGTAAAGCCACATCTGCTTTATTTTTTTGACCAAGCTGGCGTATGGCAGAGTGCTAAGAGGTGGTCAAATAAATCTTTTAGCATCATTGTAAAACCAAACGCAGAGTTGTTTGGTCCAAACCCTGGTGAAAAAAATGAGAGTCTCTGATTTCGATATAAAAATAAATAATAAAAATTAGCAAAACTGTGTTTAATGGTCCCACAGTAACTAAACATTTTTCCACGTTGCAACCACTTCATCAGCTGCAAGTGACCACTCAAGGACAAGTTGGGACTTGAATCAGGGAAATATTTTTCTAACCTTACAATAAGGATAATATATCACAAGACTCGACTAGGTCTGATCCGTCTTATTCTGTGCTTCTCTAGCCAGCGTATATAAAAGAAAACACCCTGAAAATTACTTTTCCTCATCGCTTTATGTGGCAGAGATCCTAAATCAGGCAGGATTCAGGGTCCATTGCAGTTTATAGTAACATTTTTAAATCCCATAGACAAAAAACTAAGAAAAATCAGTGGGAAAGAGTTTGAATAGGTTACAAGTACTGATGAAGTGAAGAAAAAAAACCCTCTTTCAATAAACAATTTCAAAGGCTATTTGTGCCTTTCACTGCCACGGTGCTAGTGTTTATGCAACCTTCCATTTACGGACCATGTACAGACTCTAAGATAGGAAAACATGGAATGTGAAACACATGAAATGCTTTTAGGTATTCATGTGGAAGAAATTCCAGAAACTGAATTCTTTGATAGGGCGCAGCAGGGCAGACCCAGGCAAGGCTGGGAACGTGGGTGCTGGCGAGTAAGAGCTCTCAAAGTTTGTGTCACCTTTGTGGTTACCCTGAATGGCATGATGCTGCTGCTGGCAAAGGGGCAGTGAGGTATAGCTGCCTCCAGGGATCATCCTCCAGTGCAAACATCACCAGTTTACGAAGAATGAAGCCATTTTCCAGCCTTTTTTCCCGTTAACTGACCTGTCCCCGGCACTCGCTTGTGTACGGCTTTGTCTGGCCACTGTGGTCACATGCAGTGCGTTGCCTTCCCTTCATCCCTTGGTCTCTCTTGTTTTACACAATGCTTTGACTAATTACAGAGTCCATACTGCTGCTGATTTATTGTAACTGAGGCTTATCTGCATTAATAATAACTCCTGACGTTAGCCTGAGCACCTCAGTAAATAAAATTGCTACTGCTTTAAGAAATAAGGTTCCTAATGACTATAAAATTGCCTGGAAGTTGTTCTTGTTGTCAGATAAGATTAAGGAAAAGAAAAGGAGAAAGTCCTTCTAGGGAAGTGCAGGGTTATGTACTGTGTTGCAAGCTGGAAGAAAATTAGTAAATAATAACCATTTTAAAAGTTTATTTATCTCTATCTGTAAATTAATTACATTCTTGACAACTTAATTCCTGCTTTTCCTAAGACATTTCATTTTCCTTGTTTGTCAAAGTCAAAGGCATTATTTCAGCACATAATTCTTAGTATTTATCATAAGACGTTTCTCAGACATTAATGTTGAGGCTCTGAACTCAGAAGGCACCACTGGATTCTTCAGGAATCACTTTAGACAAATGACATTTTGAGGTATGACACTTCAACACAAAAGACATATTTACTGATGTTACCTTTTCCTGTCATTTTAAAATCTTGGTATATTGCAATGCAATCTAAAATAACTAAAAACTTCTAGCAATAAAGGAAGGATTTCTAAGCTTATTTAGGGATACTTCCATCTTCTGACTTTCAAAAAGTGTTTGAAGAGGGTCCCTCTGCTAAAAAAGGGGATTGAATTTCAACGTTCCCTTCTCGAAGCCCTTTTCTTTGCATCACAGCATTAACCTGGAGAAGCTCTCTCTCGGTTTTGCGATACCAGACCAAGCACATCACAAAAACTACTGCTTGTACAACAAGTCCGGCAACTATAAGTTTGCTAGTAGAACGTTAGAGCTGGTCCACCGTAATCTGACGCATCAATAACACAAATGTGGCAGCAAAAGGTTTATGCAAAACTCTGGCCTCCTGATCTCTCGCCGCACCCAGTGTTGTGCTGCTTCCACAATTCACAGTGGCTTGCTGTAACAGCTATTTTTGATGATAAAAAAAAAACGTCCTGGGATGTCATAAGGGCTATGAAGGATGGACAGACATTTTTCATAATAATAATAATTAGTGGTAGTAAACGAATTCGCATGGGGTCATAACAATAAATAGCTAATGGTAAAGTCATAAGCATGTAAAATAGGCAGTTCTGTGGATGGCAATTTCTCTCCCTTTTCGTTTCTCCTAAATGCCTGCAGAAACGTGTATTTCTGAGTATGTATGAAACATACATGTATTTGCATGTTAGGTATATGGACAATACTATACCAGGAACAGGTACCAGGAGCAATACCAGGAACTACATGGTCGTACCAGAACTGTGGGACTGAATCCAAGACCTTCACACCATCAATTCAGTGGCAATAAAACTACTAACTTGGGGCCTGATTTAGCCAACTTCTAAAGCACGCGTTTAACTTCAAACATATGCTTAGTTCCGTTCTTTTTTTCTGTAATGAGGCCAGAAAGGTGCTTGCAATTACATATATTCTTGATTAGCTTGCTTTGGAGCTGGTACTGTAGTAGAAATATGTGAAAAATAGCTCCATAATATTCCCAAGGTATTTGTCGGTTCACAAGTTACTTGAAATTACTGAAATACAGAATGTGGAATCCGAAGGCGAGGGAAGGAAAATATATGACAGCGTACATATGGAGTCACTACTGATTAAGAAACAACAGGGTAGACTTTTCGGTAGTGTTATTACTCCGTATGATTTTACTTTATTTATATTCTTGAGCTGTAGCTGAAAAAAATATGGTTTAGCCATCTGTCTGCAGAAACATTTCTCCATGCTGCAGTAGTACATTTGCAGTGTTCCCAGATACCCAAAAGTCACTTCTTTCACCCAGCTGGGTGACTCACTGAGCTGCTTCAGATCACACCTGAACGTCACCTGAGTTTCACATCTCCAGTCGCTTTTCTTCAGTCTCCTCCAAACTCCAGCGTTGCACCAGCCGGGCTGGGAGACACGGCTTTCTCTGGGCAGCGCTCCCCAGCGCTGCCTTCTGAGAAACAGCCATCGGCCTGCAAGGATTTCGTAGTTTTTCCATGGAAAATGCATCATGAAGTTCAGTGTCGTGTTATAATTCCCATCCTGTTTGTATGCAGTGCTAAGGAATACAGTCGTCTTTATTTTTGTATTCTTTTTAGATTCTCAGGTAGCATTTCAACAGCAATGAACTGAATTCCCTTGCTATGTAACAAATAATTTATTGCAATTATTTTAAAATTCTTTTCAGTTTCCCTGAATTCTCTCTGTACTAAGCTCGCACAAACCCAAGAGAAATATTCTTAAAACGAGCCTTAGCTAATACGTTCAACAGCAAAGGAGAAAGCAAAATTATAATGTTTGTGCAGACAAAAAGAAATGATTTTCAGTAATCAAAGTTGTTTTCAGTAGCTGTACCTCCGGCTATAAACTGTCCAAACAGCAGCATCCCGTGGGTTGAGGATATCCATGTATGATTCGGGAGAGTAAAGAAATGCCCAAAATAACTGTAGTGACACTGACATCAGTGACATTACACCTTGGACACCTAATGCTCAGTGACATTTTCTTTTCTGTAGTTCCTTAAATTCTTTATTTACTGTAAGCACACCTAATTATATAATTCTATGGTTGTGTTTAATTATATCACAATATACATAAATAAAATCTAAAAAATAAGGGATTCACATTCCCATTACAAAACATTAATTAAAACAAAGTTTACATATGATCAATTGGACCAAATTTAAAACAAATGTTGCAGTGTTTGCAACTTTTTCTTTCTCATTGTAAAAAGTAAATAAATTATCCATGCTAACATCTGTCTGCTTGCTAGCTATGACAATAGGAAGACAAGATATAATATTAAACTGAGGAATTCCAGAGCCTGAGCTGGAATATTTCTTTACAGGCTTCTTTACTGGCTTTCTTGTGAGGTTTTAGGGTACCAGTGCAAACTGGAAGGGGTTTTCTTATTGGTTCTGGAAACCATAACTTGTAGCATTGGTACATTTGTGTGGGAACATGGTTAATGGGTTAGAAAGAAAATATTTTCATAGAATCATAGGGTTGGAAGGGACCTCTGGAGATCACCCAGTCCAACCCCCTGCCAGAGCAGGGTCACCCACAGCAGGTGGCACAGGAACGCCTCCAGGCGGGTTTGGGATGTCTCCAGAGACGGAGACTCCCCCACCTCTCTGGGCAGCCTGTGCCAGGGCTCTGCCACCCTCAGGGTAAAGAAGTTCCTCCTCGTGTGGAGATGGAACTTCCCATGGTCAAGTTTGTGCCCGTTACCTCTTGTCCTGTCCCCGGGCACCACTGAACAGAGCCTGGCCCCATCCCCCTGACACCCACCCTTTAAGTATTTAGTTGATAAGGTCCCCCCTCATCCATCTTTTTTCCAGACTGAAGAGACCCAAATCCCTCAGCCTTTCTTCATAAGAGAGGTGTTCCAGACCCCTCAGCATCTTGGTAGCCCTTTGCTGTCCCCTGTCCAGCAGTTCCCTGTCCTTCTTGA
>VXBH01008159.1:164740-219919 GCA_013400035.1 Rynchops niger | reverse complement strand
GTCACTGACCTCCAACTAGACTCTGTGCCCCTAATCACGACCCTCTGAGCTCTGTCTTTTAACCAGTTATGTATCCACCTTACTGTCCATTCATCAAGCCCACTCTTCCTAAGCTTCCCTATGAGGGTGCTGTGGGAGACCATGTCAAATGCCTCGCTTAAGGTAGACCACATCTACTGCCCTCCCCTCATCTATCCATCCAGTCATGCCATCATAGAAGGCTATCAGATTAGTCAGACATGATTTCCCCTTGGTGAATCCATGTTGAGTACTTCTGATAGCTTTCTTTTCCTCCACATGCCTTGAGATGACGCCCAGAACGAGCTGTTCCATCATCTTTCCATGGGTGGAGGCGAGGCTGACCGGCCTGTAGTTCCCTGGCTCCTCCTTCTTGCCCTTTTTGAAGACTGGAGTGACGATTTTGCCTCAGAAACATAAACTTAACAATTATCGAACATCCAGTTTGATGGTGACAAGTGGTATTAAAGGATGCGTGCGTATAGATGATCCACAGAGACTACAGTACATCCAAGGCTTATGGCTAGATAAACAACGAGTGTGTCGCATCAGTCCTGCTTTTTAAACAGACTTCCTGGTCTTTCGGTGGTTTTAACTATGCAAGTCGCTGAAGATAGAGGTAGATTTCTAGGCAGGACAGAAAGAACAAATTTACTCATTTTGCTCATTTTATCTCTTCACAGTGAAATTTATTTGGAGTTTCATTATGACCACCAAATATTTCATGTTATTAACCTTTGAGCAGCTTTAAATGAAGTCTGTATGGTTTACTGCATTTACTTTGAGTCATGGATTATACAATAACACAATGGTTTCTCAGCAGGATTAAAACCTGAGTACATTAAAATTCAATTAAAAGCCTGTGACAAGTGCAGCGGTTGTCAGACCGTTAACTGGGATTGTGTTTCTGTAAAATGAAGTGCTTTGGTACTGCATCGAGGAAGGAAGGAAGATATATTTGCTATAACCAAGTGAAATGTCAGGCTCTCTTGTATTTGAGCAATTTCTGACATCTGTCTGTTAATTTCTGTTTTTTTCCCTAGTTAGCCAACCGACATCACAATGACTGAGGACTTAGACCACAGATTCAGTAGTCTCACCTGGGATCAGATTAAAATCCTGGATCAAGTTTTAGCTGAGGTCATTCCTATTCATGGGAGAGGAAATTTTCCAACCCTGGATGTAAAGCCGAAGGATATCATTCATGTGGTAAAGGAACAGCTCATTGAAAAGCAAATCAACGTTCGAGACATCCGCCTGAACGGTTCGACAGCCAGTCACATCCTAGTAAAGCAGAACGGAACCAGTTACAAGGACCTAGACATCATTTTTGGGGTGGAACTTCCAAGTGAGCTTGAGTTCCAGGTTGTGAAAGAAGCAGTTCTTAATTGCCTATTGGACTTCTTGCCAAAATGTGTTAATAAGGAAAAAATCACAGCTCAGACCATGAAAGATGCCTATGTGCAGAAGATGGTGAAAGTCTCCACTGACCACGATCGCTGGAGTCTTATTTCACTGTCAAACAACAGCGGCAAGAATGTGGAATTAAAGTTCGTCAACTCGCTCAGAAGACAGTTTGAGTTTAGCGTGGACTCCTTCCAAATCATATTGGACTCCATACTAAATGTTTACAGAGCAACAGACTGCAAACTGACAGAAGACTCTCACCCCACTGTCATCGCTGAGAGTATGTATGGAGACTTCAACGAAGCAATGGACCACCTGAAGTACAAACTGATTTCCACACGGAACCCGGAGGAAATCAGAGGAGGTGGCCTCCTGAAGTACAGCAATCTCCTGGTTCGTGACTTTAAGCCAGCAGATGAGGCTGAAATTAAATCTCTGGAACGTTACATGTGCTCCAGGTTCTTCATTGATTTTCCAGATGTTGCTGAGCAGCAAAGGAAAATTGAGTCATATCTGCGCAACCACTTCATTGGGGAAGAGAAAAGCAAGTATGACTACTTGATGACTCTGCGTGGAGTCGTAAATGAGAGCACAGTCTGTCTCATGGGACATGAACGAAGACAAACTCTGAATATGATCACAATTTTGGCTTTAAAAGTGCTCGGAGAACAAAATATCATCCCAAATGCAGCCAATGTAACATGCTATTATCAGCCTGCTCCATATATCAGTGACAGAAACTTCAGCAATTACTACATTGCTCATGGACAACCACCTATCATCTACCAGCCGTACCCATTTCACATACAAATGCAAAGCGGCATGGTTTAGCGGCAGGAGGTTCCTCAATCTCAGCGCATACACTCTTCTCTCTTTCTGGTTCTCTCCGTAATAAAGGCCTCATTAAAGCAAGTTTTATCATCATTTTTGATTTAAGGACATATTGTTGTGCAAGTTGCCAAAGTTATTTGGTTGGTCAATGTCTAAATAACCATTAAGCAGATCGTAAAAGAAGTGAAACGTCTAGCATTCATGAATTATTTATACCTTTATGTGTGTTTGGGCTATACTTTTTTGTTTTCAACGTAAAGAGAAGGATATAAATTATTCTAATTTTATAATATGAAATGCACTAAGTTCTGGGTTCAAAAAAAATCTTAAGCAAAATTTAAATAGTGTAAAAGAAAAGTTAAGCCAAGAAAATACCTCTCAGTAGAAATGCCTGATTTTAGAAGTGTTAGTGTTCTGGGTATGTTGAAGCAGATCATCTATCAGTTATACCCATGCAGTTCCAGCAACATTTTTTCGCAGCGCCTTTTGAAAATACACATTGATGGGCTGTCTCTTGGTGGTTTGAGCTCTGCTTTACAGGCTCTGGTCTGATCACTCTTCAGCTCCCATTAGAGACGTGAGGTCCCTCTCCTCTCCGGAGTACTGCTTAGTGATGGTTAGCCGGAACCATCCCCACCAAGAGCAGACTCAGTAGTTTTGATCCAAAATTCCCGCTGATCCGAGTGAGAGATTTGGCTGCTTAAGTAACGCAGCATTGGACCCCAGGATCTGCCTCGCAGATAATGAAAGTTGTAAGAGAGACAACTATTCTGATTAAATTGGTCTCGAAAAACAAGGCGATAGCATGAGAGAGAAGGTGAAAATTGAGCACATAGGGCTTGCTTTCTATTGCTAATTTCTTATTGATCAGAGATGCTTTAATGCATAATAAACAGAGTCAGGAAAAACAGAAAAGCCCAGGACTTTTGTTTTTAGGTAAATTAAAGCAAATCCTTGGCAGTGGCATTTGAAAAAATATTTTATATTGGCAATGTCCTGTATATGTTTAAAAACCTGCACACGTACGCTAGTAGCAAATGACAATTTATCTTGTGATCAGGAAGTAAAACCTTAGTTACAAGTTATTTTGTGGGTGTTTACCAAAGATAAGTTTTAAACATGTCACATAAGTGCCTCCCTGTGCCAGTTGCTCCATGAAAGTCATAACGCTGTTGGCAATCACACTAGAGAGCACCTGAATTACAAAAAGGGAAACATATTCCCTTGGTTCTCCACCGATGGGTCACAAAGCGGTTGTAGCACTGAAGGTCAGAGAGGTTTACACCATTTGCTTCAGGATAAGCAGGTTTGGGACAGATGGATCTAAGGTGTTCTCACCGAAACTCCCGTGGTTTAGATGCTGAATATGGTACAAGAAGGAATATTAATGAAAAGGAGATGTGCAATGGGTGCGGTTGTAAAATTGGAACAGCCAACTGGACATGCAAGCAGTAGAGTTTCTTACATCTGACGCTTAACACGTCACTGTGTCACAGCGCGCGTTCATTACTGGCACATCACTGCGCGTCCTCCTTGCCATCTTCAAAAACGCTGACTGCATTTTAGCTGCTTACAAGAGCCGTCGGGTCTTAGAAACTTCTGCTACTTGGGAAACAGTGTTTGATTTATTTTACGCAGAAATACGCTACATACCACTATTTTAAATCAAACATTTCTAAAATTTCTAAGGTCTATGAAGTCCTATTGCCAGTGAAATGTAGCTTTCCTTTTTGCCATTGTATGCCTGTACAGTAGAACAAAGAGCTGTTTAAAGACAACTTCGTTGACCATCATTGCTAAAGTCAACTCTTTTTGGTAAAATATAGTGCAAACCCCAATGTTTCTGTAACATAAGAAGGGTGTACTAATCTACTTGGAAGCTGATTCATTGTGTGACATCTTTCATGAATATAGTATTACTATTTTTGCTAATTTTTCAAGGGTGTCCAGTTCCATGTCTAAAAGCACACTTTATTTCACTTCCACTAGTATCTTTCCATTGGCTAAACTGTAGTTAATAAATTCGGTGATTCTAATTGCTATGTTCTCAAATGCGATAAAACCATATTTGCATGTTAGCGCTTCTAGGGGTTTCCCCCTGTCGGAAGTAAAATGGAGTGAAACATGATGTATTTCTTATTTCAATTGAACTGTTTAGAGTTCAAAGGCAACCTTTACATTTTGTTTGGTATTTGCCAAATTAAATAGCACTGTGAAATTCTGTAAGAGCCTTACGTAGGTTATGTCCCTGCTAACGCTTGTGCTTCAACACTCAGTGCCTGTGATCTGCAGGGCTGAAGGCTGGACTGGGCACAGCCGGGACTTTCCAAGGAATCTGTGGGAGTTAGGCATCCAAATGCCTTGAGTTTCAGGAGGGACTGGGCTCCTAAGCTCCCTGAATTTGTTTGAAAGTCTCGGTCCATCTGCATTGGCCTGTGACCTTAATGTAATGTAGCCACATCAACTCATTACTCCTCCACTCCTGGTTTCCTTGCTTGCCTGGTGGAGAAATGGGTTGATCTTCTCAAGAACTGGGAAACAGGTCAGCCAAGAAGAAGCATTTTCAACATGTCATGATCCATGATTTCAACATGCCAATGATCCATTACCTGGAGAAATATTTCAAAAAGTTGTTGTTTGGGGTTTTTTTTTTAACAAACAAGTAGAAACATGTATCACCCTGTATAAAGGACTACAATTCTTTTTTGACTCGGACATTGTGAATATTATCAGGAATGGTGAACTAGCTCTGGATTTATATAAACCAGCCTGTATAAACCCTGTACAGCAACTGTTTATTTAAATATATATATGTAATTCTTTTACGTCTCTATTTACACATCCAGGTTAGATAAGGAAGGACTCAGGCAAAGTCCATGGAGTTAGTGGGAAGAATCCACCTACTGTAATGGGCTTTGTGTGAGACCCCAGGAAAGAGTAAAGGACTTACGTGAGTACCTAGAGGTAAAGGTACAAAGACATCAATATGCAAAAATGTCTCAGGTATAAATAAACCCTTTAAATTTATTGAAAAAGGTCTTGTATTTCTTACCTAGGGTAGTTCAGTCTTGAAGGTTAAGTGAGGTTTATATATAAGTATATATAAAAACTCATGTAGCTACACATACACGGGCAATTAACGAAATCTGGTGGTTTAAAATATTTCCTTCCAGATGTTATATTGATACCTGGCAGCAGTATTTGACCTGGAGAGGTTTTTTCAAGGTAGTAGTGATTCTGTGAACTACTATTGAAAAGGGGATGACGTTGATTAGACTGCTGCTTGCAAGACAGTGACATCAATGTGCAAGATTAAATATTGTAACCTCTTCTCCAGCTGTTACTGATTTTACTATGTGCAGATATAAATCTACAAAGAGTTGAGAGTTTTCTCAATACCGGTCTCCTGAGCTTCATGTTTACATTATAATTATATCTTGTTGTTACAATCTGTTCAATAATTATAATACCTGGAAACTGTAATGCTGATTTTATTTCATCACATAAAACTTCTTAAGGTTTACAGCTTAAAGTAATCTAATGTTGTCGGGACCTAAGTGTTAAAGTTTCAAATGCTTTCCTAAAAAATGTCGTTTGAATTTTGTGTTACATTGTAAAAGGTCTTTTTGAAGCATATACTTTATGGTAGTTCCTTTAAAATGTACTTTGTGAGCTTTATACTCGACACATCACAAAGGTTTTTGCAATGGATAAAAGAAATGTAAAATCGTCCTCAGTGGAGATGTGGTATCGTCTGTCGTGTCGCACTGAGCCTGCAGGTCTGTGAAACAAGGGATCTGATTTACCACCCCGTCCCTTCAGAGCTCTAGCTGTGTAATTTGACTGATGTTAGAGAAGTTACCTCAACATCAATTCGGAGTTGCACAGGTGTGTATCCAAGATGATTTGTAGAAATACCTGGAGAAGGGCCAGCAGAGAGAGTTTGGCAAGGTCAGCATGATTCTTAAAGCTCGGGTTTTGTTTGATACATTTTTCTATTAAACTAAACAAATGGAAGGGTTTTCAGGACAAAGCTGCAGATGAAAGAAGAAGTATTTCACATAATGTGCCATCTGAAGCTGTTGAAAAAATATTGTGATGCTAAAAATGTGTACTAATCACACAACTTTGTAGGTCATTAGTCCACAGTGTTGACTAGTGCCTTTGGGTATTTGGGGAGCGATCATTAAAATAACTTTCTTGTTTAACGTATGTTTTCCTTGTAATACCTTCATTATTCTGGTTGAACGTCAATTCTAGCAGCCAAAACTGGCGTGTTATAACTCCACGAGCACTAAAGATTTGGTTAGGGTTTGGTAGGTCAAAAAACCACCCAACTCAAATTTACCACTGATCCGCTGTCAGACCTGCGCTGAAGGTTCCAGAACAACCGGGTTCTCATTAGTGTCTTCCATACATTTGAATGGCTCTACGCTAGTTGTCAAACAGGCTTGTGTCAAATATTCACATTTTAAGTGCCTAGATATATATTTATATAATAAAAACATGACTGACTACTCGGTAAATAAAATTAATACTTAACTTGACAAATGATTTGACTTTACATATGCCTAATAATACATTTTACCTCCACTAAATGCACATCCCCATAAATCTAAACACATATTTATCCAGGCCGCAGAATTCTTGTTGAGTATGAACGTGGCCAGTGCCAGTGATGTTGGACCACGGTCAGAGAAACTCCTACAAACTCTGAGGTTTCAGTTAGGCGATTTAACCACATTCGTCACAGTTAGATTTCTAGTTGCTTACTTGGATTTTCTCTTTTGGGGGGTTTTGGTTTTTTTTTCATTGGGTGGAGTTATTTTGTTTCATGGGCTGGATTTTGGACTACTGCTTATTAATTCAACCCCATTTTTTTAAAAGGACAAGCTAATATTGTTCTTTCTTCCTCGTGGTATCAATATGCGAGTAGATACTCTGGAGGAGGGGAAGGAACATGTCAGAGGTCTTGTCCCCATGTGAGAGCTTGGAAATTCCTGACTTGGGTGTTTATGGCCTTTTAGCCTCTTGTGGTGTTGGCTGCACAGTGAAGACACCTGCTGCAGTTCACATAAGGCAAAGATGGTGGAAAAGGGGAGGAAAAGCAGCCGGGATTGGTGTGCCTCGGCAGCCTGAGGGTGCCGGAGAGGTTCCCTTGCCCTCGCCAGCCCCTTCGTGCTGCCCCCCAAAGCCCCTTCGCTATCAAACACCTGATGGGATTGAAGGGCTGGGAAGAGGAATGGCAACCCGCTGTGCAGGGGAATCCGCGGATCTCCTCTCTGTTTTAGTGACGCTCAGAAATTGACTCAAAATGGTCTTCAACAGTTTACCACTTTGCTTCATGGCTGCGTAGCTCTCCCTGGGCCACGCAGTGCCATCCCGGGCTCTGGGTACAGGAGGGCAGTGAGACACCTGTAGTCTGGGGAAAACTTTTTTTTTTTTTTTTAACATTGCTCAAATGTGCTCTTTCGCCTGTTTTTCGTAGTGGAATGGATACATTTTTGTAAAAGCCTTCCCATTTTTTTAACCAGTAATAAGCATTTGATCATAATTTCATTTCCTGAACATTTTTCTTTTACACAGACATTCTGCCTCTTTAATAAAATGGTCAGTGGGAAACGGGAAGGCAGCCCACATAGGGGAGTTTCCTTTCCTTAAATACTCACCAGACACGTTTCTGAGGAATTCGAAATCTAAGGACATACATGATGGTAACGGAGGGCTGTTTTGTTTTCTGGTCCATCTCCCATTTTTTCTGCTCCATCAGTCTCCATCATTAAATACTATTTCATAAGCAAGTGATTTTCTTCTTACCAGCTGCTTCCATGCTCAGCTCCATTTCGTCTTGTACCATTGCAGAACCTGTGTTTCTGAAGTCGCAATAGGTTACCATGGAAAGCAATTCAATACTGTAATAAATACACCGGAAGGCGGCTCACTCGGCTATGCGTTACAAAATAAAATTTTAAAAAAAGTCCCCCGGAGAACTGGACCTGGATCACGTGCATATATGTTTATGGGCGAGTGTGTGCTTGTATGTACACAGGTTAATGTGATTTTTGTGTTATATTTTCCCTGTGTGCTCGGTGCATTGTGAGTACAGACAGCGTAGCAAACCCCACCGAGATGCCGCCCTGCTCCCTCCCAAACCCTGCCCGCCGACACAAGCCCCTTTTTCCCCATCCTATATTACGTTTTCCTGTAAATATTCTCATCCTGTTGTTGATAAGGATTTATTTCGCACTCGTTCTGTTTCGCTTTCTGGAAGAGACAGGAACGTGATGCTGCCCATATGTTCCTGTATTTCTAGACACACACACAACCGGCGGCATTTCAGCATCCTTGGCAGCTGCCCGGTGCCGGCTTTGCCATCCCGTTTTCCCTGCAGAGGGGAGATGGTGTTGGGAGCACGGCAAGTCTCGTCTCAAAAGGCTGGTGCAACCCCGCGGTGCTCTCACCATTTATGCCCACAATTTTTTCCTCCTGCGTTTTATCGGCTCCTGGCATTTTCCAGACAATAGGCTGAAATTGCAGCTCATAGTTTTGCCTAAAGGATAAAAATGGATGTTGAAATATATCTCTTTTTATTGCATTGCTTGCTTATCCCTAGAAGTTTCCAGGTAATGACGTTTTCCAATCAAGGATCTGGATTCATTACCTGCGTTGAATGGCTTATATACCCAATCCGGTCAGAAGAAAGAGCTGTGAACTTCTCGTATTAAAGTACAAAAAACTCATTACGCTTCTTTAGAAGTTGATTAAACTGAAAGTTCCAGCCCAAACACTCAGTCACGTTTTCAATCAAGCGGCAGAAAGACGACCAGAAGAAACAGCGTCGTAGTTGTTGAGTTTAATAGTGTGGGACAAGCACAGCTGGTCTAACATTAAACTCTAAATAATTTATTGCATCGATTAGTCCTTTCATTGAATAATGTATTCAGTCAATGAATTTCTCAACTCTTATTATGGGAAACAAGAGCGTCAGAAGTCTTTTCATCCCACGTGCCAGCCAGGCACAGGCTTCCTATGGCTTCCATGGAGGCAACCTACAGAGATGCGCCCGGGTGGGCCTTGATGTGCTCTTCTGAACCAAAATGTGAAAGTCTTCCCCTGGTTTCTAAGTAAGGTCATAACAAGAAAACAGGTTATAGTAAAAACATTACCGAAAACTTGTGGGAGAAGCATGTTTTAGATAAAAGTTTGGCTCCTTTTGGAGTCAACAAGGTTATTAAGTTAGACTATGAAGCAGAGCTACAATAAAACATAATAAAAGGAAAAATATTTTAAAATGGGTAGTGGTTTTGTTCTTCAGGTTTAAAAAAATGAGTGATTTGTCTTTATTAGAACTTGTGTTTGACATCATTAGATTAAAAATATTTTTTGTTCACTTCTCCCTTACTTTGTTTCTGGCACTTTGGGTTTTTTTCCCCTGCTTCTGCTCCCTCGTTTACCTCCCCTTTGGTGCTGGGACGTCCTTATGGCTCAAAACACTGAGCAGGGTGTAAAAAAACTCCCTCCTGCACGTCCAGTGTGTCCATCTGACACGGTCACTGCTGGAGCTGCGAAGTGATGAACTGAACTATTTCCTCATTGTTGCGTAGCTGTGCAGACCCAAGTCATGGGGCTATTTTTCAGTTGTTATTATTTCACTATTCATCCCTTATTAAATGATCGTGGCCTGCCCTGCCTTCCCTCACCGGTGTGTGAAGACTTTGTGCGATGACAGCGTGAAAATCAAAATACAGCCACTGAAATGCCACCTCCTGGTAACTATCGGAGTGTCTCACCAGTCGCGTTCGCCAAAGCGGCAGTTCTCCCGGCAGACGACTTCTGAGCTCAAATGGTGGAGAGAAATTGGTTTGAAGGACACAGCATTTCCCCTCACACCTGCTTGAAAAATATTACAGTTTTTATTGGCAGCTTAGCTCTGTTTACTTTAACAGCATTGGGTCTTCAAATCCGTGTAGAGGGCTGGCAATCAGTCCGAAGGGCTCCCAGGTTGCTTAAAATCAGTGGAAAAGTCTTTCCTGGCTCTGCCCTGATAGCCCACCCCCTGAAACGGAGCAGTAACTCCCTTTCTTTGCATACATGGATGCCTCAAAAGAATAAGCAAAGGCGGCAGAGCTGGAAAATGTGCATGTATAGGTTTTGTGCAGCTCATGCTAACAGCGATTGACCGTGGTTTTACAGTATTAAGTTGTAGAGCTCAATAAAAGTCAGGTAAGAAGACTGAAGTATATAAGAGAACAGTAAAGATAGAAGCTTTGGGGTTTTTTTTCAGTCGTGGTTGCATCTCAGACACTGTAAAAGCCGATTTTAGAGCCACTGGAAGTCATTAGAAATCCTCCCTTCAATATTGATGGGGCTTGGATCAGGCTCAGCCTTCTGCACATGGCTTTCTGCTGCTGATTTATCATGAACGGAAGATTTTGAGATTGCTTTTCATTTAAAAATACGTGTTTTCCTCCTCCTTTCTTCTCCCCTTTTTTCCATTTGAAGCCTCCTCCAGGCTGGTCGTTCGTACCCACGCCGCTGGCCCCTCGGGCAGCTCGGTCTTGGGCAAACCCTGGGGGCATGACTCGACCCCGGCTGCTGCACCTCATGGCTGGTGGTCACCCGCTTTTACCCCCTTATGCGAATTGGTTTGCTTGGCTATTAAAATGAGAAGGGGAATATGTGCATTTAATCAACCTGAAAACGGAGTACGGAGCATTAATGGAGGTAGTGGAGCAGCTGAACCGAATCGAGCCCTCTGCTTCGACAAAAAGTCAAAATAATTGAAATTGCAAAGCACAGCCTCTTGGAAATGCAGCAAAATGAGCACACGTGAGTCATTTTTTTCCTGTGGACAGGTTCCTTCCCAAAACCTGGCTTGTTTAAAGCCTGGGCATCCCCCAGACAAGGACCATTAGGACATCAGCTCCGTGATGAACTCCATGTTTCTGAAACAAACCTGCAATTTAAAATTGGGAAGATATATGACATCTGGGAAGATATATGACAGCCAGGGGTGAGTGCATGGCAAAGGCGCGAGGAGTTGGGGAGCCACAAGCATTTCCCCATGTCGGTGATCCCCAGGGGCCGGGGGACCTGTGTGACACATGGTGGGGTGATTGATGATACCCATCAATCTGGATGCCTGAGCTCCCCTGCCCATAAGGTGAGCTGCCAAAGAAGTGGTTGTTCACTCGAAACCTTTGGCTGAAGCAAGTTAAAACCATGTTCTCCCCCATTTTGACAAATCAACGGTTTTCACTGGAGAATGTCCCTCTCCTTCTTGTCAAATTTGGGGAGGGATGGAGGGAAGAACTGAGGTTTGGGCTCGTGAGTTCCTGGTGACTAAACTCTTGATGCTTTACACATCACCTATCTGTGGAAAGCCACAGAAGAAGGATCCCAGCATGGAGCTGCTCTGTTTGTCAGGGCGAGATTTGATGATCTTGTCTTTGTTTGGGAGGCAGAATGGAAGCTTTTGCCATGTCCATCTCCTGCCTGTTGACCATGAAGCACCCTCTGCCCCGCTCCTGCCGGGGACAGCAGCTCTGTGGAAACACTGCTGGACATCATTATTTATGGTGGTTTAGTCACCCTGGAAACAAAGTAGATGCTACCAGACATGACTTTTAACACAGCTAATTATATCATTAGTGTCAGTACCACTTAACAACTGGCATATACCTTCCCTGGTCCAGAGCTGGCAACGTTGCCATGGGAATGACCCAACTCCACGCCTTGGTGGGGACGTACACAAGATGCACCAGGACCACAGTGAGGTGTCACAGCTTTCTGCTGCTCGTCCCGGGGCAGGTTTGCTGGCTAATCTACATTCCGCATTTGCTAAAGAATACTATTTGGGGGACAAGAAACTGCTCATGAATTCAGTTGAATTTTGTAAACACTCTGCCCCGAAGCATTTCACGCTGCCATCCCTATGGGTGGTACTTCAGCCTCTCATTTCCCATCAGTGGTCCCATCTCAAAATCTACTGAAGCAAAAGAATTCATTACGTGGAAAAAAAAAAAAAATAAAAATTCAAGAGCAAAGCAAAAGCTTTCCTTTCCCTTTACCCAGGACTTCCCAATTGGTTCCAAAAATGTCGGTCGGCATGCCTAGATTTCATAACGGCTCGCAGGAGATTTTGTTGGGCATCCAAACTGTTTGTCACCCAGCATGAGCCTTTGGCTCCACAGGGGACATGACCACGTCCAAGAGCCATGTCCAGCCAGCAGCAGCCCACAAGCAGCTGAGGTCTATGGGCAAGCAAGAAAATGCCGCTTTTTTTTCCCTCCTCAGTTGTACATAATGGGGCCAAATGATTACTGATGGGGTTTCATGAAGTTTAACAATGTTATAACCACACACACAAGAAGAAAGTTGGCTTTGGTTTCTGAGTGAGAAGCAAACCTAATAAATGACCTAATAAATGATCCTCGGAAGAAAATAAAATACTAAGTTATTAAATCCCTGTCCTGAAGGCTGCACACAGCAGCTCTGCAGACTTATCAAGCCATTTCGCCCCAGGAGCAGCCGTTATGGATGGGCTGGTGGCTCTCAGGCTCTTCACCAAGATCCAGCTATGTCACAGAGATGCCGTCACTGTGGCCCGGCTGTGGCTGGTAGCAGTTTTGGGATGGTATGTGAGTTTTGAGAGGCTGGTTCCCCCACAGAGCAGCGGGTGGCAGGTGGGGGGTTCTGAACTAGGGGAAATAAGAAGATGAGGGGTGAGTGGGTGAGTTGTGATTTTAAAGCAGAAACCTGAAAACAGTGTGTTTGTGGAATTGGAGAAATCAGTTAAAAAACAAAGAAAATTACTAAACTGCTCCTGGAAACCACGTGTGCCTGCTTTCCCGCACCTGGGGAAGATGAATCGCTTTGCTAGCAGATGATAACTGATGCATCCAGCATGGCTGGGGGCAGCCAGAGCGGGATAGAGCGGGTTTAGAGGGGGAATATGTAAACTAGGAGGGAGGTGGATGTTATGGAGATGTGCCCAAGGCCCCAAGAAGAAAGCCAAGCGCCCAGAAGATATTTTTCAGCAGAAGACAAATAGTGTAATTTTGGACTGGGCAGTAAGGAATTGTTCTTCTGGGGATTAGGGGGTTCAGCTCCATGATTTAAATGTGATGGGATTTTTTACTCTTTTGGCGAGACTTATATTTATCCCCCCTGCCCATGGCCCCACACAGGACAACTCCAGACCCAGCCATACACACATCTCTGACGCCCCTTTATGACCACTGTAGTCCTCAAGACTCCTCTAACTGCTCTGTGTGCAGCTGTTTCTTGGTCTAAAGCAAAAATAAAATAAAACTGGCAACTGATGATACATCTTTTTGCCTTTGTAGATGAAAACGTCAAAAAGGCTCGAGCCTGCTAATAAAAGGAAGTGGGTGGCTCTTGACTGGAAACCTTTTATTACAAGGTTTGGGCTTGAGGAGACTTGTTCCTGCACCCATCCCGTCCCTTTCTGCCCCAGCCCTGAGAAAGCCAGCAGGAGGCGAGGCTGGGCACCGTCACCCCATTCAGCAGCATGGCTTTGGGCTCTTCCTCCAGCTTCCCATAAGGAAGACCTTGGGGGAAGGTAGGGCTGAAGGTCTCCAACACACCAGCAGAACCTGTTCGTCATTGTTGTTCTCCATGTACCACTCAGTGGCGTGCCCAGAGCCACCCAGAGTGACACCAGCACAGACGCAACTTGGCCAGCNAAAAAAAACCAAAAAAAAAGCTAGAAGATAAATTTGGCCCCGAGGATGGTGTAAATCCAAAGACATTTTGCAGAACCATCTCTGCCGCCTACCACAAGCCCAGGCAGACTCTGCCCCCAGGTGTCAATTATTTCAAAATTGACTCCAGCTGAAGAGCACCTGCTCATAAATATCCCCAAATCCTCCCACATCCTGTTTGCATCATCGCCTCTGTACTCTGGTGGGAGAGAACACAAGTAAATGACTGGCTCACAATGTCTTATGTCTCAAATTTCATGCCGTTTTCGAGTTTTCCTTGTATTTTACATTAAAATGCTTTTTCCTTTTATAACCTTCATTACACATTAGGAAGAGTGCACGCAGACCCAAATAGCTCTTGAATTTATAAATACGGAGCAATTGATGTATTTTATTTTTCAATTATTGCTATAAACAAATGGGATATTTCAGTAATGCTCGAATGTGCTCTGTAAGTAATGCCTCTCATTGTCCTTTAATTGTATGTATTTGGTAAATGAGCTTTAAAGGTTCTATTAGTATTCGTTAGGCAGAGGCTACCATACATTTTCTGCAAAATTAATAAAATATAACTGTTTCCTCTGATCGTGACGTAGCTGAGTTGCAGCCCAGTGCAATGCACTTTTATTACAGGTATGTATTACTGTTTCTTCCCAAAGTCCAGTTATCAAGGTTGCAAAGTGGCTATTTTTAGTTAATGGCTGTGTAACGAATAGAGGTGCGTGCCCTTACCAATTTTCTTGTGATTTTCAGGCCACTGCCGAGCTAGGAAAATAAAACTTGAAATCCAACTCTCCCTTGGTGCTGGAGTGCTAAAATGCTCCCATGAGCATTACTGAGCCAACACCTTTGGGGTGTCGCAGTGCTCCGCTGGGTCAAACGCCCAGGGTCAACACCAAAAGCACAGGAGATGCTGCCAGTGTCCCCTGGGGCAGGGGAAGAGGAGGTGGCCGACCCCCACACGGGGCGATGCAGGGACACACGGCAGGCAGCTCTGTGGAGCCCCAGCTGAGCAAGGAGAGACCAGAACTCAACAGAGCTGATATTAGTAGGAATGAGGAAAGGCAACGTGCCTTTTACACCACCTGGGTTGTGCCATAGAGCCATTAATGGCCTATCAATGTTTTGCTGCCATTAATTCCCACTCCCCCTCACCATCCCTGGAAAATTCAGTACAAGTAGGAGCCTGTTCTCAGAGCCATCATTAACTCAAGCCCTCTTGGTTACAAGATCCTGCTTGGCAAAGCACAGTTTTTTTCCTCTGTGTCCTGAGTTGCACTATTCAGCCAAGCTCATTGTCCAAAATCAGCTCTTGTTGTATCTTTTTATTAGGATCCAGAAGCCTTTATTGCTCTAAAAACAGACTATTTCTCCTCAGTGGTGGGAAGAACCTCTGTGATCGCTGGCGGGTCTTCCTCAAACCTTTACACCCTGCATGGAAGAACTTTAAATGGCCGTGAAGAGAAGTATTGAGTCCACATCCAAAGAGACATCACCCGGCAGCCTCTGGAGAGGCAGGTCCATCTTGGAGGTCCAACCAGAGGTGCTGTGTTTTTCCTGGTGAGGTTAAGGAGAGCTGAGGACATTTTTCTTAGCGAATTAATGAAAACGACCTAATGAGTCACTGGGCATTGGGTCTCCACATAGCAGAAAACACTTGAGCAGGCAGGGAAGGCGAGCTGAGGCTGAAGCAGGTTGTGTGAATGGATGAAAATGCCACCCCTAGCTCACCCATCCAGGCGGCAGCTAATGGCTTCGTGGTGGTGAAGAGGAGAGACTCATGGTCTTGTGTGAAAGTCCACACCGATGGGTCTTTCAGGAGCAGGAGGCAGCACACGGCAAGAGCTGGAGGCAACAGACTGTGGGAACAAACCCGCCTCCGGAGCAGCCGTACATCATCGCTGGCAAAAGAAATACCCACCTCTTGTCAAGGTGTGGGTTTGTAATATAATATTTGTAATAGAGGGCATAAAAGAAAGCAAACATGTATGGCGGGCTCTGCTTAGAGAAGGTTTGTTATGAGTTTGTTGTGGAGACGCTAACTCGGATCCTGCCAAGTCATTAATAACCCCGAATTGAAAAGATCCGTCAATCAGCTTGAGGAGCAGAATGAAAAATGACTGAGGGCAGAGCAGGGGCAGAGGCTGCAGAGGGTGTCTGGTTCCCTCAGACAGATGTAAAAAACGACAGAGGGAAAGTGTATTGAAAAAAACCACCAAACTCAAAACCAATCAGGAAAGCTATATTAAAAAAAAAAAAAATCCATTAAAATATAATGAAGGCTAAGAAATTCAGACTATTACAACCTCCAGCTTCCCAAAAGGCCTATTAAAGCAAGGCAGCGCAGGGAGGCGAGGGGGGTGGGCTCTCGCTCTGAAAAGGCAACACTTATTGGAATACCAATACATCCCACTTTGAGAAAAGTTCATAACCAGAGGATTGCTGATGGCAAAATATAATGCCATCCCCCAAATCACAGCAAACTGTTGGATTTGGCTCTAAATCGCAACAGAAATGGAAGAAGCCACGTTGATTTAGCAAGGAAGAGATATTTAATATAGAGGGAAACGGGTCAAGCAGCTGATAGCTCTATATAAATATTTAAATGGCAACAGAGCAGCCCATCATGCGTATCACCTAGGGATTTAGGCTAAATAAAGGAAGCTGGCCTTTCCCACCTTGTCATCTGCGAGTCGGTAAATATTTGGGGCGCTCAGTCACCAAGTACAGACACTTTGGGAAAAGAAAACCACAAGCATGCACTGAATTTTAAAAGCAAATAACTTGATACTCCCAGATGTAAAGGAAAGAAACAATTGCTGGTTTCTGTTTAAGTCAGAATAACAAAGAGTTTAGTTCATTTGCCACTTAAAGGCATCTGAAATTACAAATAAATTACGTAAACTGAAATCTTTTTGGCCTTTTCTTGATGCGTTACGGGGTCAGGCGAGGACTGGCGTGTACCTGTTCATGGCACACGACACTGATGCGTGGAAAGACAAATTCGAGCCTGCTTTTTCTTAAAGCACAGGAGGAACTCTGCCAGTTTTAATGGACATCCCACTTTAAGGCATCCTGAGCATTACATTTTGGATGTGAGATGTAGTACATAGGCGATGCGTGAATGATTCGGGTCTCTCTTGGAAGGGGGCAAAGAAGATGCGCGCTGGCACAAGCGTCGCCTCTCACTTTTCAAGGACAGTGCAATATATTCCTTCCATCCCCTACCCAAACTAAGAGCTTGCGTGTCTCTCTTCCGGGCTGAACACTAGCTAAAAAATCACTGTACGGGTGTTTGTGGTGGGCACCTGGGTAGCTGCCAGCCTGCGCCCGGCAGCGCAGAGGCTCAGCAGCACCGACCAGAAATAGCGACGCTTCTGCAGAGCTTGAACTTGCTGCGCCTCACCGGGCTCCGTACCGCGCGCGGGGAAGGGACATGAAATAATCGCATAACCCTGTTGGCACTGGAGAATCCCTGGAGAAGTGGTGTGGGATGAGTCCTCGGCTGGAAATTTCCAAACGAGCTTTTCCATGATTCAGGCCGGCAGCAGGCATGGAAGGGAGCATGGTCTGAGCCGGAGATGACATGCCACGAGCTGGAAATGCCCGAGTTATTTCCCTATGAAGCGGTTTTAAATTTTACCATTTTGTATGCAATGCAAAATGAAAGGTATTTCATAAAACCTCCCTTCCCCAAAATAGAGCCAGGTGGGTACAGCCAGGCATGAGGAGTGCTGTAACAGCAGAGGGACAGAAAAAATATCTGCAAATGTAATACAAACCTCTTTTAATGCAACCTTTTGCTAGACTGAGGCAGTACCTCTGTATTGAGCAGGTAAAATCACGTTATCAAGGAGATAATGTTCCCCCATCAGCTTTATCAGGATCAAAATTTACCCCACTGTGTAACGTACCCAAGATTTGGCAATGGAACAGCGTTTATATCCACGCCGTGGCGACATCCCCTCTCCTTAGAGGACCATCCTGTTAAGATAAAAAAAAGACAGGGAATTATATATTATTGATTTAGATCTTGCAGCTTGTTTTTTTATCAGAGGAGCTTTGTTTGTTCCAGTCACTTATCCATTTTAAGGTGGAAAGGGGCGGGGGCTCCTATCACATTAACGATTTAAACCTGTGCCTGGCTGCTGCTGAGGGTGGCATCTTTCCATGGCCCTTCCAAAAGGGCAAATAAAATCATGCCAAGCCTGGAAGCGTAATCCCGCGAGCATCCGTCTGATGTGCGCTGTGGTCTGGCCCTTCCCCCCCCAAACACCTTCTGCTCAGGCTGGTACAGACAGCGTTTGATACGGGACTTGAATAAAAGAAATACACAGTAATTGGGTGATAGAAAAGATGAGATTTCTCCTAAAAAGGGCCAAAAATGTAACATCCTTCCAAGCTCTATGAGGTGTATACAAATTCACTCTGAATGGGAGAAAAGCGGAGTATCGGCATCATGAGCGCTGCTCAGAGATCTGTTTAAAAGCTCTGTTGGTTTCCTTGAAACGTCACACATAAATGAACACAATACTGTAATATTGCTGTGCAAATCATACGAGCAGATATTAAGCTTTTGAATGACAAATAACTATTTGATGTAAAAACGCTGCACAAGGTAACTTCTTAATCACAGAATCANTTTTGCAGACTGAAGAGACCCAAATCCCTAGCCTTTCTTCATAAGAGAGATGTTCCAGTCCCCTCAGCATCTTGGTAGCCCTTTGCTGTCCCCTGTCCAGCGGTTCCCTGTCCTTCTTGAACCGGGGAGCCCAGAACTGGACACAGTAATAATACTTTGTTTATACAAATATATAATACAGTTAATACCTTGGGACATCACATCATGCCAGGTTGGCAGGCAGTAACTGTTGGCTGTGACAGATAAACGTGTCCTTGTTGACCTTGCATGTTATTCTAGATACCCTGTTGGCGTTCAGACACGACGGGGGAAGCAAAAAAACACAGGTAGGGATGCCGAATGGCACCCGGGAGGCATCCGTCACACTCGCCCCTCATCTGTCCCCAAATTCAGTTCAGCCTTGGTTCTCCTCACAGCTAAGCCCGAGTCTGACACCTGTGCTATGAACATCAGGGTGATTTTTCCCAGTCCCCCTTTCTCCCCTTGTGTTCCCTTTTTCCCCATTGCTGCATGTTTTAAGGAACATAAAAACCACACAAACTTTTTTATCGTTGGGGTAACAGACAACATTTAACAGGAGGAAGTCCTACTTTCACCATATAAACAGTTATTTGTGCTGAAGGGGAAATAAAATTAATACAGCGGACTTTCATTACAGGGGAGTAACAGCGACCCAGAGGTGCCGCAGTAAATAATGCAGTTTGTGGAATTCGATAGGATTCCTGCCAAGTGGCAGCCGCCCGCTCGGGCTGGAGGCAGAGGGAAAGGTCCCGCCAGCGGTGACGGGGGAGGCAGGGAGAGGATGCGAGTGGCCGTCCCGTCCCCCCGACACCCCCGGGAACGCTGGCCCAAAGGCTCGCACCCCTACGTGCAGGTCATGGCTCGCACAAGGCAGAGAGCGCGGGAATTGCCTATATCGAAGGAGATTTGCCCTGGGATATTATTACAAGTCCAGCTAGTTGCCTTTTCTTCCTGATAACCTCATATATTTTTTTTCTACATATTACATATAAAATTAAATGTGTAAAGCTTATTATATATAAAATTAATAGACAGGGTGCCACATAGGCGCAGACACCAAGCACGCACCACTCCGTACTCACGCTGCTCCGGTAGCATTTTTTCAGACCCATTTCAGGTGCTTGTGAGAAACTCCGTTCCTGGGGCGTCCTTCACACCAGAACAGCCCGGATCCGGCACGCTTCTGCCATCAAATGCCTGTAACTGCCAGGGCGTTTCCCAAATTCCAGCTATTTTTTGCCGGAAATAGGTAATTTTCCAGTACATGGGACCTGCTGAGAGCAGCTGCATCTCTGCAGCTGGCAGCCCTGGGGATCACAGCACCGAAAACAGGAGCTGCCAAGGGGGATGCGATGACCCCTGGTATCACCTCTGCCAGCCAGGAAGAGTTTGAGGGTTGTTTCATCATTTGGAGGGGCATATTTGCTGTTTCTCCTGTGCCCCAGAGCCCCCATGCTTTAGCTCCCCACCACTGCCCCTAAAAAAGGTTCCTTGGCCAAGTTTTGGGGGCTCTGACTACCCAGAGGATTTAGAGCAGGATTAGGTTTTGCATCCTATGAAGAAGGGTTGTTTCTGATCGTTTAGAGCAGAAATGCAAGTTTTAACCTCACCTAGAGCACAGAGGCTTTTTTACCACCCCAGATGCGAGGCCAGTGCTGGGGTAGAGGGTCTCTTCATATACTCCTGCTGCTGCCCCGGGGGGGGCAAAACAGCCCCAGCCTGATGGCTGTGGTACACCTGCAGGTAGCCAGAGGCAAGCGTTAAGCGCAGCCATCTCTTTTAAGGTATCAAGGCTTTTTCTTGATTTCTTGGGGTTATTTTCAGAAAGACAGAAACACCAGAGGACTCTTAGATCTGCTCAAACGAGAGAACCTCAGAGGAAAAAAAGGGACATCTGCCAGCCCAGAGCCAACACTGCGCCCAAACCGCAAGCAAGAAAGCTCTAATAAAATAAAGATGATGATGTTCTTAAAATTGAAGACAGAGGTCTGCCGACAGAGCCCAGCAGCTACACCCAGCCACCCCTCCCGCCCTCTCTGCTGCCCCCCCCAAGCTCTCTAACAGCAGGCACCAACCCAACCTCTCCTTTTATTTACCCAGAACACCTGCTAGCAATTTCTTGCAGCACATAATCAGCTTTTAATTAACAGGCGGGTCATTTGTCACCTGCACTTGTTGAACAACATACTGGGCGCTCAGCTCCAGCGCTGGGCATCCTGCCCTCCCCCCGGGCTCCCCGCCTGTGCCAGTCGAGGGGCCTCTGCTCGCAGGAGCTGAGGGTACGTTTGATGTAACACCAAGCGCTAAAGAAAGTTTAATCCTTATGATAATTCTGTAGTGTTGATAGGGTTGTTGCATTTCGTTGCTGGTAACGAGATGTGCTGAGGTGACACCCCTCTCCCGGGGTCTGCCAGCCATGGGGAGCCCCGGTGGGGGCTGTGAGGAGTGAAATGGGGGGCTCTGCTCCGGGTTGTAGGGCGAGGGTTGTTCAGGAGCAGGTAGGTGAGTCTCAGTGGCCGGAGGGGAAATGTTCGGACGCCGAGGCCTGCTCTGCCGGTTTTTCAGCTCGTTCCGGGTGTGCCCGCACGGTTTGAGCCCTGCCTTGGTCCGTCAAAAAATAATTAAAGCGACTTCTGCTCTGACAAGGCGGGTAGCGGGGGAAATTCCCCTTTAGTTGTTTCTCGGAGGGTCCCCTGGCGCGCAGCAGGATGAGACCCGTGTGCTGAGCGTGTCTGGGGCATGCAAGCAGTTCTGGGGGGCTCGTTTTACCCACCAGCCCCGCGGCCCGGCTTACTCGAGGGCTTAGAAGTGAAACGGCGGAGCAGAGAGGAGCTGGGAGGAAGAACGCTATTTTAAGTAAAGCCATTTGTTAATCAGGGTGGAAATTTACTGAGAAAGAGGGGACCTGGGCACAAACAGCAGTGCTTTCCCAGGCGCCTGCTGGGAAAATATGCAGATACTGTGGGTTTAAAAATACCGCTGACGAACGCACCTGCTCATCCGTCAGGTTCACCAACAAATTTTAAAGCTTTTCTCCTGAATTTCGGGGGGGGTCAGGGGGGGAGGGGAAGCTGGATAAGTAGTTTATACACTGGTTAGGAAGAGTAAGTTTTAGTAGGGAAGGGTTGTGTTGCCTTCCTACGCGGTGGCTCTCTACCGTACTGCTCTTCTCTGGATCCTCTGGATCTCCTGTGGCTGCTGCTCCGGGAGGGGTGGGCTCCTTCAACAGATGCGATCTATGCAGACGAAAAGAAAAACACTAAACTTAGAGGAGAACTGTCTTTGATTGATAGCTCTGGGCTACAAAATGCTTTCTGACACGTATTGATTCAGCAAAAAGTCTGTAATATGTAATAATGCCACTTTGTCATTTTATATCCAATTATTTCTGCTCCACATCCTTGGGATTTCCCAGCTGAGCGTTATGAAGTGGGCAGAGAGCAATCTTGACTTTTTTCGCTTGCTCAAAAAAAAAACCCAAAACCCTGATGCAGCTGATGCTGGAGTAGCCGCCGCAATTCTTCAGCGTAGGCTGGGCCAGAAGTCAGCTCCTGCGGCCAAAATGCTCCTTGCTCAGATCGGGGGTTCTCCTAAACGTGTCCACTCCTTTGATTTTCCTGGGCTTCGCTGTTTTTTCCTCGCAGGAAGCTGAGCTGTAATGTATCCCACATTCACCTCCTAAGCCCAGCGCTGCAATGTCTGTAACGCAGATGCGGCAAGGTGTTAGGGCCGAGGGCACAATTCTGGCCCAGTGAGGCCAGGAGGAGTCTATCTCACCAGAGATATCATCACCCCCCCCTCCCAAAATGTACCTGCTGTAAACCTGGAATAGCTCCAGTGACTCCAAAAAACTGCCTGAACTCGTTGCACAAATCACCCGTGTGATAAATTTTATAAATGAATCATTATTGATGCTCAAAACCACCGCAGAAAGACCTTGCGCTTGTGACAGTAGTTCCAATTAAAAAGCCTTCAGCTCTTCGAATCTGAAGTTGGAATTAGACCCAAAAAAACCCCCAGCGCGGAGGAGAAGATTCCTGCCTGCCGCCTCGCAGCGCCGATGAATCCTTCCCCACGCAGTGGGGCAGACCCACGCCTCCAACGACAAGAGGAGGACGAGCATAAAGAACATCCGGAGCCATCAGGGGAAATAGCGCGGCCCGTCCAACATTTGCCTTGTGCCGCCTTTCAAAGAAAAGCCATTTCAAACACTAACAGCCAAATATCCAGCATGCTAATACTTGCAAATGACAGGTCATCTGCACCTCCGCATTCTCCCTGTCATCCCGCGTTTAGTCACATTGCATACAAAGATAAAAAGCCAAATTATACCATGCAAATGAAGTGAACTTTCGCATTACCTCATCTATTTATTTTCCCTTAAATATTGCAATTATTCTTTCTGTGGCACAATCACTCCTGGCTGTTCTGGGTGCGTTATTAATATGCAGGAGCGCGGGCTCTTTTACGAGCTGTTAGCATTCATTAGCACTTCAGGTCCTAATGCGGAGCCAACCTTTCCTCTGCTCATTGTCATTCACTGCGTGACACTAATAGCACCGGGGACACGGCCAGAAGCCCATCCGCCGCTGATGGCAAATTCCGATGGTGGGTTCGCTGGGGCTCGGGGCTGACATCAGAGCATGCGTCACCATGGTCCCTCGCAGTTGCCCCTGGAGACAGCAGAAGTCCGGGGTGATAATTATTTAGATTCCTCTTGAGCTCCAGAGGTTTCCGAAAGATTTTTTTCTTTCGCCGTCCTGTGCAATCATGTTGTCATGGTGACGGGAGAGGGATGCTGGACACCAGCCTCGGCTCCCCTTCTCCGAGCACAGGCTGGCCGAGTGATGAAGCTGATGGTTTCCAGTGGGGTTTCGCCACACCTGAGAAGAGAGAAAGGCTGGGAGAAAAAAAAAAAAAAAAAAAAGAGAAAACTTTCATAAAACAGACTTGGAATTTTTCGCTTAACCATGATGACCAGAGGTTTGGGATTCTCATTATTTTGTAGAATAAAGCATAAAAGGTAAGAAGCTTGATCGTGGGGCCAGACTAAAAACTTACCATGGTTTGAGTGGTTCTGGAGCAAAACTGGTTTGGATGGTGCTGCACCGGCCAAACCTGAGCTGCGGCGCCGTCGTGCTGTTGCCTCGCACAGCCAGACCTCCCGGCGCGGGCGAGCATTTACTCCTGTGGCTAAATATTGTCTCGGCAGGAGTAAGGCTCCAGAGAGTGACCCCTAAATTACTGGATAGACCACTCCTAACCAATTATTTGATTGCTAATGCATTTCCATATTGTGTTGTGAATTATCTACAAACTTCCCTTGTTCTCCAAGCACGGGACTGGCAAACCTGTTGCAATTTAGCAGGGCTTCGTTACTGAAACTGTCGCATCAGACACGCCTGCCTGAGGCATCCCTCGGCTCTTCCGTATCCTGAGCAGCTCCCAAAAGATTTCAAGATGTCTAACCACTTTTGCCGATGGAAACGCGTGCAGGAGTATTTGCTGGTCTGCCAGAACCTGCCCGTTTGGCCAAAGTTTTGCTCTGCTGACTGAAAGAAATGAGAAAAGGGGACTAGGATTGCTTCAAAGGAAGCGTGTGGTGCCTTTACAAGGATAGGGCGTTTCGGCGCCTCCTGAAAGCCCCGGTTCTCCTGAACTGTGTCAGGGGATAGTAGACGCAGGCTGGAAACCGTCCAGGGAAACAAAGCCAACTGTGAAACGGCAGCTTCCTCGGCCCTGGAGCAGGAGCTCCGGGAGGATGAGTGCGGTGTGTAGGACACGGCGCTGAGTCAGCAGCACCTGGCGAGGAGCCCCTGGCCACTGCTGCCACCAGCCCCGCTGCCTGGGGCTTGATGTTCGGGTTTTTTGGCTGCCATCGAGAGCGTGAGGCCTTGGGCTGCCTGGGATACAATAGCCTAACGTCTAGTTTTACAGCTGCGGTAATCAGTTTTTACAGCTCCTCCACAGTCAAAGCAATGCAGCTTCCGCACGCCTGTAGGTTAATTAGAGAAACGCCTAGAGATAATTTCTCAACTGCCTGTGAAACACTGGGAAAGGAGTTGGCATTTGTCACCGAGAAACGCGTTTCCTCCCCCTCCATCCCCGCATTCCTCCCCAGCCCACCCGTCTCCCTCCGGCACAGTCTTTCCCAGCCAGCTCAAGGTGTTTTACTTGGGTCTGTGCCTGGCAGAGCCGGGGTGGTGATGCCCCCGGTCCCCACGCCACCATCAGCCACCTGCACCAGGGCCACCTCGGCTCTGCTCGCTGCTGGTTGCAGCCCAATAAAGCAGAGCAGGATGAGAAACCTCCGCTTTGAGGATTCTCACAGCAAATCCGTGATTCAGCATGGGCCGAACAACGGATGGAGATTGTCCCGTTGACCTTCCTGATTGCTCCAACAGCCTCACTGTGAAACTGAAACTCTTTTCCCCAAATATTTCAAATACCATAAACTTACATCAGTGATATGGGGGACAGTTTCCTGATGGTTTTAAGCAGAGCGTGGCTTCTCACAGCTCCTCTGTTTTACCACTCTAACAATACATTTAAATTTCTTATAAAAGCCACGTGTCCTGCTGGTCTGCAAGGAAGGAGAAGTGCTTTCGCAGTCTTGAAGCAGGTCACGCTTTGCAGCATGTTTTTTTCAAAGCAGCTCAGCTGACGTCTGTTGCTGAACACAATGTCCAAAATAACCTGTTTGTGAAGTCCAGTCACTGCATTCATTAAATACCAAGAAACTGAAGGAACACAAATTTTACGTTATCTATTTACTCACATCTCCTTGGCCAATTGTTTATTTTGGTGGACTTCCAATGCCCTGGGCAGATTGGTCATTTGAGCCACTAATAATATTTCTTTTTCCTCTGCTCAGCCTGTAACGACTGCCTCTCTCTCCCTTTTTATCCCCTCTTCTTTTACCCTGTCTGCAGTAATTAAGATTTTATTCTTCAGTTCAGTTGTCCCTGAGGGTGTCCATCCTACCAGAGATACGCCCAAGGGGGTGAGCTGCCACCAAAGCACCTTACCTCAGCAGGTTACATCTCCAGCTGAATTTTAATGGGATGTTGTCAAATCAACAATGAACCTGCTTTTTCTTGCTACCCAGACGGAGACTTGCATGGTGAAACGGGAAACAGGAGTGCTGCTGCACGGGGAAACTGGAAATCTTCCATGGGCACCGGTTGGTCGTGGGCTGTATGAAGTGAGAGGACATGGACCATGCTTTCAAAGTGCCCCTGGTTCACACTTGCTACAGGGCCGACATTGTCCACATGGCAAAATACATAGTGTGGCAGTCATTGAAAAAACCTTTAAATTGTCGCCTTTTACTTTATTTAGCTGTGTAGTGTGGAATGCATTGAGAATACTTCCTTATTGACATGTTTTATTTCATTTTAACTGTGTCATCTTGTCATCAGACACCACTATTCAACCAGCTGCATACTTCGAGTCTTCAAGAAGCACCTTTTCCTCTCATCCAAAAGCCTCTCCAGCTCCCGGATCTCTGTGTTGGTGCAGGAACATCCTCGGAAGAGCCATCGCTTCATCCCAGCTCCCGTTCTACTCATGGTCCACTTCTGCACTCTTTGGGAGCTTGCCTTGTTTCTGGGCTGCCAGGTTTGGCTTTTAATTATCCTGTGCTTTCTGGAATGCGTTAAAAGCACCTGCTGAAACGATGATCAGGCCAGAGACACTCTATGAACCGGGCACCTTCCTTTTCTGGACGCTGGGTCACCACAGGCTGCCAATTTTAGCGGTGCCAGAGAGCTGAGGGCTTGGGCTTCACCACCTTTCCACCCCTGGTGCTCCATAAAAACCCTGGGCTTGACCTTAAACCACCCCAGTCAATGTTTGATATCTCCTCGGATCTGTATTACACAGACAATACGTAAAATATCACAAAACTCTAAAGGAGGTTTATCTTAAAGAAATAAGTGAAGGCAAAGTAGCTACTTTAGTGTTTTTCTGCTACCAGACAGTCGTTAATCCTTAATGAGTTATGTTTGCATGAATCTAGTAGTACTGTTTATATTATCTGACCTTTGTTGAGTTGACTTATTGTTATACATAAATACTCTCAATACACAGTCAGTGGCTTGTATAATCATTCAGGAACAATAACAAACTGATTTTCCACGGATAATTCCTAAGCTATTTGAACAAAAAGAAACTATATGTGCATATCCCCCCCGAAGGAAGTACTCTCCCTGAAAAATATTCTCTTTTGCAAACTGCGTTAGTCAATGACTTCAGCACAGTCACTTTCACGAGAAATTATGCTAATACATGTGGAAGATTTCATTTTCCTTAAAAAATTGTAAGCGCAGTAAGACTCAGGACAGTCCGAACGACTGCAGAGAGATACGCTGGCCCGAGCAATTGACTGTGGGATCCATTCAAATAAATCATGCTTTGTTAGGGAAAAAAAAAAAAAAAGGCAAGTTAGAATCAGATACAGCTATAGCTTACTCTTCAATAAACAAATAGCATTCAGGACTTAATTAGAACACGCACGCATTGCGTTACACACAGCATGCGCCTGTTTAGGACTCGCCGTAATGAGTTACTGTTAAAAAAAGGACCTTTGAAATACCCAAGATAGCAAGGATACAACTCAAAAGCTCATGTACCGTTTCACACAGGTGTGTAGCAGGTAAGCAGCGCTGCCGCGCGCGGCTGAGCATCCCCAGCACGAGCCCTGGCTTCAGCCACCCCAGTGGAGACGGTGCCCACCCCATAGCGGCGCGGGGCCCAGCGACCCCACGTACCCGCACAGGCAGCAGGGTGTGAAAATAATGCAGTAATCTCCAGGCACTGATTTTTTTTTTTTTTTTTTTTCCCCCAGTTTCCATTTCTGGGCTACTGAATTTTGTGTGGAAGAGATGGGAAAAAGATGTCCCCATCTGCAGCTGGGTGCCCGGTGCTGCCGACCCTGTTGCGGGGCATCTGGGGCGAGCTGCAGAGCTGACATCCAGTGTTTGCTCCTTCACAAGCGAGAACAAACCCCAGTGGAAGCACGAAGCATTAAATATTTCAGTAGCGGGGATGTGATGCCTTTGCCAAAATCCCACGTTCTTAATTGCCAGCTTTGAAAGTCGTATCTGTTTGGATAACACCACCAAGCTGTACCTTAAACCAGCTTTTTAGTCAAAGGAAGGTACAAATATTCTCATGTCCACGAAGCATACCATTAACTGAAAAAATAATGGGAAAGACTCTCCTGAATGAAGCTTACGGTCTGGTCTGTGAATCTTTAATATGCATTACTTCAGCTCTGTTCAACACTCAGCAAATTCATATGCTCTTTGACAGAGTGGACATTTTCATGAAGTATTTATAGCAGCCAAGTAAAATAACCATAGTTCTGGAGGTCTTAATTCACAAACATTGTTTTTAAAGTAATGGCTTTTTAACAGAGGTTTTCAGGAGTCTGTTCCAAAATCACAGTATCCCTTATTTACACTATAAACAGTGAAGAGATGAAATAATAAAGTGGAAGTGCAATTAAGCTGTTTTTTCCAGGGTTTTTCCTGCCTCTATGAGAATAGGTGTGTAAATTCTGACTGTTCTGTACGACTCGGTGGTTTATGAGCAAGAAAGGTACGCGAGTACCGGGGAGGGCTGCGGCTGCCCAGCCCTGCTGAGGCAGGAGGGAAGAGCAAACCCCAACACTCTCGTCCGCCGTTGAAAGGCAGCCGGTCCTCCGGGAACAGCCCAGCCTGGTGAGAATAGCTGCTGCTTCGGAGAAAACGCCTTTGATCCGTCAACTGATAAAAATCACGACATGCCACAACTGTCAGCCTTCTACTACATGGAATTTTTTTTCTACCGGTACATTTCTTTCGATGAGCCAGCAATATTTAAGTGAAAGAAAGCACTGCAATGAAACACAATCTATATTCCTCGTTATCAAACGTTTCCATTTGTTCATAACTCTCTTCACGCTTCCAAATGCAGGTTTCAGAGTGGAAATGACAAAAACTAATGTTCAAACTCCTCTTTGCTGCTATGGTTTCTCTGCACAGACCTTTGCAAGGCAGGTTGACGCTTCGTTCCAGCCCAGCACCGCAGCCCGTTTCAGCCCAGCACCAGTTCCAGATGCTGCTTTCAAGCGGTCACATCCCTCCCCGTCTTCCACCAAACCCACTGCATCCTGACACAAGGCCAGGATCAAATATTGTTAACTGCCTCTGCACAGCCGTCTGCGAATGCCAGCACAGAATGGTTTCGGTGGTTTGGCTTTTTGTTTTGTTTTGGTTTGTTGGGTTTCTTTTTTCTCTTTCCTGACCCAAAGGTCTTTATTTTTATTTTTATTTCTATTAGCTGTCTTTGGCTTTATCAGCGGTAAACTCATGTGTCTCACTTGGGCTCCTTGTTCGATAATCCTTGAAGAGGGATGGAGAGACGCTTTTGAAAGAAGATGCTTTACAATGAGATATATTCATTCTTTCTAGTAAAAGAAAAGTTAATGATAGGGCTTATATGCAAGGAAAAAGCTTTCACAGACTCTAAGGTCCAAAAGTCCTTAGGAGGTTTTTTGTGGCACACTGGAGGACGCTCGTTCTCCAGTTCTCAGAGGAAAGTCTTTGCCTCTCTGGTTGTGGAATAATTACTAACTTGGCCAAGAATACAAAAGTACGGCATTGTTCACACATTAAGGAAAGTCATAAAATCAAGAGGCTTCTGAGGTAGAATACAGCCACAGCTGGCACGCGAAGAATGCAACATCTGCGATTCCCTGTACAAGGTTGTTTGCGAAACTACACGAGGGATGGAACGGAACGCGCTTGTTCCGTGGCCTTCCCTTGTGACGAATAGCAGATATGGGGACGAGATGGTACTACGGAACAGATAAGCTGCCTACTTGCTTGCTACGAAACAGATAAGGGGCCCTACTCGCTACCCGAGCCAACATTTCATCAAATGTTGATGAAATGCTGTCCTTTGTGCGAACTTTGCTCATTACAANGTGCTTTGCAGACAGTGTATTAATCACCGACAATCCTAAGAACCTGTATATCTCTTGTTTAAATAAACTGCACTGTTTAAGTAGCTGGTTGTTTCGGTTTCTCACTGAACACGACCAAAGACTCGAGGGTGGCCGTGCTGGTTCAGGAGCACGACTAGACTGAAGGTGCAGTCCACTATTAGTGTATCCAAATCCTAATAATTTAATACATATTAAACGCGATGGGACTGATAGTGCTGAATTGGGCATCACTCAGAATTTAAACCCAGCCGCACCTGGCCTCCCACCTCGGTGAGGAGTGTTACAACGCAGGGGGGGTTATCTTCTGCCAAAACCGCTTTGCCCCTTTTCATGCAACACTGGTAAAGGTGAAATATCTCACCTTTCTCCAGCCTTTGGTGGCAGTGCCAGCTGGGGACACAGCTTCACGAGTCTTCCTTGGAGCCACGTCACAAAAATAAGTACGGAGAGCCTCTATGAAAGACTAACTCACATGCTAATGACTCATTAGCACAGGAGGGTATTTCAGAGCCAGTCCTGTAGCCATGGTGAACGTTTTTCATCAGGTCTATGTTATTTTTCACCTCTTGATGATTGCGTTAGGGAAAGTTTAATTGAATACATGCCAATTTAGGCCAGACTTTACATTTCAAGCTGGCTGCTGTGCAGCATCCACAAACACAACCCTCCTTTGACATTTAGAAGTCATTAACCCTGGCATATATTTTTCTATGGCTCAAAGGCTGTTATCTCCACTCCTCAAAAGGACATCCCAGTATAGACAACTTAGATTCATTTTTCTTTCAGATGGAAATTACCATAATGGAGTATTTAAAGTCTGGGCCAGACTGCAGAGGCCACAAGTGAGGGACCACAACTCATTTTGGTGGTGTCAATTTTTGCCATCTTCCTCCCAGTTTAAGCTCCAGGTGAAGACCAGGGTGCAGCTGGTTTGTCTCCAGCACCAATTTCCAACAGGTCCCAAAACTTCCTGTTCTTTCATGGGGGTCTCAAGTTTCAGCTGATCTTCCAGACCTGGATGTGCTGAGTAATCCCTAAATAATCTGCTTTCATTAGTGGTTTGCTCTTCAACAGCTCTTTTATCCAAGTATTTCAAAGACCTTTAATTAAACCTCACAGCCCTCCTAAGCTGGTGTCAGTATCCCTGTTTTACACGAATTTCATTGAATCACGGGAGATTAAGAGGCCCAAAAAAATAAATAATAGGCCTTGTGAGCCTGTATCAGTTTCTCTAACCATTTATTCCTCCTCTGAGGGCATGAAACAGCCCCAGGGGTGCAACCGCAAGCCGGGACCAGTCATACAAGTTGGTTTTGTTCAGTTTTCACTGGGATGCCTCATGAAACGCCCGGCCCTGAAGCTGCTCCACCTTGGTCCACTCTCTTGGTACCCCAATATTGGGAATAATTATCTTTCTCATTAGCAGATTCAGAAGAGCAGGGGAGAGACAAGATTCTCCATCTTATGGGTAATTTTATTTCCTTTCAGTTGGGGGAAAAAGTCCTGTTGTTTGGAGGACGAGACTCTTGGAGAGACGCATGGAGGACCAGGGCTGCTCCTCCGTCCTTCCTTCTCCAGGGGCTCAGTGGTGACCAAGTCCTATTTTTTTCCCTCATAACACCACAAATATTTCAGGCTTCTGACCGATCGGCTCTGTCTGCTATAAGCTTATAAGCCGCAGGGATACGATTTGCTGCCATTAAATTTGCTGGGTTTAACTGTGATTTCAGTGGCAGGACGATGAAAATCTAACAAATGTAAAAGCCTCTGCCCGAGCATCTGCATTTTATAAGTCACTTGATATTTTTCATTTTGTATTACTCCAATAAATGTGGCTTGCTGGTCAATTTAGCAATATAAGTGCTTTTGATGAGCTTTCAGTGCAAGACAAATAAGCAGGTTTCAGCAATATGACTCTTAATGTTTCATAGAAATTATTAAAAAATCATAAATGAGTGTTGCTTCCCACTAATTGCCAGTTTACAGTCATGTTCCCATTGTTTCCTTAAGGAGTTTCACTATTCAGGCCTTTAAAAAATATACAAGCAACCTAGAGAAGACGTTTGCTATGATTGATTGGATGCAGACATCTATAAAAAAAAAAAAAAGAATATGGGAAAACGCAAGCAATACCTCAGAGTTTCTCCGAGTTTTATGGGCAGCAGAAGACTCGGCTGCCTCCGTTACTGAAATACACTGCCTGCAGGCAAAGATTTCCATTACCAGTGTATCAGTCACATGGGCAGAGAACGAGATAAAAAATCGGTCCTTTGTACAATGTTCAGCAGAGGTAATTAATTGGGGATCGATTCAGAAGTAATCTAACTCCTTTTAAGTTTACAGTGGTAAAATTGTGACAGATGGGACGGAGCAGGAGAAATTCCAGCCCAGCCGGGCATGAAATGAGCTCTGTGTGAGGGAGCAGCCAGCCTGAGCCAAGACCTTCCCAAGTATTTCCAAACAGGGGTATTGATGGTAAATTTTTGTTTAACTATCAATAGCGGCGCTTCTCTCTCCACTTCAGCTGTGGCGCCCTTTGGCGGTGGTGATGCTCTCGCAGCATCGCAGTGAGCAGCGGTGGAAGGCTGAGGCTGCAGCCTCGTGCCTCGTTCTTCTGAGACAAGACCATTTAAAGCATGTAAATGGTAATTATTTATAAACCACCGTCTACACCATTTCCCCTGCCTCTGAAAGACGATCCAATGAAAGCTGTTATGTCACTAGTCCCATCCTGTCCCTACCCGTAATCCTCATGGAAAAATTGGTGCCATCTACTGCTATTTTTTCAGCACGGCATCCCTGACTGCTGTCAGGGTAAGAATTACTTCAGACAATTATTGCCAAGTGTCTGCTCTGCAATTTCAGCCTATTCCCTCTCTTTCATGGAATCATAGACTCATAGAATGTGTTGGGTTGAAGGGACCTTTAAAGGCCATCTAGTCCAACCCCCCTGCAGTCAGCAGGGACATCTTCAACTAGATCAGGTTGCTCAGAGCCTCATCCAGCCTGGCCTTGAATGTCTCCAGGGATGGGGCCTCCACCCCCTCTCTGGGCAACCTGGGCCAGTGTCTCACCATCTCTTTGCCATGCTGCTTTGCTGCCCCTGAGATCCTCTAACTGGGAATTCCACAATTAACAGCGTCTTCATTGCTTCTCCCAAGCCACCCAGGGCCATGGTTTCACCATTCTGAATTATTCCCTTTAATACCTGCTTCTGATCCAATTAGGTATCAAGAAACTCGACAGGCAGAGGAGCATCCCTGCTGATGGTGATAATCGGAGCAGACATCGGTGGGATGTTGGCTGACGGGATGCACACCGCCTGTCTCCAGGACCAGGTTAGATGTGTGGATCCGCATGTGCATTTGAAACCTGGGGATGGGAAGTAGACTAAAACCAGTCAATAAAGTCCCGCTGCAGCATTTAATATTCCCATTGCCAATTTTTGAGATGTTGCTACAAAACAACACTTTTTAGTTCTGTTATTCGGTAATGAAGGAGGATCAAGACCGACCAGGCAACACGGTGGAGAACCAGACCAGAGTGATGGCCCAGGATCTGAACGCAGAGGTGCATTTTGCATTAGCACGTACAGCCTGGGCTGCTGAAAACAACATATTTCTTGCGAGCTAAAATGAAAAATAAAATACTTAAATTTCTTGTCAGCTCCTGAGGGACACAGTGGTGGAAATAATGCATTCATGTATATTTGTTGTGTGCTGTAACACAGTAAAGCAGAACTGAAGCAAAGGAGGTTGCCGACACAGTAAGTGCAGCAAACCTTTCCCAAACTTTTCTGTGAAACCTCCCTAATTCCCTGAGCCCTCCGGATACTCACAGCAATGCTAGCAAAAGTAGTCCCAGTTCTTGTATTTTGTCTAACAGATATTTCTTCTTTATATTCAGATGATTGTTGTATCGCGGTGCACCATCAGCTCCCCATGACTAATGGCTCAGAGCAAGTAGTTTAACTTTTACCAGGACACAGGACAGTGATGTATGGATAAAAGAAAATGTTTTAAAAATTCATTTTTTTGGCAAGTCTTGAGAAAAACACATGAAGATAAGAGATCAGCTCCTGCATGACTGTTACAGTAGCGATGGAGGCTGCCTCTACACTATGTAAGCAAAGAGTCTTTTACAGTTTTGATGTGCATTTCTGCATTTTGAATTGTAGATGAAAATACAGAATACCAACCTAGCTTTCAAATAATTGCAATACTCCACCATACGCTACCAAACTAAAATGTAGCCACTTTTGTGAGCACAGAAGTGTTCTGCAGCTATAGGTAATAAAAATGCTTCAGACAGAGCTAACTGCCTCTCTCCAGAGACAACAGAGTCATTACAACCTTCTACCTTCATAAATTCTTATTTTCATTAGTTTTTTATTTAAAGAAAGAATAAAGCCCACACACTGCAGTGGTACAGCACACTCACAAATAGTTAGCGCAGAAGCAAAGCCACGGGAAAGTCTATTTTAAATAAGAAATCAATTTAATTTTGCAGCACAACTCCCCTCCCCAGTCTTCCCAAAAATCTGCTCGGAATTATAAATTGCAGGCGGGATGCTGAGGCCGTGAGCAATGCTGGGCAGAAGGTACTTTTATGACAATATATTATATTACATAGTCGCTAACACATTACAATCCATAGCTGGAGATAGGCAGATGGGTGACCCAGCTGGCAGGTAATCACAGAATCACAGAATGTGTTGGGTTGAAGGGACCTTTAGAGGCCATCTAGTCCAACCCCCCTGCAGTCAGCAGGGACATCTTCAACTAGATCAGGTTGCTCAGAGCCTCATCCAGCCTGGCCTTGAATGTCTCCAGGGATGGGGCCTCCACCACCCCTCCAGGCATATAGCCTCAGCATAGTGTAAGGGACTTCCCAAATGTTTGTCCAACATAGGCGACCCCAGGACCTGGATTGCTTGGTAAGGGATGAACAAAATTATTTTTTACTAATATCAAGGCTATTAGTAGCAAGAGGAATCATTTGTGCACTTTCTGTTGGCCTCTAATCTCATCTAATGGGCTGCAACGGGCTCGTCTTCTCCTCCCGATGCTCACAACGGGAGGAGATCAACACTGCGTGTGTTTCCACATCTATTAGTACTCTATCAAATAGGAAATAATTTCACCTAAAGCAGGTTGTGGGGAGCTCTTTCCTCTCTGATAACACAGAAGAAAGATGAAAGGTGGTTTTGAAGGAAAAAATAAGCTTCATTTAACGTAACGGTACAAAGTGAAGGCGAAAGCTTTAACCTATTGATTCAGGGCATGGCATAACATGTTTCAATGATCCATTTCAGTCCTCTGAGGCTGTATCTTGAATTAAAGAAGCATTCAGCACGCTCACGCTGAGTCTCTGAAACTCTTTTTTCCTTCAAACACGTGTTTTCTTTGGCTATCGTATGAATTGTATGTATTGTTTCGTTGCTAGCAAAGTGTCTGAGCGAAATGCTTTCCAACATAGAAATTATTTGCCATTTTACGAATAAAATTATTCTATTGTATTCAGTGATGGCTTTCAGAAAAAGGGCATTCGCTCCCGTTTGCATCACTCTCAGTTTTCTCTCTTTCAGTGCAGTTTCAAGGCACTATATCATGGCTTGTTTCCAGCGTTAACATAAAGGAAAACATTGCGTATGGTCTAAATCCCAGCTCAACCCCTACCCTTCTGCAGAAGCAGAATCACAGAACGGTTTGGGTGGGAAGGGACCTTAAAGGCCACCCAGTCCCACCCCTGCCCTGGGCAGGGACACCTCCCACCAGCCCAGGTTGCTCCAAGCCCCGTCCAACCTGGCCTTGAACCCCTCCAGGGATGGGGCAGCCACAGCTTCTCTGGGCAACCTGGGCCAGGGGCTCACCCCCCTCACAGCAAAGGATTCCTTCCTCACATCTCGTCTCAATCTCCCCTCTTCCACTTTGAAACCATTACAAAACCACTACCAGAAGCCCCATCCCTGGTGCTCAGGGTGTCCAGGAAAAAAAAATCTACTGAAATAAACCACATTTTTGCCCCATTTTTCTCCTGAGCTGTTTTCCAAAGAACGTGTGTTTAGCTGGGAGAGGCCTGAGCAGTTTTGCTCCTGCTGTCCGTGATGAGATTGTGCCTCACAACCCCGGAGCCGCATTTGGTTGACCCCTAACTTTGACTTTTATATGCCCCCTGATTAAGCACACGACACAAGGACATCCACCACACTCGTGCATGGCGGTACCCGCATCACCCGTTGCCAAACAGACCACAAGGTTCTCAGGACTAATTGGGGTGGCAAGCAAGCAATTAGGAAGAACCAGCCCTTAGCGCCCACTGTTGCCAGCGACCTCGCTTCTGAAGGGCGTAAAAAAGCATCCACCGTCAGCAAAATGAAACTTTGCATTTCCCTTTTTCCTTCCTAAAACTTAACGGCCCCTAAAGCACTTCAAAATAAAGTTTTCTGGGGAAAAATTTTTCTTCCTAAGCAAGGACTTGGACCATCACAATTCTGAGTAAATGTTTATGGCCGTGCTATAAAGCGCTGGTAATGGAAATGCTGATGGTCCTTTAGCCGCCGTGGTCCCAGCTGGCCCCTCTGGTAATAAATTACATGAAATGAGGAGCAAACAGGACTTTCTGATTCGGGGGGGCTATGTGCAACAGAGTGGTAAAAACGAGTTGCATTTTCAGCGTTGCCTCCTGGCTTTTTTTCCCCAGCTTCTATTTTGGCCCAGTGGATAGAATGTTTTAGATTAGTGTTGGGTGTGCGTTAAGATTTTGTACGGTGAATATTTCAACATACATGAATCTTTAATACACCGGTGCGCAGCTTAGCTCAGGAAATTTGAAAATTATCATGTAGCGACTATACAGCTTTCATAAAAACATTGTTATATGATGCACCAGCAAAATAACAAGCTTGAATTTGCCACAGTACTGGCTGCAGGCTTGCAATCAATTTAGCTTTGTACAAATGCAAAAATGTTCCCCTTGGGAATGTGCTAGATATCAGGTTTTTTTCCAGCGCCTATGGAACACTCTAAAGGGATCAAAAGTGACCCAAAACAGCATGCATATGGATGTTTTGCTGTACTATTAAAATGTTCCAAATTTAAAATACTTTTGGCAAAACACATAAAAATCCTTTAATACCCTCAGCACAAACTGGAAAAAAAATGGGAATCATCCCGTTTTGGAGCAGTGAATTTGCAGGTTAGCCGGGTAGAGTCCGGCACAGCCAGGCACCGGCCCTCAGCCATGAGCATCTCAGCTGCACAGCATATGCTGATCAGCTTCATTATTTAATAATAAACAGCAACATTTAATTAGTGCAACCATTACTATGCATAAAGTACTTTAATTACACTGAAGGCTGGTGGCAAGAAGCTGGTTTGGGGTGAAGTTGAGTGGGAGGCTCAGCTCTCAGCTGCGCACTGAAACGTGGCCGTCAACAGAGACGGGGGTTTGCCTTTGGTGCCTTCACTCACAGGTTAATTATACACTGAAATTGCTTCAGTTTGGAGTGTAATTGGCAGAAGGGGGGCAGTCCAGCTTTCTTCTTGGTTGTGTCACTGCTGTTGGGTGAGGACAGGTGTCATCGGTGGCTGGGTCCAGCTGTGCTCGTGCGAGTATCCAAGCGCACAAGGCGATGGCAGAAAACCCCTCTCTGCGACCATGGGCTCTCTGGGATGGTGTTTGGAGGAAATGACTGAAGAGCTTTAGTGCACAAAATGTAGAGACTGACATTTCACCTGTATTTTCAGGATATCACAACAATTTCCAGCTACTTACTACCTTACTCTAGACTAAACCACTGCAATTAGCAAAGGTCCAGGCAAAACAGAAGCAAAATCCCAAAAGTAGTTGCACTCACAGACATTGCTTTAAAACATACTGGGCACCAACAATCTGTGGGTCATTCTCCAATTAACCACCAGCTGCTGTAGAAGCTGACCAAGGCTGTCCCCGACACCATCTACTCGGTGTGGCAGGTCTGCGTAGGGACAGTGCAGGCTGAATTCATGAGCCAGGAGTTCAGCCCCGTCCTTCTCTTGCACCCTGCATGGCAGAGCGTGCAGCTTCCCTGCAAACCATACATGTTGTTCCCAGTTCCTTCCTCTTCCCTGGCACTTTTTCTCCTCCAAAATGCATCTTATAGAATCATAGAATCACAGAATGGTTCCTGTTAGGAGGGATCTTAAAGATCACCCAATTCCAACCCCCCCTGCCCTGGGCAGGGACACCTCCCACCAGCCCAGGTTGCTCCAAGCCCCGTCCAACCTGGCCTTGAACCCCTCCAGGGATGGGGCAGCCACAGCTTCTCTGGGCAACCTGGGCCAGGGGCTCACCCCCCTCACAGCAAAGAATTTCTTCCTAATATCTAATCTTGAGACATGCTTCCATTTTTGGCCAGGTTTTCCTTTTCCTCTGCAGGGCAGGACACGGGGCTGTCCACCAGCACAGGGCTGTGGACATCCCTGTGGCCACGCTGAGCCAGGAGGCGGCATGGCTCCAGCCTTCGTCTCCAGCATCCCTTGCCCAAACAGTCAGTCCCCATCCTTCAGCTCAGGAGGTGTCTAAGTGCGGGATTTGTAGCTTTCCCGGGCGGTCCATCTGCTGTGATTCTTCCAGGAGGAGCACATGTGAATCCACATATAAGTAATACCTTGTGTCATCACCAGTGGAGACATTAGTCCTTGGTAGCCACGCCACAGATGGGCTGGAGTCTCATCAGCATTCTCGGTGTTGCCAAGTGGCTAAGTGGCAGCATGTGTTGTCACTACATGGGAGAGTAATTTTGGGACACCGCATGTTGCCGGCTGAAAAAGCAATGAAGCAATCAAACTGGAGTGAAATTACAGCTCACGGTTTATCCCTGGCTGGATAAATTGAGGCTGGGATGGAGCCCTCCAGAAACCACCACTCGGGTTTTCCTTAACTCCAAAGCCTCTGCTTGTACATCCACCTGCCCCAAAACCAGCTGCCTCCGAACCCAGTAGTGTGCTTTAGCAAACAAGAATGAAAAGTATCTTCCAGCTTTGCCAATGTTAGATTTGGTCAGGATTTTTTAGGATTTTTTTTATCAGTTAATCAAATCTTTCAAGGTTAAATTTGTTCATTACATTGCTTTTCTCAATAGAGTAATTTGAAGGTGCAGAAAACCACATTTAGCAATAACATACATGCAAGGAAAAAGATTATGATGGAAACACTTGAAAAACACTGAGTTTTTAAAATTTTCTGATATGGATCAGGGACATTTCAAGACCTTAAAAGCATTCATGAAAGGAGAAAACTAGCACCTGCCCAACTCCCTTAATGATTCTAGTGTCTAGAAGTAGGGCATATGGTGAGACACGTCTCTGGTAGCCATGGGTCCAAGGGTACCACTCCTCTGCGTGCTGGGCACGGTGCTAGCACCGAGGTCCGTAGGTTTGTATAATGCCTCCCACACACGCAGGATGCAAGAAGAGGTCCCACCAGCTCTTCTGGTTCCTGGCTGGATGGAGACTGGGGAGGGGAGGACACGTATTGCTCATCATTGTTGCACACCCATTAATTATAAAAAGCTTTCAGTGTCCAGGCTGCACATACTGGCACAAAGATGTGACTTCACGGAAGTCACCGCGGGCGGCTGTGCTGGGAGCGGAGCGGAGGCAGCACCCACCTTACGCTCCTCCAGCCCAGGAGGGGAGGTAGGGTTGCCAAAACCAGGCCAGCATCCCAGAAATGGGAATGGGCACGTCCCAGCTGGCCACGCTTGTCCAGTCTGCCCTCTGCTCAGCTGCAGGACCGGATCTGCAGAGCAGAGGAGAGCTCAAAACAAAAGACTGTGTGTGTGGCGATATGACCTCTGTGGAAACAGCACGTGTAGCTCGAGTTTCTTCAAAGCCTTCCCTGCTCTCATGGTTGCATTCAGTTGCCCAAGTCGATTGATAAAGGGGCACGTTCAAATGCCACTGGAAGAAAATCTGTTGTCAGTTGCCACATCAGTTGCAAAAACATTAAAATAAATTATAAATGTCTGGGTTTGTAGCAAATTCATATTTTGCAAGTTTGAAAACTTTGGTTTCTTGTGGAACATATTTTCCTCCTGGAACTTTGTGCTTCTGCCTTTATTCATCAGAAATGTTTTAGTCTTAATTTAACATTATTCTGTTGCTGCTTTATGGATGAGAAACGCATTGCTCTCTCCCCTGCTTGCATCTGCCGCGAAAACAAAAAGACGATTTTCTGCACCTGTCTCTGCTTCACAACCAGCTGAAATGAAATTCGATTCAACAGTCGCTAAACAAAGTGCAAGCAATGACTCAGTATGGAAATAAGACTTATTTCTTTTTAACTCTATTATGTGGCAGCGCAAGAGAGCGGGCATGATTTCTTGTACAGCGGTATATATGTGGTGAGCCTATTTCAAAATCTTCTTCCAATGCTTTCTCAACAATTCTGAGACAAAAGGAAAAAATACTATATTTCTCTCCTGTGCATGATACTGATGCACATCTGCTCTATTCGCTATTTACATTTTTTAAACTTTAACTAGGCATGGTTAAAATACAAAATAATGGAACAAAAATAGAGGAAATGTCTCAAGCCCCAGGCTAGAGCCAACCTGCACCTGAATTTTCCCAGTATCCACCAAACTTTTAATAGCAACTTATTTAATAGACCCCCAGAAGGGTGGCTTCCCCAGAGACTGCGAAGTCTCCGTCCCTGAAGGTTGTCCAGCCTTGGCTGAGCAAAGCCCCAGCTGACCTGGGCTGGCGCTGGCGGTAGCCGGCTGCTCGGTGGGATGCTGGGCTGGATGAGCCCCGCAGGTGCCTTCCAATCAACATTGCTCTGATTTTGATTTCCTGCTGCTGCTGTTATTAATAAGGTTGAATCAAAACTATTGCTAAGTGTGCGGGTTATAAATACCATGGTCTTTGTAAGCTGCTGATGGTTATAATCTACCAAATCCCATCTGCATTGCAGATGGGGTGTGCTGAAGTGGCCCAGCCACTTAACTCTAATTGCAGGTTGGAGCTTTAGGCTTTAGAAAGCCAAGGTTAATTTACTTACGATGACCAGATGATGGTGCTGCCTATTATTATCCATGTCGTAAGGGTGTTCCAATGGTCCATTCAAAACTGGGAGCCTGATGAGTTGGGCACTTTCCAGACATGCAGAATAAGTTTCTGCCTAAGGACATTTACAGGAAAAGGAACCAACCTGAAACTACCCCTTCACAGAAGAAGAGCGGAAAAAGCTAAAAAGAATGTGGATACAGCAAAAAAATCAGAGGCATGGTGTAACATACTTGGGTGCTTTTGCATCTTCGTTTGTCTGCTACAGAGTTTTCAATGGAAGACAACCCTACTTCGGAAAAAAATGTAAGGCAGAGAGAGACATTACTGGAAAATAAATTGATTGTGAGCAAAAACAAAGCAGGACACAAGTCAGGAAGACGGCGGGGAGAAGAGAGGGCAGGTAAGGAGAATCTACTACAGGGGAGTGCTTGTGGTGCTGGGGTTTATGGTGTAGGTGGGAAGCCAGCAGAAAAGAGTGGATCCCACTATTTTTGAGGAAACCCAACTGCCGGGCTGGGTGAAGGCTGAGTCCAGAGAACCACGCAGCTGCCCAGGGCCTGGTGCAAGAGTAGCAGAGATGCTCAGGGCCCCCTTCAGGGGCTCTGTCGGACTCTATGTGCTTTGAGGAAGAAGGTGCTGGGACATCAACTTGCCACGTGTCTAGTCATCAGGCTTTTTTGACGAGAAGAGTAAGTCCAGTGCTCTGCTGCTTTGGCCCTCCTCCAGGCAAGACCTTTGGTGATGGAGAGGCGAAGCACCGTGCTGAATTTTCACTTCTGTTCTGATTTAACTTCAACCGTATTTCAGGCCACATTTAATATCTACGTTTTGCCTTAACTGCTCATATCTTCTCCTTGACTTTAGTCTCATGGGGGAACTTTCTCAGATGCCGTTTGGGAGTCACAAATGCTGTGTTACAGCCATCACCTATGTACCGTTACAGACTGTAAATAGTTATAGTAGGAACTGCATCTATACATATAACATGTCCACTACCTGTGAAATGAAGATGGGTACAACACACTGAAACAGTACTTTTGGAAACATTCCAACTCTGAGGATGCTGGGGCAAGAACTACGGAAACTTTAAAAAACTACAGACACTTCTGCAGCAAACTTTCTAATATCTGCTGTCCATCTTAACCAATCTAGTTTCTTTCTTCCCTCAGATTTATACATTCGCTAACTTTCAACAGAATTCTGAGTCTTTTCTCTGTTCCCTGTCTTAAACAAAATCCATTCTGTTAAAGTGAATAAACCTAATACATTCCCAACTGCAGTAAACACAGCAATTTTATTTTTTTTTTCTGACTGCATAATATAGTTATTTTAAAAGTGCTAATTGCTTCTTTTGGAATAAGTGCCTGAATGTTCCCGTTCCAGCACAGAACAAGCAGCATATGTATGGCGCTATCAAGATTGTTTATCTTCCCTGCTCCTCTATTCTTAACATTCTCCACTTATTCCAGTTATTCTGAAGCCTGGCAGGCTCTGTATAAAAAAATGGGTAAATGATTTTAAAAGTAGCCCTTTCAGCATTGAGCTGAGTGTAAAATAGCAAGCAAAATAGTCTTTTTACTGCACAGTTACACCGTCCTAGTGTGGGAAGCCATGGAAAGCCTTCCAACTTGCTGCCTTCGCTGACAGGTCGTCTTCAGCCCCCCAGGGAGGCACTGACAGGGTTATTTCTCTTCCCGTTTGCACAACATCAGACTTAAATGCAGAAATACCCACCTCGTGAAGAATATAGCTTGAAGGCAAAAAGGCAGTGAAGGTCTAAGGATCTGGCTTTGCTGAGCTCTACACCGTGTCATCCAAACGCAGGCAAGAGAAGAAAGAGGATTGCTTTTGGAACCCATTCTTGCAACTTCATGTTTGAGTCACATCTCATGAGCTCTCAACTGCCTGTCAAAAATTAAATACAAGTAAAAACTGTTTTTTCTGGCCCACAGAATGATGTAATAATCATGCTTTACGATATTGGCTGCTGCTGTTTTGCCGCTTCCTGCCCACCATCCCATTTGAAAGGCACCGACAGCCAGTGCCTCCAAAGCTTTCTACAGGTCACGGATTTATTGCTGTCCTAACATTTTGGAAATAGGATTCTTCATGGGGGAATATAAGGGAAATGATTGCACTCACTTCCCCTAATTTTGTGGAGAAAAAAAAAAACACTGGGACTTTCCTGGAGGACGGAGAGGCCACCTCCTTTTCCCATAAAACGCAGACGCAGCAGGGTACCTCTCAGAGGCAGACTCCTCCAACCCAGACAGCACACTTGAGCTGTAAAATAGCCTTACCTCTTGTTACAAATGGCTTTGTGTCATTACAAATGGGAGGTAAAATTCACTCCAACGTGTATTTGTTACAATAAAGTTCAACCTGACCCGTGGGCTTTTTTTGAAGGGAAAAAATTATGCGTATTTTAAGTCAAAATGAGGACATGGAAATGGCCCTGGATTTTTCAATAGAGAAGACTAAGGAAAGGTCTTCCATGTTTTCCAACCCAAATTCATAAACATACCATGTGAAGTAGCTATTGGAGCAAACCGTCCCAGATGTGCCTGCTTTGGAGACCACTCAGTCCTAAAGAACTTGCATCAGGATTCGTATCCGTGCGCTGCAAGGAGAGAAACTGCTAAAATAAGAAAACCTGGATTAACGGTGTTCAAGTCTTGTGGCCAGGCCATGGACATGGACCATGGTGATAGGTCACAGACCCAGACCTCACCGTGGGCAAGATAAGCACCAAGCGGAGACAGCCACCCCTGGGGAGACCCCATGTTGCAAGGGTTCCCCCCTTGCCTGGGGAAAGGCTGGGTTGGATGGGGGGCGATACAAGGATGCTCGCTGCTCCTGACCACACTCTAGTGAGTGTCAATAACAAAAGGTGAATGTCTTTTATGTTTTGGGAGAAGTGCCAAAAGGCAACTCCAGCAGCTACATCAGCTGCCACCGCAGCTCTGTGTCTGGGGCAAGAGCCTGCATTTCACCGTGATGTGCGGGCACAGCTGGCGGGCACATCTGCAGACCGTTTGAAAATGCAGATATTGAGCTCTGCCCTACACACCCGCTGAAGCCAGGGCGGTGATTCGCAGGATGAACATGGTCTGTTGTGCCCAGTGAAGGAAGCAGGGACTGTACCCACTCAAGAGAGGACACGCAGCCTCCATCACCGATGGCGTTGCCATTGTGTTCCTCCCCGCAAACAGGACGCGCAGGTATGAGTCAGGATGAATCAACTCCTGCCGGCAGCAGGGGACAGCTTGCTCTGATTATGACCATGCTGGCAGCTGGCCGAAGGACAGGCCGGCTGAGGAGCAGTGCTCCCACATCACAGCTTTCTGCCACAGCAAGAACACTGGGGCAACACCGCAAGGATACGCAAAAGTCATGCCCACCCCCTGCTGCTTGTTTGATCTGTGAAAGGGGTGACAGAGTCCCACAGATTCATATTGACACCCATCAGCTATCCCTTCCCTCTTTAGCAGGGCACCAAAACACCCCGAGCCGGCAGCTACCTTCAAACTGCAAGAGAATTTCCAGATTTTTGCCTTCTGAAATAATAACTAAAACTACAATAAAGATATTTGTGGAGAAAAAAGCCTGAGGTCTCAAGATCCAGCGGGCTTTCTTAAGAGATGTGTTTTGACAGTGAGTGCTAATGTGCACATCTGTAAAGCAAAACCAAAAGATTCCCCTAATAAAAAAACCCGCTCACATTTGATTGCACCAGGGGTAAACAAAAGTCCACGCAAATGTCCATCAAATTGATTTTGTTATAGTGGGTTTTAACCATTCTCTGTTTTGAAACAAATATCTAATTAGATAAGTGCCCTTGCAACTTCAATGTGGTTTTTAACATCAGGGTTAGGAAGCTGGTAATTACTCCGTGCAAGGAGACTACCTGGGGCTCAGGTTGAAAACCATATTGTATTGGGATGTCCGACCGATGCCGATACCCCCCCAGCACGCTGTGCCCGCCGCCTGTGTGGGAGTCAGCCCCCCGCCGGGAAGGATGTGCACCCAAAAAGATGCATACACCAAGGTATAAAATAAGCTTGTAGTTGCTCCAGCTGTAAATAGACACTGGTGCAAGAATAAACCATTGAAACGGGGTGCGAGTGGACACTGGGGCAAGAACAAGTCATTGAAACAGGTGTAAATCGGAATTAGGGAGCAAGGTTCTCCCCTGCGGCCGCGGATGGCGAGCCATGTGCCTCGAATACCTGCCGCAATAGTACCACCATCCCCTGCTGCCTCACCGTGGCCTGAAATACTCATGTTTCACACACAGGTGCAGCAAGTGTTGTGTGTTTGTGCCATGGCTCAGAGGGGGTTTATAGTTGACATTACTCAGGAGGATTTTGGGGTTTTTAAATATCGTTACAGTTTTGAAGCGGCATACGTAGCGAAGAAGTCAACGGAGCTGAGTTATTTCACATTGTGTTAGGACCTGAAAACACTACTGGAAAACTCCATTTATTCCTATGTCAACTCTCTTTCTTAGGAAATGCATGTATTTAAAGCAGCATAGCTAAATAAAGTAACTGATAGAAAAAAGACGGCGGGTTTCCCAGTAGCCCAGCACCAGGCAGTTTTCTGCCATCCCGCCGGCTGGTAAATGCTCTCCTGCCCAGGGGCTGACGTGACTCATGCCTTCGCTTGGCTCTATTTTAAGGCAGCAGAATATCCAGCCTCTGCCTGCGATGGGGAATGGTTTTCTGTGATGTAGATCATTTGTACCTGTCCGCTCCAGCCGCTTTCCTGTTTACTCTCGCTAATAAAACGCCGACGTCAGGAGTGAGTTGTTCTGGTACTTGGATTTCAACATATGCACTCGATGGGGCTGCTTTATTCAGGTTTTTATCTCTTCTGTGGCTGTTGTACCTTGTCAGCCTCCTCCCCTTAAATGAAATCTGCCTTTAAAGCTGCTGGTGATCTTTTACAGTGAAAAACACCCTGGCACTTGATGTTCTCTTTCAGCTTCTGACGACCTTACACCCTGTGCCCGTACTCCCGTGAACCTGTTTTCCCACAAGCTATAGAAATAGCTTATTCTGCATTATAAAACACTATGGTAAAATATGTATTAAATGGATAGAAAGCTTTAAGGATGAGCTGCAAGCCACTCATGCAGCTCCTGTATGCTTCAAAAAAAAAAAGCTCCGATGGAAAGCAGCTCTGGTCCTTTAATTAACCCCAAAAAGCAGTTGATGCGATGCAGCTCCCCCAGCAAACATCGCCTGTTAGATGTTTCTCGTTCTCCTTACACCACTCCAGCACACGGCGTATCATGAATAAATAGGAATTCTTTTCAATAATGTTTTGCAACGAGTTACAATGGCAAATCACCGGGGGTTCAGACGAGAACCGTGGCATTTACTCTGCTTTGTCTGCACTTGATTTATACCCGTCAAAGACAAAAAGTGGGCTGTGTACAAACAGGGATGAGTAAAGACGAGGAAGGTTTCAAGGAGAAATAGGCTGGGAGCAAAGCACTGAATTTGAGTTCTGTTCAGGGCAGGCAGAGAACCCAGGCAGAAATGGGGAGATGATAGCTTAGAAATGACCATTTCCAGTGGGTGCCTGGTCCCACAGGACGAAGCAGGACTGCGTCCCCTCGGGCTGGGAGCCTCATGCACACAGAATCACAGAATCGTAGGGTTGGAAGGGCCCTCTGGAGATCACCCAGTCCAACCCCCTGCCAGAGCAGGGTCACCCACAGCAGGTGGCACAGGAACGCCTCCAGGCGGGTTTGGGATGTCTCCAGAGACGGAGACTCCACCACCTCTCTGGGCAGCCTGTGCCAGGGCTCTGCCACCCTCAGGGTAAAGAAGTTCCTCCTCATGTTTAGGTGGAACTTCCCATGGTCAAGTTTGTGCCCGTTACCTCTTGTCCTGGTAATGCCATCTCACAGCCAATGCTATCTCGGGGGTACTGGGGGTGCAGCCTCGCCGGCCATCAGCTCCACTAAAGAGATCATAGAATCACAGAATGTGTTGGGTTGGAAGGGACCTTTAAAGGCCATCTAGTCCAACCCCCCTGCAGTCAGCAGGGACATCTTCAACTAGATCAGGTTGCTCAGAGCCTCATCCAGCCTGGCCTGGAATGTCTCCAGGGATGGGGCCTCCACCCCCTCTCTGGGCAACCTGGGCCAGTGTCTCACCACCCTCAGCGTAAAGAACTTCTTCCTAATGTCTGATCTAACCCTGCCCTGCTCTAGTTTAAAGCCATTGCCCCTCGTTTTATTACTACAGATGATGCTTGACATTACTTTGCTCCAGCAAAAAGTGCCCACATGCTGGGACAGGCCAGAGGGGTTCTAGGTCACCTGCCCAAAAGCTTGTGCAATTAAATGTCAGGGGACAGGAACACAATTTTCTAAAGGAAATTCATAGTCAATCTTTTTTTCTCTCACTGTTAATCCAACCCAAAAAATTACTTATTCAGAGTGAGTGAAAGGCTTTATTTAAGATTTTTATTATTAATTGAAATTTTGTAGTGGTTGGCTACCCAGACTGAATATGGATTGACAAAACTACTAAAGCAAACCCCATTTTCAGAGAACCAGGCATTGATCTAAATTACACAGCCCGGAGGGGTTGCTTTGTCCTGAAAAGCCGAGTGAAATAATAAACGTGAAGCTAATATTGCATCAAAATTTTAATTTAGGGGCCATTTAAAGCCCTGGTTAATATTGTGCACTCCCTGGGCAGCAAAGGCAGCTCTGTGCCCCTTCGCAAAGAAAAGCCACGTTGATCCATCACATGAATGTCACACCACGGCCGCTGTCCTGTCCCCATGTGTGACTCACTCCCGAGCCTCCACGGGCTTCAGTAATGCAGATTGCTGGCGACTCTATCAAACTGTCCTCTAGATCTGTCTTGAAGCTTTAGAAATAGCAGTTAAGAACCAAATCATCCCCCGAGAAGCTATTATCTCCTCACTTCATCATCCGATGCTACTGTGAGACGCTGGCAGACCGCGATGCGCATCCGTTGTTTCCATTCAGAAGTGGTGTGACAGAAGAGTTGTGAGTATAATGAATTGTCACAAATCCATTTTCTCTCTCTCCCATCGCAAGTACTTTGCCCTCCCGGCCAAGCAGAGACTGTAAATCAGCCCCACTGAAGAACTTCTTGGATGTCTGCTTGGAAAAACAAGACGATTTGTGCAAACAAGCTCTGGTAAACAGGAATTTCCAGTCGGAGCTGCCCATCATGCTGTTTGCATGACGGTTTGATCCAGCCTGAGCGAAGCGGGGTGACGCTGGCGCAAGCATCTGGTCCTCCTTGGTTTCAGCATGTCCCCACCACTGCATCGCCCCATTGAAATCCCAGATTTGATTTATTCCCCTGATTTTTACAAAGAAGCAGAAGGGTTGGAACAGGCTGTTAACATGCATATTTATGCCTTGCGTTGTTGCCTGTGGGAGCAACCGTCTTGTTAACATAGGCAACACTCTTTTAAATGAAGAACTGCAAAATACAGAATTTTAAATGTACACATTCCGATGAGAAGTATGGACCAAGTAACTTCAGCAGAAGTCATTGCCGCCAGTATAAAAAATATCTAGTCAGCCTACTCACTGTTAATACAATGTTTTAGAGTGTTGCCTTACCTTAAACTAAAAATAAATCTTGCTGCAAATTCAAGACTTGTTTTTACCACTTAAAATTAATGGGCGACACAGCCATTTCAAGACAGTGTTGGAAATTAGGCAAAACTTGTGTTTGTTAGTTATCAATTTGGAAGATTTCAGTTCATCATTTATGTCAGTGGAGCTGTGAAGATTTTTTTTTTCCCTAAGAATTATAAAAATTTATGTTCTTGCCACAGTCTCGCTCAAGAAAATGATAAAAAAAAAATGTGCTTTGCATGCCAAGATCCGCACACAAAATGAAAGGAAATATTCAACTTGGAAGAAAACAAGAATAAAGAAAACTATCCCTATTCTGATTTTGTAATAGGTAATAAATGGATTTATTGGGGAGCTCAGGAAGCACCAAGCATCTCCCCTTGGGAGCAACCGTATCCAAGCTGCGGAGATGGGCACGTTTGGGAGCACAGGGCAGGCAGGGACCTTCGGAGACCTCCTGGACCTGGGTGGAGGCAGTGTCGGCCCAGGGGTCCCCCATCCCCAGCCCCACATGGGGACCATCTCCCACAGCCTGGGCTTATACACAGGGCAAAGCTCTCCCGGTTTCAGAGCTTAATTGCGCAAGAGGACCCGAGAGGACTCTGCTCTCCGTGTGTCCATTTTTTCCCGATCTGGAGCCTGAATTCGGCGCTCCCAAGATGATTATTCCATGACTCTTCTCACAAAAGCTCATTGTGCAGCTTTCTCACACAAAGCTGCTCGGGCTCTGCTGGTGCAATCTTACCGAATGAATGGGAAGAGGTTCGTTGTTAATAAAAAAAAAATACAATGGCTTTGATGTCACTGGGAAGCGGCAGAGGGCTGCTATCAGTCGCCCACATCACTGCTATCACCGTTAACTCTGTGTGCCCTCGGGGATGATCAGGGGCCCGGGGATGTGGTCCTGTCATCTTTCAGGGATCAGAAAGGGCTTTCACCCCCAAACTGGAGAGAGAATAAACAACAAGTGTCATCCCTCGGTCCGAGCTTTGCCAAATTCCCCCTCCACTTGCCCCATAAGCTCCATTTAAACTTGACCTTTTGTCCCAAACCCCACATCTAGAGTATCTCAAAGAGTATTATTAATTGCTGTGTTCTTTCCTTTCCCTATTTCCCACCAAGGACGTAGCCCTCAGCCAGACACTGCCTTGGCAGGAGTTTGGGATCTCCCTTTCTTTAAGTACTTTCAAATCTGCTCTTCTCTGGAAGAAGACTGCTTGATGCTGGTCAGTCAAAGCAATTTTGTGCAAGGCCTGGCTTATTCCCCCAAACTTGGGTCTGAAATGCTGATACACACGGTGCTTCCATCTACACCGGTGCGTCGTAGCAACACATCCATGAAGACCCACTAGAAGGCAGTGTTGGAGAAAACTTCATAGAAATTTCTCCTGAAAGCTGCAGGTCAACAAACCAAAGGAGTGGATTTTCTAAGATAGAGACCCCTGTAAGAAACATTAACTGCTTCATCCTAATTTATTTCCGGTAGGTTTTGGCTTCAGGAAGAGGCATGGAGATCAAACGTCATCCCTGTCCAATACCCATCGGACATATTGCCCAAATATTGCCCAATACCAATATTTTAACACTGGAAAACACAATTTATTTCATGCCTGTTAAACACATTCTTAATTTATATCTTAATTTATATCACATTATTCTTAATTTATATCACATTAAAAAGATATAAAATTGGGAAGCGACCCGTTCCGTGCTGCCCACGCAGATGGGGATGGTGGGTTGCCAAAGGCATCCTGTTGGAGCAAGCACCAAAACAACTCCGAAAGGAGCCCAATTTGCCAATAAAAAACAAGGATGGAGTTCCCAACCTGTTGCTGGAAAGACAAGTGGCTCCCCTGAATTTCTTGGCAGCGATCCCCACTCTCGCAGAAAGGCTTGCGAGACAGATCTCTGCATTTTTCAAAGACAGGCAGCAGCAGCAAATATTTGATGAGCTCTATGAATAGAGTTGTTGATTCACTGGAAAACATAGGAAAAACTGGGGAAAAACAAATCAAGTCAATTTAAACTGCTGACACATTTTTTGTATTGGTGAATGAAACGTAAAAAGCGTCTTGAAGCAGCGCAATAACTTGGTAGCCCACAAAGAAGAATGAATTTCTGATTTGACATGAAGTATACTCAGAATAAAAATACCAAGTGGGATTGGGTATACAAAGCGTTTATGAACGAAAAAACAGCTTTTGGGAAAAATTCTGGAAATGGAAATATTGAGTGGTGGTTTTCAATGGAAATAGTTTGAGGAAAATGAAGATATAATTCATCAACTCTCCTCTTGAATTAAAATACATAAATATTTTGAATTAAGAATTTATCCTTGCTCTCGTGCCAGGGCGCGTTAGTCAAGCGCAACTGGAGTACAGCAAAATGGAATTACAGTCCTGAACACTGATGCCACTTTCCCCTCCACTTTTGCCAATAAACATGTACGTCTAGAGGTTTGGCCAAACAGGTGCTGCAAATTGGACAGAACTCAGGGAACTTAGTTCCTGTTCCATGTTTAGGAAGCTTTTAAAGGTGCATTTACATGAAATCGTTCTGTTCAGGGAGTATTTCTTGTGACATGAAAAATCAAGAGTGTTGAAGGGATAAAAAGTCAGTGCTTGGAGTGCATGAGTCCTCCCGGGGTCTCTGAGCAGGAACGACAGACTGTTAAGCTCTAAGAATGTTCCTCGCCTTAAAAAAAAAATACTATGGGGTGATTAAATCGTTCTGGAGTTATTTGCTTGTCTAAACGTCAGGAAAATATTTTTAAGTCTTCAAAAAAATTATTGTCAGTAACATCTCTTCAACTGAAAGACTTTGCAAGTGAAAACCAGCGCGTGCTGCCAGCACAGTTTGTACGTTTACGCCAGCTCATTTTAATGCATTTTACGAAAAAGTTCCCCTTTCAATGGATCTCATTCTGAGCATGTCGTTAGAGAACAGAGCTAAGGGGTTTGGGTAGCCTGATTTTAACTTCACATGTTTGGCTTTCATCTTCCCCTAAATGTGAACTTCCTAAATTTATGATGCTCATTTGGGAAATAATTAAAACAGCCTCCTCATGTATATTCTTTGAATCATTAAAGCAGGTCCTCCACCTTGGCTTCGTCATCCCCAGGAATATTCATAAACCAAACGTGCTCCAAATGAAGTCCCAACCTTTACTCAGAAAAGAAAGGAAACTTCCCCATCCTGTCAAATGTTCATGCTCACATTACAATACTATTAATTACTTTGCCATACAATAATCAGTCTCAGTCTGAGGCCAATTTTTAATGAAAGGCATGCAAGCATCAGAAAAAAACCAATGAACAAACTCATAAAGTCTCATAAACCACTGAAGCCATCAGTGGGAAGATCTGCTCCGAGGTGCAAAGTTTCTCATCTTTTTCTCCTACGTCTTTAACTTCTCGCCGGTCCTTATAAAACAAATCAGGGCCATTTTCTTGTTAATTCAGTTGCTCCCCTGTAGGCAAGACGGAATGTGCCACCGGCTGCTGCTGCCAGCAAAGGAGCCAGCGCTCGGGGACCATCACCTCCACGCCGGGCTCCGGAGGAGGTTGTGCTTCGTGAAAACTCCTGTGAATATGCCCTGGACGAAAGCACTGACGATAACACAGGTTTTTCCCCTGCGCTTTATGGATAATCATTTACTGAGCAGCTCAACCAGTTCTGCAGGGCTGCCAGCGCTGGCTGCTGCCCAGTGACCCACGCCGGGGCCCAGCCAGGGCTCTCCCGACGCGGGTGCTCACACTACAGAGAGATTGTTTGCACGGAGCCATGCTGGTGTTGCACAAAACCTGGATAAATATCACTTAATCTGTGTTTGGGTGTTTGGATTTGCCACCTCCCCTACCCCTGAGGTTTTTCCCTTCTCCGTACATGCTGGGAGTCTGTAAACAGGCTTCAGTGCTCGCCAGGAGGCTGCTTTTGCACCTGCACATAAAACGTGGGTTTTAATATAAGCCGTAGATGATGTTTCCTCTGGCCTGGCCACATGAGATGGGACAGGGCACGCGGTCCCTGCTGGAGAGGCCGGTTGGGAGCAGGAGCCACCACAGCAAGTGTGAATAAAGCGCATCCTTCTGCTTGCTGTTTTTATTTGATTTCCACTTTGGGGGTTGTTTGACAAACAGGAGAGAAAGGAACCAAGGGAAGGCCGCTTCACCAGGAAGCTTTCTTGTCAGAATTGTTATTCTCATCTTCGTCCCATCATACACCATTCGGGATGCTGAGCCCAAACTCAGGGCTTAGGAAATAGCATAATTAAGGTTGCGTTTTCATATCATCTTTAATCACATGGTTGCATCAAGTTTTTAGCAATGAAAACAATCTCTGGCCTCCTTCAGTGCCCGTTCAGCCCGTCCTCACTTCATGAGCAGCTCTGCAATGCTTTGCTTGCTTCATCTCCCAGGGCTCCCCCTCCGCCTCACTGCACGGTGCTTGGAGCGCGCTCCGAGCGTAACCAGCTCCCGCATACGGGAGCTCAGCCCCGACCCAAGCACATCCCCGGCCTCGGCACCGGGAAGGAATGCCAAAATTATGGTCCAGCCACAAAACACCACAGTTTTGGTGGGTTTCTTAGTGCTGCCTGGGAACGTCGTGTTGGGGAAAGGGGGATGCAGCTCTGGAGCATCTGGCGGTGAAAGAATCCCGGGATATAGGGATGTCCCAGCTAGATCCTTCGGTCACCCATACACGTGCCTCCTGGCCCTCCCACAGCAGCGGTGCTGTTTGACTTGCATTTTCTCGGAATTCCAGGCAAACACAGAATTCAGGTGTTTAAATCCCAAACCCTTGCTGCGCTTGCCCCCCTGGGTTTCCATTACAGTAAATTTTCTATAGAAAAACAGACCATTTCTTCTCTCCGATAAAAAGTTGTGGGGTTTTTAAAATTAAATAAAGAGGTGGCTTCCATTCACCAAGTTTTGAATGAAAAAGTAACATTCATTTAGACTTCACAAACAAAGAAAAGAAAGGAAAAGCGTGCAGGAGCAGAGACGGCTCAGCCTGGCTCCCCAGCCCACCACTGCTTTCCCAAGGGTTGACATTCCTGATCCTGGGAGTCCTGCAGGTGAACAGAAAATATCCGCATAGGGAAAAAAGGTGCACTCATCAGGCCGAAAATTAAGTTTTCTAGATTCATAAGAATTTAGCCCAATAGACACACTAAGAAGTCACTCTGTTTCTGCTCTTTGTTAGCTTTGGGCTGCCTGCTGCAAAGAAATAACTCACCCCTCCCCACTCAAGAGGTTAACAAGAAATTGTCTAGTCAAGGCTCAGCCAGAAGACAAAAACAAACCAAGGGGCGGTCAAGACAACTGGGACCTGACCCCAGAAACTGCCAGGACACAAAATGACCTTCCACAAAGGGTTCCAAGAAAGTTAACCAGGCCCCCGGTTCTGCTGCCGTGTCTCAAATTTGAGAGGCTTTGGGGAATTCAGACGGTATCGCAAGGACCAGAGGAAGCGGTCCCACTGAGTTTCCAGCACACGTGTGATATCGGCTGGTTTGGCAACGTGCAGGTTGAGGTAAGAGTCTGTCTCCTGCAGTTTCCTAAAAACTGCATCAATCGCATAAACCCTCCTGGTGTCACACCATGGGGTGGGCCCAGTGGGACACCCAACCAGCCAGCCCAAATGTGACCACCTGTTTGCAAATCAACAACGGGGAAAATGCGACGGTGATGCACGTAAAAAACACATAGGAAGTAGAAACTGGAGAAAGCTGGAAGAACAAAAATTCAGATGTGGTGGAGGAGTCTCTACACTGCTCCATGGCAGCACCGAGCCATGGGGTCCCCTCACATGTCACAACAGACATGCCAAAAATTTCAACAGGCTTTTTTTTTTTTTTTTTTTTTTAAGTCCCTTCCTTTAAGTACATTAAAAAGAAACAAACATTAATGTTTTTAAGCTGGGTTTCAGAGTATTAAAAGTGCTTTTCCTTATTAGATGCTGCAGTGCTCTGTGCCTGTCCTCCTGTGCAAGTCAGGGAATCATAGAATAGTTTGGGACCGTAGAATGGAAGGGACCTTAAAGATCACCTTGTTCCGACCCCTAACTGTGGTTCCTATGCTGCTACACAGGGTGTGCATGATTCCCTGCTGCCATCCACGGCGTGCAAGGTCCCCAGGACACCACGCAAGCTGACCACGGTCCCCATGTCTTTGTGCAAGGCATGCGTGGTCCCAGTGCCATCGTGCACAGTGTACATAGTGCCCATGCCATTGCACAAGGTGTGCGTGGTCCCAGTCCCGCTGTGCACGGTCCCCGCACCATCGGGCAAGAAGTGCAGGACAACAGCAGCCTCTCAGGACACCATTTCTCGCACAGACACATGGGGGAAGCCATGAGGGCCACTGTAGCATCCTGCCGCTGCTGCTGCGGCTCACCGGAGGGTGCCGCTGAGGCAGGGCAGGCAGGTGCAGCAGGCGCAGAGGCTGAGCATGGCCGTCAGCAGGGCCGAGAGCCGCGACGGCCGCTGGCACGCGAAGGCTTTCTTCACCTCGCCGCCGGTCTGGGCGACGTAGTCGAGGGTGTGCCGGACGTAGTGCTCCACGCTGTCGGCAGCCCCGTGCTGCTCGGCCTGCAGCCCCTCCAGCTGCAGGAAGAGCCCGTGCAGCTCCGCCATCTGCGCTTCCAGGTCGAGGAGCTGGCGCTGGCGCACCTGGGCCAAGGCCAGGTGCTGCTTGGCTTTCAGCTCCTCCAGGTCCCGGCCCACGATGCGAGGTGCCTCGGGGCTCTCGGCCAGCCGGTCCAGGTCCTCGCCCCCCAGGTCGATGCCCGCCAGCTCCGCCTGCCTCTCGATCTGCTCCTTCAGCCGCTGCCGGTAGCGGCTC
>VXBH01008159.1:101236-164721 GCA_013400035.1 Rynchops niger | reverse complement strand
TGGCGGGCGAGGACAGCCCGGTACCGCCGCAGCAGCAGCCACAGCTGGGTCTGGCGAACGCGGGGTCCCGCTCGCCCCGTCCCCCCCTGCAGAGCCGTCGGCAGGGCCCCCAGCTGGGGCTGCAGGGCCACGGCCTGGCGGGTGAAGGCGGCCCTGGCGGCACCAAGCCCCTGCTTCTCCCGGGCGATGCTCTCCTCGGAGGTGCAGCTCAGCACCCTCTGCTGCGTCCTGTCGATGCTCTCGGAGAGCTGCTCCAGCCCGTCCAGCGCCCGCCAGAGCTCGGCCGCCTCCTGCAGCGCCCGGCTGACGGGGCTGGCGTCGTCCCTGCCGAAGGCCGGGTTGTCAAAGCACAGGCCATCCTCGTGCGGGTCCCCCTCGGCCGCCGCTCGCTGCCGCAGCTCCGCCAGCCGGTCCCTCATGCTCCGCGCTGGCCGCCGGCACCATGGGGCGGCACATCAGCCCCGGGAGGAGAGGCGCGAAGCCGGAGCCTCCTGCGTCAGCCGGAGCTGTTAAACCTTGCCTCCCGGAGCCTGAGCAAATATTGATGGAGGCGGGCAGGCCGGCCTGCGTCAGCCGCCGGCGGGGAGGGGAGAGGGGTTTCGCCGACAGTCAGAGCGGGAGGAAGGTGGCCTGGGGCGGGATGGCTGCCAGCACCACCAGCGTCACGGGAGAGGCTCTCCTGGCTCAACATCCGATCCTCTGTGTTGCAAGACAAAGGGCTTTTCTTCAGTGCGGAACAAAGAAACCCAAACGTCCGGGGGCAGGGGAGGGGGGCCGCCTGCCTGGCACTGCCCCGGCCTCCCCTGTGGTAGGCCCTGTGGTGGCACCTACGTGCTGCACCCCCAAAAATGGCCTTAGAATCACAGAACCATAGAAGTGCCCAGGTTGGAAGGGACCTTTCAGATCATCGAGTCCAACCATCAGGCTAACTCTGACCAAAACCATCGCTCACCCGTATCTCTCAGCACTACGTCTACCCGGCTTTTAAATGCCTCCAGGGATGGTGCCTCAACCACTTCCCTGGGCCTTCAAATGAAGAAAGGGCACGTCTGTAAACCTACACTGCGTTCCTTAGGAGCCTTGAAAAACAGTTTCAATGAGAATATAACAACTGAAGGGCAAAATCATCCTATTGCAGTGCCTATTTTGAATGGAAAAGGCGGGATGGAGGCAAACCTTGGCTTTCCCCTCCTGCGGAGGTCGGCAAGGCTCCGAGAGCCGGAGGGTGCCCCGCGATCCCCTGCCCACCGGGAGCACGGCACCAGCAGTGATGGGTGGATGGAGGAAGGCGCTTCAGGGATTTCCAGGCTGGAAAGGGGCGTTGGGATGACCCAGCTGTCCTACAAGCTAGTGTTTAGTACACACACTGCTGAAACACATGAAAAATCACGATTTCATGCTAAAACATCTGCAAAAACTACCGTTAAGAAAAATACTTCCTCTAAATGCACTTCCAAAGCACATCGGAAGAATAATTGAATTATTCTCTACCATATCGATATTTGACATCATATATCTTATAACATGCATTATCATATATGACCTAAACATATGCGGGTATCAAGTATATGAAATAACACCTATAATATCTATAGGAGCGACAGCGAAGGGTGGTTTGACGGAGGTAAAGCAGCTCTGAAGGGAGTGTAATTTCTTCTCGTTAATGCCATTTGATGGATGTACTTAGCAGGGGGGCTTCAGCATCTGTGCAATACAAGTTTAATTTTGTTCTCTGTAACCAAGAAGAAAAAAAAAAAAAAAAAAAAAAGCCCCTTCTGTCCCAGAGGCCTGGAATACGAGCGTTGCATTAAAAAGAAGATATTCATTCACATCTGAGAGGAATTTCCATTTGGCCCATTTGAATGAGCGGAACAAAATGAAATGTCAAATAAATCAAGAGATTAAAGAGGGGGAAAGCCAAAATACTGGATTGCGAGAGCAATACGTGGCAGGATAGGCTTAAGCGAGAGCTGAATGGCAAAGGACAGGTTAACCGCAGGGAGGCTGTCCTTAGCTGAAGACCTGGCATGAGTATTTGAGTATTAATCCGTCAGTGCCTGATGGGGTACAAGGGCTTTAAAGCCTTTGTGCAGTGGGAAACGCAGCTCCGTGACAGTCCCCAACCCCTCCCCGCTCCTATGTGGGACAGCGCAGCGTCGGCTTTATCGAACTTTGCAATTTAACTGCCCGCAGGTGACCGTCACAGCTGTCCCCAGCGCCACGGGCAGTGCCCAGCCTGCGCTGGCCACGAAGCCATGGCAGCTTTCAGCCAAAGCCGGTGCCCTCCAGCCCCCGGCTGCGGGCACTGCTTGTGTAGGAGAAGCCCCATTTAAACAATATTATCGCTGCTTTTTAACAAAAGGGCAAGAACACTGATGAAAAAGGAGTAGTTCTTCATTTTTCATTAAACACCCCTTAAAAAAACCCTCATCCTCAAGCTGAATCTCACCACCTAAACCGACCCGTGTCCCGCGGCGGCAGGAGGGACCTCACCCGGAAACCTTCTCATCGGCGCCCGCTCCGGTGCCTCTCGGGGAGGCTCTGCACACACCTATCGCCCCAGACAGCACTTTTCACCTAGTTTCCCAAGCAAGCATAAGCTGTTCCTCTCTGTTTGCCCAGAAAAATGGTATTTTGGAGGCCAGGTTGGATGATGATTTGGGTGACAGACCCCCAGCGAGCCCTCGCCCTTGCCTTTGGCCGAGGTCAGGGTCTCCATCCTGTCCTGCTCGAGATCTGCAAAGTTTATAAAAGTTTCTATATCCAGTTTATAAAAGTTTCCTTTTTTGTAAGTATAAAATTATCCAGTTGAATCAAAAAGTGATTTTCTTTTTACGTTGAAAACTCAAATACTTTTTTTTTTTTTTGGTCTTTTTAATGTCTAAACTATTTAGTAAGTAATGCAAAACCAAAGTAAGAGTTTATCTTTTTTTTTTTTTTTTTTATTAAGACAATCCCACAGCTGGAAAATGAAACATCCTAGATTACATAAGTGACTTCAAAAAAACTCTAGAAAAAAGTCTTTACAAATTTACATTTGTACAATACAAAAAACTAACAGCTCATTGCATATAAATATTACATTTGGTCTGCCAACCAAGTGGCATCAAAATCCCTGAAGTATTCATTTAAAGGGACCTGAGATAGCGGATGTGAAGATATGGGCATAAATATCACCTGGAAAAAGAAAAAAAAAAATCAATATAGAAAGTAGACACAATTCTAATAGTTTTGTGCATTTTTGGAGTATTTTACATCACCCAGAACATGAACTGGAGAGCCTAAAAATCACGTGAATTTCATTGCTCAAACATCAACTGGTATTTCTAAATGAAGTCTGCTCTAACGACTCACGGAGGAATGGCCTAGATTAGTATTTCTACAGAAAAACAACCATCAGGCTTTGATTTCTGAGTATATCCGAGCAGCCACCACTCTCCGAGGCAGCATCTTTAGGAAGAGAAAGGGAGGATTTTGATTTTAGCTTCCAAGGAGCGGTGCAGCTGCGAGGGGGGACACCAACCCCTCCCGCGAACATCCAGGCAGGACCTCGCCTCCCCCGGCCCCCTCTCACCACCCCGTCTGCTTCACGCAGCCCCAGAGACGGGGAAGATAATGCAGTTCTTGCCAATTAAAAAAAAAAAAAAAAAAAAAAAAAAAAAAAAAAAAAAAAAACAAACAAAACNCAAAACCAAACCAAACACCAACTCAAAAACTGAGAAACTGCTCTTAATTGTCCACCTGTTTAAATATTTTCCAAATATTTACACATTTGTCAGTTCCCAACCGTGGCTGCAGTTATCTAGCAGGAGTATGAGCGCGCGCGCACAGCACTAAGCTGCTCGGTTTTACTTTAAATTCTCACAAACTCTTATCAGGTACCCACATCCATGCACATAAATGTATTTAAGCACCATTTTTATAATACTAGAGTTAAGGCTGTGACAGCAATTCCACCGGAAATCTAATTTTTCAGGGATTCGTAGCACAGTTGTGTAAGTTTGCTGTGGGCTGAACATGACATATTAAAAATGTACAAGCTTCCAACAGGTCTTTGCATTTCTAATACTAAAAAAGACAAGTTTTAGACTAAATTTTGCAGGCTGTTACTTACTGTACATAAAGGAGTTGGTTTGTTTGTTTGTTTTCAATGTGTAAACCTCTTGATATACTAATATTTGAAAATTATCTATCGCACATGCGCAGTAATTTTCTATAATACATACTTGTAAGAACACAATGACAGCTCCCTACAATACTAAATATAGGTTTATCCTTGGATTGTTAACTGCTCCTTCAGTCTATCCTGTAAATAATTAGCGTTTTATAAAACTTTGCAGGATGGTTTACAAAAAAAAAAGAAGAAAATAAAATCAAGAAACGTAAACACACACATACGTTTTTAAAACATTGAATTCATGACACAGACCAACGATAGCAGGAGACTCCAAGTCAGGGCTGACAAGACATCCTTAAACCTACAGCTATTCAGTTTTCCCTGTCATACACCGCTCAGATTAAAGACGATTAATCAAGCTCTTATCAAAAATTAGTGATTTGAACTTGTTTTCTCACGTTAACACCGTGTGATTCTGAACGGTTGTCAGAAACCTTCCAGAGACGCCCAGGAGCTGCCTTTTCAAACGCTTGCCGAGGTTCATCTTGCTTTTTAGCGGTCAAGAGAGCCTCCAAACATTGTCAAAAGCAATACATTCCAGTTGGTCTTGCCACATTTTTTAAATTACTTGAAAACTCTCCTCACCATGCACCTGGTGTCAGTTCTTTTCAGCGCTCTACGTGCTGCGCGGTCTTTTGTGCAGGAGAAGCAGCCGAGGTGTACGTTTACGAAAACATTCCGGGCAAATGAAAATACGCCCCAGGACGCAAAATTTTAAGCGGCCAAAAATCCTCCACAAATTATTTCTTCATGATTATGTTTATCTGCAGGGTGGGGGTGACCGGGATAAGGGGGCGGCCTCTGCTTAGTTGATGGAGAAAGGAGTGATAGAGGAGTGATACAACTGCCCAGACCCACCTAAGTTCAAGCACCGACATAAAAGTTTCACGGGTTCTTTCAAACGGAAAGCTCTCGTGAGGCGGGAAGCTCACAACTTCTACAAGGGTTACGCTAACTGCGGTTCACAAGGCGGGGGGGGAAAAAGGAGTAATTAAGGGCTGGCAGGTGGAACTAAGTGGTGTTTGACGTCGCCGTGTGTGAGGGGGCACAATGGGAGCCCTCCCACTGCCGTGACCCCCCCCCCGCGATGGCAAACATCAGAGCAACGTGCTGCCCCCGGCAGCGATTCCACCCAGGGCACAGGCGGCCACAGAGGCACAGAGCAGCTGAGAAGCCAACCTTCAAACTTTCCATCTTCATTAAATCCACCCCCAGCAATTTGGGAATGTTGTTAGCAAAGCAAGGCGGATATAAAAAAAATATGGAAAGTCTTGAGGGCGGGGGAAAAAAGAGGCATAGAAAGAATTAAATCTTACAGTCTAGCCAAAATAAAATTCATCAAGAAATCGTAAGTTTCCAAAAGGATGTCCCTAAATAACCTACAGGGGCAATAAAGGGAAGCTAAAGAGAGGTGGAGCACGGCAAAGAGAAAAACGGAAGAGAATAAGAGAAAATAAAGAGCAAAGTTTAGGCTGAACTGAGACAAGAGCACATCAGTACTGCAAAATAACCTTCCTCATCCGTGCCCTGCTCCGGGAAGCAATGGAAGCGCTACGGAGATGGCAGATTTGCAGCCAGGAGAAATCTGGGAACGCACAAGACTTTCAGCCCCACGTCACAGAGGACGGAGCGCGGGGACTCACGCTCTGTGGGAGTAAAGCCCCTCGTGAGCCCTGTTTTCCACGGGGTCTCCGAATGCCCGCCAGGCCCCCTGCAACTCGGAAGAGGGACTGTGCCAGACGGCACTTCTAGAGAAAACCACAAAGCCCCGATGCCCGAGAATTAATCCCACAGCAGCAGAGGACGCCCTGGCCTGCCTGCACGCCTTGTTAGCCTTCGGGAATCTGATACATAATCAGAACTTCAAACCCTTTTCTTAGGCAGAGTTTTGGAGATTTTTGTTAAAAGTGCAAGGAGAGAGCGAGCCCACGCTCCCGACTCTGCAGCAGCCTGCCGGGAGCCCAGCAACTTCCCGAGATGCTGGCTGAGCACCCCGGGTTTGCGTCAGGGAGCAAGACGGTACAAGCTTTAAATCATTGTACTGCTTCTGCTGCACCCGTTGGGTTGATACTAAGTCGTCTGCAACCGTAAGTGGCTCCTAATAGGATCTGGGTTCTGAGAGAAAGTGTCCAAGTTACTCTGAAATTATAATTATTCCACAGAATGAGGCGATAAGAAATCAATTGCCTAACTCAGAGAAAGAATCCTGATACAAAACCAAGTAAAAATAACATGTCCAAACCCAAGTTATTTCTTTCATGCTTATAAAAAGGTTCTCATGCACGAAAAAAAGCTTTTTTTTTTTTTTTTACACAATAAGCAAGAGTTCTGTTGTTCTAGCACACCCTGCTGTCTAGCTCTTAATCATGTAACACATTTGATTAATACTTACGCCACAGCAAAGTGATGCTTCACTGTTATCTTCACAGTACTTCATTACATAGAAAAGATACATGTAAGAACATATTTAATATTATTCTAGTTGCTGCTAAAATACACAAAGGTATAAAATGATTTCTCTGGGATCCACGTGTTTTATCTCTCCCCAACCCCTACACAAAATAAATAAATAAGTGGATCTTCGGCCAGTCAGAAATATATGAAAAGCATTTCTTTTGCGTTTCAAGATTTTCAGGCTTTAGAACAGAAACCATAGTGTTTACATTAGCTCAACAGGACTGATCTAAAAGGGGGATGATTCTGACTATGAACGGATGCATACATGCTATTCCTGGTCACCATACGTAGCAGGACCAATCAGTCAAAGAAATAATACATTTCTTATAAATATATATGTGTGTGTATATTTACATATATATGAGAGAGATGATAGGACAGGTGTTTATATTTTAAAGCCCAACACAGAACTACGAGAGCCTCTGCACTTTTTTTTCCTCCCATCAAAACACAACCGAACCAAGTCCAGAAATGGGTTACAGCCGATTCAAAACATTCCTTAAAAAATGAAAAAGTGTGATTTTTTGTACTGTACCATAAACTCGTATTAACGCTCTGAGCAATTTAGGATATACTCTCCTTCATCAAAAAACTAAGCCTCTGCATTTTTTCAAGTCATTTTGCATCTAACTAGAATTTTTGGAAAGCGAGATAAAATAGCCAGTGCTTAATATAGAAAGTCAAAAATTAAACTTCCTTCTGCATCTGAGAATATACACGGGTCGCTCTTTGCTGCCTGAGGTTTTCCAGAATTATTGACCAAGCTGTGCACAGAAGAACTTAAGGATATTGGATGAAAGTTGAAAAAAAAAAAATAAAATAAAATCGAAAAACTCCACCAAAACTTTCTAGTCTCTTTTTTTTTTTTTCGTTTGCTCTCGCTGTGTAATCTAACCAAGCTAGAACTGTCAAATTCATTTAGACAACGGGAGAAAACTGAAGTCCCATATATATTCCAGCCAGACCCTACAGAGTAAGAGGCCGCACATCTCCAGCTCAGCCCACGCCAAACACCTCTTTCTGTTCACCGAGGAGCAAGACTACAAATGTCGTCACATACTGTACTACTACCACTACCAAAATGATTTCTGTTTTCAAGTTAGCATTTTTCAGGATAACAAGAGTACAGTGCAACACGAATTCTCTTCTGGAAGCTTGAGAGACAAGAGTCCGTCTGGAGGACGCGAAAAGGAGCTTATCCGTAGTGCCAGCCACCAGAGGTACCAGAGCTCCGCTCAGCCCCCTCAGCAACTTCAAGGGGCAAATTAAACCCATTAAACAGATTTGCACCGAGCAAGGGGCAGCAGAAGCGCGTGGGAGACAGTCGCCCTATCCACACAACCAAATCATCATCTGCTGAAAACATTATGCCGATGAAAACTCTGATAATTACTTAGATTTGATTTCATTGAGGCAATATAATGAAGATACAGTTACTCTGCAACTTCGTGAGCAATTCCATCCCTCTAACGCTCCTTCTTGCCTCTTCTTCACCGCGTACTGAATAACAGCATCTATTTTCTTTTAAGTTTCCAGTAGTTGTAAATAGAGGTAGCCAAGCTACTATTAAAAATCACGTTATGCTTTGAAGAGGAGGAACCTTTCAAATGCTGAAGTTACCCCTTAGCTGCACAATCTCTATTAATACTATAAAAATATGAGAGGACAAAAAGAAAATAGATGCAAGTAACTTTTGCATTTGGCACCTTTTGTCTAGATATTCATACTTCTCAAGTATTCTCTTTTTAATAAAGTTAATGCACACATAGGACACACCACATCAAAGGTTTGCTACATATTTACAAGGCACCAACCCTTTGTCACTTTTTACATGAGTAAAGAACCGATAGAAAGCACATCAGGACCCCCGTAACTGTAGTATAGACATACTTCAGTTCAGCACAATTCATGAACGTTTGGCCTGGGAAGATTAAAATAATCCAGATCCTTCTTACAATATAGAAACTGTAAACATTTTATAGCTGCCTTTAGGATTGGTGTATTGTGCAAAAGTTATAATTATTACTGTGTATAAGGATTTATGGCAGAAACCACATAAAAACTCTGTAAGAAGGTGCTATTTCTATAATACAAAAACAAAACAAGGGAGAGAAGTCATAACCGTGACTCAAAATGTCATGTTCTTACTGAGAAGCTGGAAGCCTCTTTAATGTGATGAACTTGTAGTGTGTGGGGAAGAATTTCTGTAATTTAAGGCCTAATGAATAAGGCTTGTTTTGACCAATGAAGTGTGGCGATCTGAAGTTTTAAAACAAACGCAAACTGACATAATGGAAAAGCACCACTGTGAAACGTGAGTGGAGTCCCCGCACAACTTGCTTGGTAGATTTTCTGGTAAAATCCCTGCAGTAGAAGGCCATTGAAGTTCTTTTAAAATTGTTCCAAAGTTTTTCATCTGTCAATAATTCCATCCCATGAGATGGCTGACCCTGGCTTTTTCTGTCATTTTTCGCACCCTGCCTGACCTGGAAGTACCAAGGTTCAAAGGATCCTCGGTGTGCACAAAATTGTCATTATCAGAATCGTCATTGTACAAGACAGTTCTCCTGCCTTCATTCCTTGTTTTGATTCGAGGCGGTCTACTGAATCGCCCTCCAAACACGTTTTCACCAAATTGTCCTCCAAACAGGTTTTCAAATTCATCATCTGTAATACGGGCACGTTTCGCTCTGGTGGCTCCTCGCGAGGCTCCTCTGCCTCCTCGGCCTCGCCTTCCTCCCCTGCCGCCACCTCTTCCTCTGCCACAGCCTCTTCCGCCTCTACCACCTCTTCCCCCCCTGCTCCATCTCCCCCACCTCCCCCATCTACCTCTTCTCCCTGTCCCTCTGCCCTGCCAATTCCGTTTCCCGCCGGTGATTTTTCTTTTGAGTTTTCTTTTGGGTTTTTTGGATTGCACAACTTTGCTGTAGTCATGGTCTCCGTCAATGTAATCCTGATCTGTTCTAGATGTTGATTCAGAGTCTGAATCGGAGCCACTTCTGCTTTCAGAACTTGAACTGGATCCCGATTCCCCACTTTCTGATGAAGACAAACCAGATTTTTCCTTTGATTCTCTCTTCTTCTTTTCCTCTTCCTCCACCTCCTCCAGATGCTCATCCTCTTCTGATGCACTTATTAACTTCCTCTTGACTCCTGTCCGAGGTTCTCTGCCATCGCCATTTGTAAGTGGTCCATCAGGAGAGTGATCTAAGCAAACACAAAATAACCCTATCGGTTATCATCATCACGCCTGAGCTGAACAGGATACAAAAAGTGGGATTTGCCTCCTCTGCCTTTGAGGAATGCTCTGGGGATGATCCAGCTCCGAGCTACTCACTACAGACAACCTTTGCATTCTGTGGAGATAAACAGGTGCTCTATGGGGAAAATTCATCAAAGTATATCAGTTCATCTTATCCGGAAGCAAGGACCACAAACTGTCTTGACTAAGAGCAGTGAAGATCCAGTCAATAAAAGGAGCTCAGAGGGACTAGGTTAGACACAAACACGTAACATTTAGTCAGCTGAATCCTACGTAGGGTGCCAAGGCAGAAAAAAATCCACAATCCATTTCAAATCTATATACGTTAAAATAACACCCTGCAAGCAGTATTTATTCCCCATCAAATGCATGCTCTCCAAAGGCTTAGTCCAGGGAACGCCTGTGGCAAGCACAATTTCAAGACAGTAAATAACCCAAGAAAGCTCAACTAGGGTTGCTGAACTCCTTAATTTAAAAATACATAATGTATCTCGCTGACTTGGCACCAAAATACTACATGTTTTCAGAATTACAAATTTGACAATGAAGGTTAAATATCTTCTTTAACATGGGACACAAAAAGCTCACCTCCGACATACAACACTGCTACTGCACAGTAGCATGGACTTGACAAAGGCTTGAAGAAGCCAATGCTCATTCAATGCCTGCCTCAGTGGAAAGTCTGCTTAGCATGTCCCAGAGCCAAAATACCACAGTTTTCAAACAGTGTTTCCCTTCTAATCATAACCACTTACTCTTGACTATGATAAAAATATTTAATTTTTTTTAAAAACATTTTTTTCATCTTTGGTTTCAACTTGATTAATAAAAGGATAAGGTTTTGGGGTGGGTATTCTTTTGGTTTGGTTTGCCTTTTTGTAACTCCCAAAGGTACTGTAAGTCTCAAGAAATTTAAGAGCAATCAAGCTTTTCCATCCGGAGAAATTTTAAAGGACTTCACTCAAGCACATGTGGCATCATGCAGATGCCACACTTCAGACAGGAGACCACAGAACTGTAATAAGTAAGGTAAATTCAATTCTTTAGTATGGTTTTGGGATATAGTATCATGCTAGACTCAGGCAAGAATATCATAAGCATCAGACAGAAGCAACACCTTTCATTTCTAGTGAAATCAGTCATTCAAAGAACAGAATACTTATTATTTCTCACCTTGTTTCACTGGTGTAGATTTACTCCTGACTGGTCTACTTTTCCCTGGATCAATGGTATTTCCACTTCGGTTCTGTGCATTTGCGCCTGAGGAAGATGGCTGGCCTTCCATCTCTTCACCAGTGGCTGAACCCAGAGGTTCTTCCGCTGTATCTGAAACTTTAGACAGCACACCACTAACGTGACAGAGTAATTTTTATCCTCTATTTACAGGGTCATAATGCAAGGCATTTTGGGGAAGTTTTGTATCACCTGATTTAACAGACATACTCCTCCGGGGTGTAATCCAAAATAAGCTTACTGTATGTGTAATTGCTGTATGAGAAAAGCTCTTACACAGGAAGTCCAGGCTCTTGTCACTAGTTTACCAAGGACAGACTCAGGTTTCCTATTCTCTGCCCAATAACTCACCAACAGCTGGAGGGACGAGTTCAGCTAACACAGTCTAACACAACCTACAGACAACGCATTTACGTGACCGTGCTACTTGCTCTTTCAATAGGCGGCTTTTGCACGTGTCTCACAAATGAATAAAAGATTTAAACTGAACATTAAATATCCTTCAGCTTTTTCATCATCCTGCGCATACACATTGCTGCAGAGAAAGCATGCGTTTTAGAAAATCTCTCCTCACCATGAGATGAAACTGAAGAACTAGTCCTAGTCAAAGGCAGTGAGGTATTCTGGTTGGGTTTAGGTTGAATCTTCATTTGCTTCTGTTTCCCTTTTGGGCTGAAGACGCAAAATACCCCAAAGAGATAAAATTGTTAGTACCAAAACCAAACACAAAACCATTTTCCTGTGCAAAGTGTCTTGTTTTTTGCAGCAAATGCATAACACAAATGATCTCTTCCCAGTGCTCGCACAGGTGTAGTAATACTAAAAATAGTGACAATATCATTCTGTTTGATAAAGGAATACGAGTTTGCAAGAACAAAATTTTATCTCACCTTTTAAAATGAACACTCAGTTTACTTAGATAATGTATCATACGGAAGTTAGAAAAGTGTTATACAACACTTTTTTCAATAATTACTAAATGAAGGCAAAAAGAAATTTGCTATTCCATTTTCTCCAGAGGGAATACTTTTAAATCTATCGTCTTTCACTTACCACAATTATGCACAAGCTACAGATTGAGCGTGGAATTTGAGCTCAGGATTTTATCACCCATAAGAGCAACTGCATCAGGAAACGAGCAATGCTGTTCCTGACTGCGTAGTCACAAAGGCATGTCTACCTCTGTCATCTCAAATGACACTGATAGCAAGTCTCGCTATCATTACATTACCTAGATGCTCTGCTAGTTGACGGTGAACTGCTGCTGCTTCTTAGTCGTTTTCGGTACCGTGGCCTTTTCCTCTTCTGACACTGCATCGCTGACTTGTACTCAGAGATGATATTCTTCATATGATTTTCAAATAAGGCAGATAGTCGAAGTGTCATGCTGTAAATCTGGAGCGAGAAAGCATGGTCGTACTTATTAGCACAAAAGAAAAATTCATGGTGACGTTCAACTATGAGGTTCTTTACAGTTAATTGCTCTCCATGGTGCACGTGTATTCTCACGGCAGAAAGCGTTTTCATAATAGGATTTAATTACTTACCATACAAAAGATTTACGGAGTTAAAGGAAAATTGCTATCTAGATTATTGAAATACAGCCTCCTTTTTTAATGTCCATAAAGCATGGAAGTCCACCATAAAATAACTTGAAGTACCAAGGGAAAACGCAATTGAGCTTTGCTGCCCCCTCACCTTTGTTTTTTGCTTTAATTCGTGAGTGATGAGTCCTTACACCAGCCCTACAGAGCTGCGCACAGAGCCAGCTAAATGTCCTCATGCCTAATTTCTGTAAGCCAGATGTCAAATCCTTAAACCATTTTCTTGTCCTCTTTCTAGGCCTTGCCTCTCTGTAGCCTCACCCACAAATTCACTCATGGGTATTTCACCATATTTCTGACTGTATTTACTTTTGCTTAAGATTTTACCTTGGATGTGTTTGAGTTATAACAAACTAATAATAGTTCAAACTCAGCATAAATAAACGAAAGGTCATTATTCCTTCCTCATACCCATACCCTCCTGCTGCATCCAGTCTTCCGAAAATTGTCTTAACGCCATCAAGATGTTATCATCATCTTAGACCTCTTTCCATTTCTTGCAGTCTGTCTGAATATAAAATCTCTTTGTAATAGAGTTTTCTTTACATTAATATAACTTAATTTTTGCCCAGACCTTTATATTTTTTTACCAATGTCTCTTTCTTTAGCTCTGGTATGTACGACCCTGCCCTTCTTGCCTCCGTTCAAGATGCTGTTGCAAAGATGGCAAAATGGGCTAGAAAACCTCGGGACGTTGGCAGACATTTGGCAGCAGATGAACCTGCGGTGGCAGAAGGCCTAGCTGTGTGCCCCAGCCCTCCAGCAAAGATCATCTCACAGAGGCACTTCACAGTATTTAAGGAAATGGATATTGATGGGCCACTCTATTAAAGTAATTTGGGAGTTGACTCAAAAGCTGTTCAGCTATTAATACACAGGGAAGTTCCCAGGGAGCCTGCAGCAGTAAATAACGCTACCTAGTTTACTCTGATGTCAAGCACACATAAAACACCCGCAAATCACCTGCCTTCTTGCAATCCTCCACTGATGCTGACTTCCTTTCTATTAAAGCAAGCAAGGGTTACCGGTCTTTATCTTCAGAGCTTACCCACAGCCCACCTTCCAGCTCTTACTCAACACCGAGAGTTCAATCTACCTACAGCAATGGCAACTTCGCACTTTCTCTCATGCTTGCTAACACATGGCTGGAGTTCCCCTCTCCAACAGCATCATCCTACTTCAAGCTTACTCTCATCGTCCTTATCATTGTTATTCCACTGCTGAGCGAAGACTATTGCTACTCAAGTGACAAGTAACATCACACAACCTCCTGCTTCCTCCCATCCCGCACCGTTGGCACATGCACCAAAAGCTCTTGCAGCACACTCTGCTCCTTCTCCTGCTTGACAGCACCTAGCATAACACAATCTTGTGCCTCGCCGTGTTAGGTGCCACAACTACATTTTACGGAAATATTAAATTCTATGTATTATTGTGCTTTAAGTAATAGTATCTCAGTCTAGTCCCAAATGGCACGCATTCCTTAATAGTTTATAAGCGCTCCTGTTTCTACACCAGAAATAATGAGCCACTTTGTGACTAACACTCTCTTATCTATGCTAAATGACATGTTTCAGAAATGTGATTTTGTCACAACTTAAGCATCTTACTTAACATGCAGCTTCTCCTAATAATAATAATAATAAAGGTCATTACAATTTAATGTTGGGAAACACAGTCAAAATTCTTTCTACTTTTATACGATGAAGGCATCAACCACTCAAATTCTATTTTGCATTACCAGTGGTAAAAACTGCATCCTGCCAACTTGTGAATTTCTGAGCATAAAAAAATATATTATCAAAACATTTGAAAATTTTGAAATCATTTGATGATGTAGCAGCTCAGGAAAAGCTGACAGGCAATATACTGCATCGGAACACATATCAGACATGGCCACATTTACATGATCAGTCATACACTTCGTCATTTTACCTCGGTCATATAAAAATATCTATATTCTAACGTTTTGATCTGCCCTGTCCCTCTTGCCGTACCCTGTTTAGGGCCCCAACCCAATACAGTTTTCCTGCCGAAGTAAACTCCTATTCCTGCATGCAGAAAAAAAACAAGATTGGCACCTGAGAAAGAGGCAACACCGTGCGAAAGTCTTGCCAAGTACACTAAGTAAACTAGAAAAAAAACTTAAGTATCGTAATGCTCTCAGTAGAAATACTGTATAATACTTGCATTAACGGCAATTATTAAAAAAAAATAAAAGCAACTGGTGATCAGCTTTCTGCTACAAACATTCAAAGAAATCATTGCAACAGTTCCCATACCGCTTCTCACAAGCTTTAAGATCAGAAAGTTCAGATGAAAATGAAATTCAGAAGTGATCTGCATGAGCACAACAAAGCAAGTTTGTAACCACAGGTCCCAGAACTGATGTACCCTGCTTGGTTTTATTTCTCAATGCAGGACTTTGCTCTCCAGATACAGACCTTGTTTCATGGCCTGTATTCATGTAGGGCCAGGGTCTTTGTAAAGAAGGGATTAAAATTTATTACTTACTCGAGATTTTTTATTAGGAGTGTAAGCTTTAGAGTTGCAGAATATTAAACGAATATCTTTGTAGAATTCCAAGGGACTAGTATAGTTTCCTGCTTCCAAGGTTTCTTTCACAGTGCTGAAGTCCATAGGAGTGTCTACAATATCTCGATAATCCTGTAAGAATATACAAGAAAATAATAAAGGCTGTCAAATCCTACAGGAATAAGAACACCTAAGAACACTGCGGCTCCCAAGTAATTATTTCTTCTTGACAGTTACTGCAGATAATTCCCTGAAAACTTCAGTGCACAGAACACGGTGTGTTCCAGCTCAGAAAGGGAGAGGTTAGAAACATGGCCAGCATGGATGTTTTGCCAAAGGATGAACAATAGGCTTTTTTAATTTTGGATATGGAAGTTGTGCTTACAGGATAGGAGAAGAGATCAACTGGCTGTCTAAAAGGCTCTGAGTCCTCTCTTTCATAAATCAGGTTTAACAACTGCTTGCATTGCTCCCTCCAAGCATCAGGACTTGCTTTTGTGGGCTGCCTTTTTATTCGCCGTCTTACCTGCAGGAAAACAGATGTATTTCATCATTTTTCAGAACATCCAGACTTTCACCTTAAAGTTCCTATTAATTTATGAGTGTTATGATTCAAAGTATGTTTCCACAATTAAGAAGAGAACTGCAGTAAGATTAAAGCACAGCTGATGGCACGACAATATGCAGTATGCAAATTGCAGAAATATGCCTTTTCTGGTAATATATAAACACTGAAACTCATGAGAGGTATGCAATATTTCACATCCAGGCTTGCTGATTTTTTCAGCTTTCATCCAATTTGGTTGAAAATTGAATCTTTCAAATCAAATTTAAAAAAAAAAAAAAAAAAAAGATTATTCTTTAACATTTAAGTAAATTTTCCTGCACAATAACTTCCTTGGTCTGCCAACACTTACATACACATGCAACTGAATTCAGGCAGTCCTACAGACTAGAGGCTATGGCAGATTTAAAACATTCCAGACGTAAAGGAGTGTTTCAGTAGCTGGTCTATCTCCTCTCACAAGCCAGACCAAGCAGAAATGGTTACTCACTCGTCTTTTTCCTGAGGAAGTTCCTGGAGCATCTGAATCCACATCTACTTCCGCCACCTAAAGGCAAAGGTAATGATTACACACACAGCTTGTATCGCCCTCAGCAATGGAGAAAGGGTTTGAAACCAGTCAACAACAACAAACACAATTTGAAACTCCTCAAATGCAATGAATGGTTCAAGCAAAACAGAAACTAACTTTAAACTAGGACTTAAATAACTTTAAAAACAATTAGGTGGACAAGATCTTTCACCTCTGTTCCAAATTTGCTTCCATAGAAATTATATGGAAAACCAGGACATAAACCAAGACATGCTCTTTGAAAGGCTGGAGAGAAAGAAAGGTGCTACAGTAGCAATTTTGGACACTTCTGATCACTGCTCGACGTGGAACAGATGAGATTCACAACTGGCACAAGAAGGTGGAGTTGGGAAATGGGGGTCTGCTATTTAAGTCATGGGAATCCCTCATTTTCTTCAAAATGCTCTTTTCATAGTCTGTGAAAATAGATGCTGCTATTATATCTTCACTTTTATAAAATTAATAATTTATTACATTGCAGTATAAATTCTAAGTTTCGGTCCAGATCCAAGACGATAGCACCAGCCGTAAGCGTACAGGTGTTCAAGCAGCATCAGGTTTAACTTAAATATTTCAAAACTGCAACAATGGAACATGCCTGGGGGAAGGGTGGACAGAAGAAACCTCCTAACTAAATCTTCTATTAGCTCATGTTTTAGAAAGCACCACTGAAAAAGTAAAACAAAACCAAGTGACTTAGGGTATAAGGGATCACCTCTTTGGAGCAGAAACTACAGCACATTTCAAAATGTTTACAAACTGCAATTAAGGAGGGAAGGTGTAAGGAGAGAGAAAAAGTTAAAGGAAGTGATATCTAACCTGGTTTCTACCTGCCATTTCACTCCACAGTGCAAGTGACGGGATGCGACACAGAATTACATAAGAAAACCAGCTCTGCTGCCTCCCTGACAATGGGAGAGCCGTTGTCCTTCTGGTTCGGCAGACTGAGTAACAGCCCCAGTTCATATTCCCCGTACTTACTAATACTTCTTCACACAACAAAACATCATGTACTAAGAGAAGATCAAATTTAGGCAGTTCCCAGAATCATTTTTACTTACTTAAGGGAGCTTATTGCCCCAGGTGAGCCACCCAAATGACCTAAATAGGTTCATCTCAAAAACTCAATGCAACTACCCATAAAATAAAAACTCAACAAAAATCTTGTAGGTGCTGAATTTAAGAAGGCAAGAAGGTCTGACGATTAGACTTAAAGGTCTTACCTCCTCTTCTTCATCAGTACTGCTTAGGTCTTCTGCTTTCACCTTGTTATATATTTCTAATATATCAGTACAACTCTGATCCCTGCAGGACAATAACAAAAGCCAAAACCAGATAATCAAATATCTCAGAAACTCAAGATGTCACGTCTATAAAGTAAAAAACATGCCTACCCAATGAAGCGAAGTAAGACATCTGTTACAATTTTGGCTGCTTTGACTATAGGACTGTCTGGCTCGTTGAAAGTCCTGGCATTATGTTCAATGTATCGTACCTCCCACATCAGTGCAGAGATTCTCCTTAAAAAAAAAAAAAAACGCCCCCCCCCCATCAAGGCAAAAATTCTCCTTAAAAAAAAAAAAAAAAAAAAATTAAAAAAAAATTAAAAGGAACGGGACGGAGAAGGTGGTGTACATTATTTTCATTGTGAGTTCAGTAGGATTCCTCAGTAAAAAAAGGAATAAGGTAATCCAGGTCCAAGGTAAGTGGTTTCTGTTCACATGCTGCTGACCGCCCCAATGCGGCAGGCTGCGAGAGCTTTGTGGAAAAACAATGTCCCTGTTCAAATCAGCAATGAATGGAATGAAAAGAGAAAACAAACCTACTTAAGGAAACTGCTGCCTGCTCCCACTTACAGAAAGCCTTAGAGATAAAGTGGTCCTCAGACGGAAAAAAAAACCCCAAAAGCAGGACACTTTTTATCCCCACGTTAACTGGAAAAAATGAGATTTCTGGTTTACAGCGCTATTTAGCCCACTTTTGGCAACTGTAATACAAGCAAAGCATCTGGTTCAAAGGCAGCAGAGCTACAGATGAGGCAAATATGCTCTGCTGACAACGCATCCCAAGAGTAAGGCTCAGTATGTTAAACTAAAGAGATACTCCAGATCCAGATATACCAGCTTTTCCCTTAACTATGTGGCCAAAATAAATTATTATCCAGGAAGACTTGCTTTGCCCAAAGCCAAATAGAATCTGATCTTATGCTGTTGGCTCATCAAAGAAATATATTGCTGAAGTGGCATTACACAGCATTCAGCTAAACCTATACTCAGTGGGGCTATAGTAAATGCAGATTACAAACCAATAAAAATCTGACTGACCTATAAAACCTGTTTTCAAGTCTCCTCCTGATTGTGGTGAGGTCAGTTGGATAAGCGACAACAGTGCAATACATGGGATAGGCACTAAGGTCCACCGGAACAGCAAAGGGATTAGAAATGTCTGAAAGACAAAAGAACAAAACAATTTAAACGCCTCAGAATATACCAGAAGGGTATATCCTGAGATTTGCATGCCAGCAGCCAACTGTGTGACTGAAAAGCAACACGGCATATGCACTGACAACAGGAATACTACAAGCAACATAAACTAAGAATGCAGACATGTCCTGTCTATAATATAGGATAGAATTTAAATCATAGCATGCTATTAAACTACTTAGAAGGTATTTGTAGGTGAGGATGTTTGGTGAGGACTTGGTTGGTTTTTGAGGGTTTTAATTCAATGTTTTGCTCATTCATATTTAGATATGACCCACTGAGAATCCCCATTAAGTTGAAAGGAAGCAGGTTAAGCCCCAAAAAAAAAGGGAGCATAACTGAAAAGGACACCATATGAAATTTAAAAGGCTCTTTTCAATTATTCAGTTGAGCACATTTCAAATACTCCACACCAACTCCCAACGCTCCATCCTATCTACTCTTCAGTCACGTGCCGCCGTGCTGATATTCTTAATTCCTCCACCTTTTTCCTCCAAACATACCAAGGGAAAGAAGTTGCTCGATCCCCCGGATTACTCGTTCACATTCTTCATCTCTGGAATGGGCCCCCCATTCTCCTTCCTGGGGTTTGTAGAGAAGAGCTGTCAGCTCATCTGGAGTCACAGGAACTCCAGCACCAACCTCCTCTGGATAAGCAGCTAAACATGAAGAATTCAACAACAGTAAGCACTAGCAGTGGCAAAAAAACTATTTACTTTGTATATGGACATGAATTCAACGCACACTTACTTCCTTCTGGAATTGGTTCCATGTCCCATGGACTCATCCTCTCTCTTTCATTATTGTCCCAGCTATGAAAAAAAAAAATACATTCAAATGCATCAGTTAGAGCTAAATATAACAACACACCTTTTCTCTACCAGACTTAAAGAAAAAGGTCACGTCTTTTAGAAACAAGACACGTCACTAGCTACCTGCCAACTCCTTATCTTCCTCTTGTATCTCCTATATATTCACTGCATTGCCGTTTACACTAAAAGTGTTGGTTTATGAATAAGTTCATATTAAATAAATAAAACCAAAGCGGCAGATTATGTATTTAAAGGGGAAAAAGGATCCTAATTCTAGAGGTATACATTTAAGTCGCATGTGCAGGTCTAGGAGACGCAGAGCATGCAAACACGTGTGGTATGTCACAGCTACGTAAACACTTACTGAACACAGTAGCACTGGAAGGAACTATCAGGATATTCCGCCTGGAAAGGCTGCTGACTCTCCACAGTTCCAAACCACCAAGCGTCATCTATTATACTGCGAAATCTATCCCCTATAAGGAAAAAGGTTGTATTCAGGAAAAGGACAACATACATAATTGTTAAATACTTCTTTTTAGAGAATCAACTTCATCTTTCATATACGCACTAGTTTGATTCTTAAATCTTGCACTACAGGAATCAAGCCCTTCCCCTAAAGAGAGGACTTTCACATCTCTAGTAATTAGTCACAGCTGCCTCCGTGCCTCAGATCACAATATAACAGTAGATTCTTCTGCTATCACAGGCCTCGTAACACTTTCTCTCATTTCTTTCTTTTTTTTCTGCTACAGGAATTGCAACAAGCATCAAATAAAGTGTCCAATGATCGCTATAATATCACCCATGGTATAGTCCTTTCCATCTTGTATGAGAGACACTGTATCCTATTAGACAGCTGCAGAAATGTTGCAAAACATATGGAAGTGGAAAAAAAGTAGTCACCTATTTGCCAGTTCCTTTCTTTGGCTTCATTATAAAACTGATGCAGCACAAGGAAGTCAATAACATCTGGCATATCATGGTACCTTCATGAAACAGACAAAAAAAATTGCTTCTAGGACCCATACACATAGTTCAACACATGCAATACAGTCTCCAAACGCAACATTTCATGCATTTTGTTTTCAAGTTTGGCGTAATAACTAATTAATACCACCATCACGCCTTGCGAGAGAAAAAAGGAAGGAGGGGCGAATATTCTAAATTGCAAGAAAATCTCTTGAAGGACATCATCAGCATTTCAGTAACTTACTTTATGGAAAATGATTCTCCTGTCATTTTGCCTGTGATTGGATCTAGGAATGCAAGCTTCAAGCAGCAGAGCGTAGGAGGCCCAACTTCGTATTTAATTCCTACAGTCTTCACAAATTCTTGTTCCTATTTATCAATAAGCACGGAACAGTATTATTTTAACTTGCCAACAACAAAAACATTCATGTTAAAGGACCAAACGTATTAATAAAAAACCAATATGTTTCCATTCTACAGCCCAGGTAATTTCAGCCATGAAAGTTTTCTTTTACAAATACTAAAAATCAATCACAGTAACCTTAAGAATGATGAAGATATGAGCTGCTCATCCCCTTGGCCGATTTGTGAAAAGGATACCCACAAATTATTTAACATCCGTAATAAGATTCTAAGGAACATACCCCTCTGGTTTTAACCACACTGATGGCACCAAAGGTTAAACCAGACTAAACCCAGGGCCTTTCACCCCTGCATAGCAACATACAGGGGAAACAGAAGGAAACTCTTCCTCTTAAAGCGGAAATTCAACAATAGCCTTTATGTTCACGTCCTGTCAAACATCGTCCGGTAGTAAGATCTCTATCCTAAATGCAGTACTATTTCCTTTGCCTTACAAACTGGTGATGTCTTTGAAGATTACAGCTGGAATCACTGAATACCTAGGACTAGTAACTGGATATTTTTCCAGGAAAGCAATTCTTTTCTTTAATAGAACCACTGGCATACACATGTATGAATATTGGCACATATATGTGCTCTTCTCTTGATATGAAATCTGAGTAAAGCAGAAAAAAAATACGGCAGCACTGTGGATTAAGTATTAAGGGGCTCAGTGGTTCAAAGTGAAAGGATAACAAAAATCTCCTAGCACCTACCCAAGCAATCCATAATACTTCCATTTTGTAAAAAACATGTCGTAAGATATTGTCTTGCCCTTCCAAGAATTTAGGAATATACACAATTACATGCTTAGCTAGATCCACTGTTTAACAGAGCTTGTGCATACATTTAGGTCTTTACACCACGATGTCTTACTTCTTACCACAGTGTTCAAAACAATAAATAGAACCCAGAAACTCAGGTCATTGTAGAGTGTCAATAGAACTATAAACAGCTTTTGAGTGGTGTGTTCTGCATGAATTAATGTTAAGAAAAACAAAAAGTCACAGAATAATTTGGGTTGAAAATGACCCCAGAGAATCATCGCGTACAAAATCCTGCTCATGGCAGGGCCAACGTCTAAGTTAGATCAAGGCACTCAGAGCTTGCCCTGTTGAGCTTTGAGAAGTCTTCAAGGCTGGAGATTCCGTGCTCTCTCTGCGCAACCCGTTCCAGTGCTTAACTACTTGCACTCTGACTTTTTTTTTTTTTTTATTTAATATTCTACATTTTTTAATCTATCAGGCAAGAATACCAGACTAGATAAACTTTGACATTCTTTTAATATCCTGGCTTCCTTTTATAAGGAACTGGACAGATGTAAAGGCTTTGTGCTAATGAAAACACTAATGTTAAGATTTACAATTTTACATTTTATATTAACATTTTAAAGTAATGCTTTCTTCATATTTTTCATACTGGCTTTTAATGTCAATTTAACATGACAGAGACATTCATCTCTTTGAAGTATTTGTTTAACTTACCCTGAGTTCCATTTTGTTCCATGGTTGTTTTTGCATGTTAATACTGTAAATTTTTGCTTTCCTTACTGCCCGCACGTAAGCTTCATGGCCTTGCCTGAAGTATATGATCTAAAAATAAAATAAAATAAAAAAAAAAAGATAAAAACTAAGAGTTTACTTTATTTTACTGATTGTTCTGTTCATGCTTATTCTAAAATTTCTACAAGCTCGTCAGGCATCATCCCTTTCAGAGCATACTGCACACTTCTTTATTTCATTACACAGCACTTCTCCTTAAAAATCTTTATATCAGCTCCCAAAGCGGCAACTGCTATGTGCTTATCATTAAGAAGTATTCACGTTTGTCTGAAGGTGCACAATCACTTCTTTATGCTGCTCATAAGTTACACGTGCACAAAAAGAGAGATAGGACAGCCAGCTGTGAGCAACTAGTTTCGGGGGGGGGGGGATTTATCAAAACTCAGCCTATCTTGAGCACGATTCACTGCAAATATTGCTAGATTTAACAGCTCTGACCAAAACAAGCTCATCAGCCTAGGTGGGAATTTCAGAATTGCTAGGCGCTTTACCTCATCTCCCATTTGTGGGACAAACGGTGAGCGGCGGGGTATGGTGTCCAAGATCCACTGTGGGGCCAGCCATTCTTCGCTGGGTTCACCTTCCATCGAAAGCAGCCCACTTGGTTTCTTAAATATATTACATTAAATTTAGAATGCAAACTGCAATTACTACGGCAGAACACATGAAAAACTGCTGATACACCACTTACTGAAGATAACTAGATATAAGGGCAAAGCAAATGCTGGAAAGTCAAACCTCAACTAAATAGTAGGGAATAAGATATGTTTGTTATAAATATAATAGAAGATTAAAATGTTCATAAATAAAGATATTATATTTCTTTCCTTAGAAATATTTTAAATGTCGTCTTTAAAAAAATACTATGAAAAAGAAATCTGACAATGTAGATATAATACAAAGACATTATAATTTTACAACAAAACCACCTTGGAGTAAAACTAACTGCAGTGAAGAGCATAAATCTAGGCGAAAACATCCGACCTGTAATGGAGAACTACCTGCATGAAAACAGAAGTACATTTATGTCACCATAGCACTAAAATGTAACATAAAAAAAAAAAATTAATCCAGTATTACAGTTATTGTGCTATCTATAGGATCTTTCTTACTGTACATTTGTTTGTAAAAGATTTTACTTTGAAAACAACCACTCCAGAAAAAAAAAAAAAAAAAAAAGAATATTCATAAAGTCAGAAAAACCCTAAAAAATTAAAATTGCTGACCTTTTTTCTAGGCTGCTTAAGTTTCCTTCGTTTTGGCTCCAGTCCTTTTGTTCCCTTCATATTTTCATCTTCAGAACTACTACAGATTTTCCGAGCTGCCTGCCTGGTTTGTCTCTTTGGAGGCTGGAGATTAATTCCAGCATCTGCTGTCCAGTCGGAATATTCACTTGATGAATCACTGAGATAATAAAAAGTTGTAAGAAAGAAAACAACACTTCAGTTTTCACACAATGGAGTGAAAGATCCAAACATTCGACCTGTTCTTCTGGTTATGTGGAACAGATGTCAGGATTAGCACAAAATTTCATTCTCGGGAGAATTTAAAGGAAATCTAAGTGCTATCTAGTTCGTGTGTTTCAGGAAATTATTTTATCAATTATTTTACTCCCAGTAAAACTACAGTTATGGCTGATACCTACTTTCATACTAATTATCTCACTGATTCACAGGCTGACTTCATAAGAACCGACTGCACAAAATGCATGAGAAATTTAGAAAACTAGGGCACTCTTCTAAAAATACAGTTCTGGCTTCTTTAATATCCAAATAACACCCATGCAGTGTTTGTATTAGCTCATGGCCCTTCCAGCCATAAAAGCATAACGTTAAAAATAAGAAAAGAGACTGTAGAAATTGTACATAAACACATACTGACAACAGAAAAATTAGGAAATACTGAAGCATGAACAGAAGATATGTATGCACGTCTATCAATATTTCTATGACATATGACTAACTGGTATTGAATTTTTCAAGCAGTTCTTAATTAAGGACAACATTTTCTTACAAATGGTCTTTCAAAATTCTTCCTGACTTTAGAGGAAAAAAAAAAAAAAAGCCCACAAAAAAATACAATGACAAGTGCTTCTTGAAGAACTGGCGAAAAAAGTCAGTCTTCAAAATTAAGAATTTTTCACACTGATTTTCTGTTAAATACTGATATAAAAATCCTACAATTAGATAGTCACTCAAATACATAAAAATATTTGTTCACAGACTCCACAAATTTTGTTGGTTACCATTTTAAAGTACCTAAGGGTACTAAACACTTTGCTTCAGCCTGTCACAAGGTGTAACAAATGTGCACTGACTTGCAGTCATAGTAAGATGATATCAAGTGGCTGTCTTAAATTGTCTAATCAACTACCGTTACCAATTAAGAGAGCAGTAAAGCTACCTGGAACTGCTTTCACTTTGCCATGCTGCCACAGGATCATCCATAGATGCATCACTTGTGCCAACAGTCTCATCTTCCTGTATTAAAAACAACAGGTATCATTTTTGTTTGCAAGTTACATGAGTTGCCTCACCTGAGGAAAGCTTTGTAGTTAAGGACTGGTTTAGTAACTGGTTTAGCTTTAAGTAAGTCCACAATTTCTTTCTGTATCTTAATTAGCATTACACTGTCCGTTTACAGAATCTCTAGAAACAGAGATGTGAATTTTAATGGTATAAGAACCATAGAATGAGTTCTTATTTAATTGTCTGATGAATCAATTTCAGTGTCAAACTTTATAGCTATTCTGTGCGTTCAATGCATTTACAAAGTGACAATGTTCAGTCTCTTTTTACTTTGCATACTTCCTTAATGAGAACAAGTTATATTTAATTTTATTTTAGGTTCTTCCCTTGCCCATGTCAATGATTAATACCAATACTCAATCTCTTTCAAGAGTAGTCTACAGATGTAGATGAAATCAAAGTACTGAATGTGACCTAGAATATATGTGCAGTATGAAATCCCAAAATAGCAAGTGGTTTAACGCAACCCAGTTAAATTTACTTGAAAATGTTTCAGATTTCCAAAAATACACAACCTGTTTTAAGCTAGTTTTGAATACTACACTGGCATTGAGGTAAATGATCCTTCTCTCTCCGAGATCAAACTACAGGAACACCACAAATCTGAAAGACTCAATGATTTGAGTGTTTTTTCCTAGGTGGAGCAACTCAGGGCCTTGATGTGCTCTCAGCACATCTGTTGTCAAATCATGCTATTTGTGAAGAGGGAACCTATGGAAAGAATCGCTTGACGTTTCAGACCTCTGAGGAGCTGTCTGATTCTTCCCGTGCACGTGCATTTTGACTTGCTCCCTGCTGGTTGTGCTCTATGGTGGAGCGCGTTTGGTAGGCGTGCTGGCGTTTGCGTTGGTTTCTTCTCAAAGACCTTCCACTTCCTGCTTGGTAATCATTCTTTTATCACAGAACAGGAGGGACAAAAAGAAAAAAAAGAGCAGAAATTTAATAATGAATTGCACAGTTAAAAGATGCCTCACTAAAGTGACTGTACATTGTATCCCGTTTACAAAGGACAAGTAGGAAACCTAGAATTAGAATTGAAAAGACATCTTTTACACATTTGTAGTTCACTTCAGTGCACGTGCAGGTGTGGTTTTTTGGTTCAGTATCAATTCTACTTTTTAAAGTAGCAGTCCTTAGAAAGGAAGCTATGGAGAAATAGCTTTTTTTTTTCCCTAAAAAAATACGTAGCCACTTTAAAAAGTGTGGCACCTTTAATAGTTCTAGTTTCCACAAGTCAAACTGAACACCCACTGTGGCTCTGCTCTTTTCCTTTCCCAGTATCTTCCCATTACTGAAGCCTTAAGGATAGAGATTTATCACTGCTGTTTGCATATTAGAGTATAAAGACAGACAAATTACAGCTACAGAGGGAAGTCAGAGATCCAGAGAAACAATTAGTACCATTGATTTTCTAAATAATTTAATAAAATTGGGCTTGGGGTTTTTTGTCTGTCTCTCTTTTGCTCAGTGCTCAGCCCTGCTTTGCACCCAGGTTCTCTCTTCCAGTCAATTAACTCACCCGCTGTAAGGTGTGGGATGGCTTTCTCTTCTTTTCAACAGTGTATAAATTAATTTCGATTTCACCTTTGGCAGCTCGACATTCTTCCTGGACCCTAATTATACATAGGAAACATTTATTTTATTCAATAAATCATCATATAACCTGACAGTCTCATTAATATACACATTAAAATACTTATGGTTCCCTTGCTACAAGAAATCTGTGCACAAGTCCTCCTAGCAGCATCCACACATACTTCACTCCTGGAATCACAAGTTAAGGAAGTAAACTCTCTAGTTGAGCACGCATAATTATTATTAAGGAAACTGACGCGTATAAAAATTGTTTTCAAGGGTTTTTTTAAATAAAGCTTCAGGAAGATGAGGTATTTGGACTACTGAAGAAAGATTCAATTGTGAAGAGAAGGAATTACTATTCTCAACTCTCCAGCAGAGGCTATCACTCTAATCCTAATGCCTGAATTTCAAAACAAACGAAACCAAAAAAAGCCAACACATTTCTGAAAAATCATTTTTTAAAACTTGTAACAGGTGTATGGAAGGATCATTAAACATTATACAATTTAATCTCTTTTCCCTGTCTCACTTTGCATCTTACTTGCTGATGCCAGGAGGAAGCTCATTCACCACCACTCTCCTGCTCCATGCCATGAGATCTCTCTCTGTTGCCATTTGGCTTCGGGGAGCGTTGTGATGCATTTGCCGGACCCCTTCAATCTGACCACTTCTCCGGAGACCGACGTTTGGTGGGGACGTAACATCCAAACCTGGACTTCGAAGAGCTAAGGAAGAAAAAGATTTTTCTTCACTTCTATAAACCATTGATAAAATTTGGAATTGAAAGCTTAAGGACTGCTCAGAGATTCTTTTTTGCTGATAAACAACACTTATTCTATGTTAAGGGGCTTTGTCTTTTGCTTCAGATGAACATTTTTGTGCATTGGCCTCGGACTACTGAAGAAGCGTACCCTACTGTAACATCACTGTGGCTTGCTCTATCTTAGAGACACCTGAAGCAAGCAAAGAACATAATCCAGGAGAAAAGTTTTAAAGGCACTTCCTTCAAATCAAAGCCTTGTCAACTGTTTAAAGTCTCTGACATCATGAATTTTAAATTCTCTGGCACAAGAAGAGATGAGGTTGACAAGAAACTGCTGCAAGGTTTAAGTTTTCTGTTGTACCTCCATTTGTTCTGTACTTGTAACATTTATCTACCGTGCCACAGACACCACTCCTGCCCTGGGCTTTTCGTCAAGTGGCACAACGCAGGAGGCTATATAAACCTATATAAACCAATTAAAAATATTCAGCTATTTCAATATCAGGTACTTTATACATACTCTAATTAACCTACACAAATGGGCAGTTCCTGTAGCAAGGTCACTGATCAGTGCAAGTTCCGTGACTATTTTAATTTCCATACTACTCATATCTGGAAATTCCCTTTTGCACAACTACAGGGACATACAAATAAAACTGAGAACTGGGATTGCACAACACATCGACCTATCGTAAGAAGCAGAAAAGACTTCTTGAGTTGAGGCTGGCTTCTTGACAATACCAAATTGAGATCAAAGCAAAAGTGTATTTTCAGCATTTTTCACCACTATTTTTCCTATTCCTTATTGAATTTAAAGACAAGCAACTCCAAATCTAGCAATCCTAATGAGCTTTGCCAGGAAATCTAATTCAAACCTGTGTAATTAGACATTTAACCTAGAACTAATTTATTAGCTGATGCAATTTTTTTAAAAGCTCAGGATGACTTGCACCACAAGTCCCCAGCATCTGCTCTCTTACATCAGCTGGACTCAGCTGCTTCACAGTCAGCTGCTCACATCTGATTGAGTTTGTTTTAAATTTTTCATCACTTTGTGTATTAAAAATAAAATCACAGTAGCAGAACACTTACCAGGTGAATACTCTCAGGCTTTCTAAGGAAACACTAAGACGAAGCAGACATGTTTATTTTATAAACACTGGTGCTCAGCCTTAGCATTTATGCTGCAACAGGAAGCCATTAGCCTGTCACAACACTGTATTCCATTGGCATTCTCTAATTATATACTGTTATCTTGACATTACGCAGTTACAAAGTATCATCTCTGCAGTGACTGACATCAAGACAATACAGTGAACGTTGTTTATTTTTTAGGAAAGGTTTGTAACCTTGGAAGGAATAATTACAGTCTAATAGATCTAGGTAATCAGACACAGACCAGTTAGACCATAGTCCCCTCAGCTGCACCTTAAACCTTTAATTCCTTTGCTGGCATCAGCAGAATGTCCAGCCACTCCGTGCCAGTTAACAGTGTGTATAAGAACAAGAGCGAAAAGCATCCTCAAAGACAAAGTCTCAAAACTTACATTAACAGGTTTTGATTAGTACCTTACTACGCTGTAAGGAAAGGAGGTAAAGAAGGGACACCTACCTCCATTAACGGAGTGGGATCTATTGAGTGGAGGGTTTGGAAGAGTTTCTCCTTCATTAATTAGTCGCAGATCTTGTTCCCTCTGTAGCTCTCTGATCATTCCATCAAGGATGCTCTCATCTTGGTCATTAGTTTGCTGACCAATGACTTGTTCAACTACTTCACCATCACCTTGACAAGAACAAAGCCACAACTGCTTATAAAATGATTAATTTCTGTTGTATTAAACACCATAGAAACAAACTTAAAATTGTGCACAATTATTTGTCTGCTCTGCAAAACATCTGATCACCATCTGGCCTTCTGCTCTCATGTAACAAACAGAGACAAAATTTAAAAGAGAAGTTACAATAAAAAACTAAAATTACAGACCACACGTAAAATATAAACACAAACCCTTAAAAACAGCAGAAAGAAATTATGCTTCAGGAGGTAATAATGGAAGATCTCTTTTTGCAAAAGCTCATAAGAAAAAAAAACCTGTTTTAAAAAATAAAAGATATTTTTTCAATGTCTTCCTTACCTTCCTGCTTCCTCACTCATATACATAGTTACACTGAGGTTTATGGGACAATTCTTTAAGCATGCCGTCCTATCCCTGGTAGAAGCCCACAGTATTTTGGAATACTGCCGTCTCCTCGTCTTGCCTCCAGTCAAATTGACTCCATATACTTCCTTTATGCCATAAAGCCACCCCATCTCCTCTTCTACCTTTACACTGAATTTAAATTACTAGTTTCAGAAGACAACTGAAACAAACAAATCCTTATAGTACCATCCTACTGAGCTGGTGCTCAGTACTGTGCAATACATGTACTATGCATGAGTTTTAGACAGCATACCATTAGCTACATATCCCAGCTGAGGAATAAGTTGTTCATCCTTGCAATTTTCCCTCCCTGGTACCAGCCGCTGGAACCTAGTAGGATGAGGATTTCCATCCACATCCACCAAGAATGGAGGAGGCATAAGATGTGGAGCCTGTTGAGTCTGTTCATCCAACACATAGTTATTTGCATCACGGATCAGTGGTCGGTAATCCGTATGGAAGAACATCTGATCTGGAATCTGCAAGAAAAGCAATTTACTAAATAAATCAATGGCCATTTGCAGCTGTCTTGCTGCTTTGGAATGGCTCCCATACCCATAAACCACAACTCCTACACTTAGGATCAGGAGAAGAAATGTTATGACAGAGAACAGATTCCTACCACAAATGTCTTTTATTACCAAGGCCTGGTGCAAAAATTCAATAGTAAAATATGCCAACAGAGGTGAATAGGTAGAAGTTAATGCTTTGTTCCCCTGTCTAGAGATCCTCTTGTCTAAATGTTTTTGATTTAGGTAAACAGCAACTGCTTCATGATCTAATTACTGTTTTGTCTGGGGGAGGGCAAGGGAATAAACTATAACAGACATACTTCTAAGACAAAATCAGGTCAAGATATAGATGAGTTTAAAATTCATTCAACCCACCTTCTCATAATATTTATTGCATCCAAAACCAAATAGTAGCAGATGTCCATGAGAGTCTGTGCAGGCAAAATGCTGTCCATCTGGTGAGAACTTGCAATCAAAAACAGCTCCATGGCCTTGGCCCTCAATCTGTATACAAGCACAGAGCATCCCTTTCACCATCACGCATTCTCTATAGAAGCGTTTTAACAAAAATTTCACCTGTGCTCCATCAAGTATTTAATCCTAATTCGGTGTAAATTCTCATCTTGCTCAAGACAGATTTACAATTATATTTGCTTCCACCTAATTATTAAAGCTTCACTGAGCAATAAAGTCAAAACCTTCCATTTTCTCTTTGTCCTGAAATTTCAGTACAACTTTTAATGTATGTTCTGAAACAACTACCTAGAAGTCTACATTTTATGTTAATGGCAGACACAGGACAAGCCTGCACCAAAGATCTCAGACACGTATTGGCTCTGTACGAGCCGGTTTCACAGCCCCGAGTGCCAGGAGGCTACCTCAGTTCCTGAAGCCATACAGCTGCATTTGCTCTGCGCTGGAACTAAACCAACCAACTGGCACTGAGCGCGTTAAGAGAAATGCGGCACAGAGCCAACCATAGCGTTTCCCAGACCACAGCACTGTGCTACAACACACAGGCTTACTGCTTTTCATTGCTTTACCTTGGGAATGACTATAATCTTTTGCATGGTATAACCATGCCCATACACACAAATAATATTTAGATGTAACAGATCCCATGAAAGACTTGCTGCTACACTTATAATATGCAAAAACATACTTTGGTATTGCTTACTGAAAAGTATAGAGTTTTCTTTTTAACTTGTAGAAGTTTTCCCCTAATCATGTTGTAACACATTGGTCACAATAGGTATATGATGAGATTTGCTTTTGCCTCAAGATCAGTTTTACACAAATGTGGAAAAAAAAACACTAAAAACCCAACCTTCCCTGATGACTCTTACCATGTTAAAGTAATTGCGAATTTTAGTTCCTTTGTCTATATCCCAAACAAAAATATTTCCATCGTGACCCGCTGAAAGCACAATTCTTTGGTCAAACGGATGGGCCTCCAGAACAAAAACTTCGTCATCGTGACCCTGCAATGAAAGCAGGGTGAGAAAGAAAGTCATAGTTCTCCACGTAATATCTCCAAACATGCTAGCATTCAGTGTGAGGACATCTCAGTTCAGGTAGTAATCCCAGACAGCTCAATTTACTGGATTTTAGACTAGAACTTAGTCAACATTTCTGTCAGAGGCTTGGCATCACCACTGCCCACTTTGGCAGTGCCTGGGACTGCAGCACAGCACAGCCGAGATGGAGAGGGGCGGGGAGGAAGGAGAAATCAGCAGCTACAACTTCTAATCTGGACGCAAACGGTGGCCTCCAAAGGGCTCCCTTGTCAGCCAGCAATCACCTGGGGCCTACCAGCATTTTGGTCATCAGCTGCTTTCCCCATGATAGACACTCTTCCCAGTAAGCATAAGACAGGCGGCATACTTCAGGACAAAACGCTCCTTGTCAGGGGGAATGATGATGCAGTTTAGCCTCAAATCAGTTTCAGAGTCGAAGGAGAAGCATTTTGGATAACCCACTCGAGTTCTACTCACAGATAAGCTATGAAGAAGCTGCCCGGTGGACGAGTTCCACACTTTGAGAAGGAAATTGTTGACTGCAGTGATGACAGTGGCATCGTATCTATCCCAAGCCACCATAGTAACCTTCAGTTTAGTCACCTTGTCCTCCCCAGATGCTAGATTGTTTCTAAAGAAATTAACAATTTAAAGAAGAGATAAATCAGTAACTACATATGGAAACATTTAACAGTGCTAATTCAGGAGGAAATCAGGGAGATTATGGCTGCCATCACTGTGGCTACCGGCTAGTGAAGGATGGCTTCTGCAGTGTTAAAAAACAGACACAGAAAATATTCAGTACCACTAAATATTCAGTACCACTAAGATTTATAGAGCTTTATTTCCTTAAAAAGGGCAAGTTTTCTCTCCTGTTGTTCTTAAAGCAAGCATCCTCACCTACTACAATATTTTCCTTCAAGCTATTCAGTTCTGTTCAGTTTTTTCCTAGAAGGCTTTTTTCTACCAGTGATCAATATGAATAAACTCTATAGTAAGCAAAAACTTGCTAAATAAATACAAATCATACTCTGACAGCTAATTGATTAAAAATGTAACTGTATGAAATATAGAGAATTCTGCAAAGCAAAGCGCCTAATGGATTTCTCCATCTCTGCTGTTTGCTATTGTGCATATTCGATTACGAGGCCACTTACAGAAGTCACTTGAGCAGCTGAAAAAGAAAAACTCGAAACCCTAATTGAACCTGAGAACCAAATCAACACATCTCATCTCTTGCTTGAAAACCTTAAGGAAGAACAGAATGTTAAGACCCACTCTGGGTATATATTACAAGAATTCTTCCAGGCAACTCAGGCCTTAGTACGAAATAAAATCTCAAGATCTGTTTATAAATGAATGTTTTTAGGAAGAAAAAAAAAAGAAAAAAAAAAAAAAAGATAAAATCTATGTCACACCTCTCATTAACTGCTTATTGTCATTTGTCCTCAGGTGGGTAAGATAAGCTGTAATAGGCAACACTTTTTTTTTTTTTTTTAACTAAAATTATTTACTAAATTTATTTACCGGAATAGTACCTGGAATCATAGCAGAAGCTGTCAATTACCTCCAACAGTGGCTGTGTGATGCTAGACACTGTTGAACATGTCCATATTTGCATTTCATATCATACATTTTGCTCAATTTTCTCTATTTTAACTTTGTTATTCATTATAATTTTAACTGTGTTCCACAGCACAAAAAACAAAATAGCAGAGTATATAACATAACATAAACATCAATTACCTGAGGAGATTGATTATGGCAGTTGCTAACACAACTTTGCTGAGAGATGACAGAAACCAACAGTTCTTTTGGATATATTTTAAAAACCACGTAGGCCAGCGTATGACCAATGAGGTCCTACTAAAATCTCTTTCTGTGAGATGAATTCTGTTTGACATTCTGACTTCACATGTCAAATGCTAAATATTCCCCGGCCATACTAGTAGGGAGCTATCAAGGTATTAATATTTCCTTTTGGGGGTTGTGTAACAATAGATAGAGCCATGGCATTTTCAATACACAAAAAAAGCCCTGACATTAACTCAAAATGGAAGTAAATAAATAGTTTTCAATGTGATGGAAGATTTTGTTTTGCACGTAAATGTTGCTATGAAATGTGTTCTGTTTCGGTTTGGTTTACCCTGTCATTTTAGTAGCCATATCCAGGACTACACTCTTCCAGTCTTGCTGATGATAGTGCCATATTCTCGCTGTTCCGTCTCTGCTTCCACTGACAAATCTTAAGCTATGAAAAAAAAAAAAAGAAAGAAAAAGAAAAAAAAAAGAAAAGAAAGAAAAAAACCCATGAAATTCTGAATAAGTCACTGCTGCTTTTGGTCTAGTACCCACATGCCCATCATAGGATCTTATTTTCTCGCTATTCAGCAGCTTTGCTATGGAGTTTTCCATCCTCAGCAACAGTGTGGGCACTAAATCCTGTGGCAAGAATATTTAGGAGCTTGGCAGAGGACTGTTATTCACCTTAGGAAAGGTCACAAGCACTTACTTTTACATTATTCTGTAACAAACACACGCACACACACACACGTACGCAAGTACATATATACTTGGAAGTGTATACTCTGTACATATACTTGTCTTACTCTATATGTGCCCACACAGAGGCCTGTTTAAAAACTCATAAAATATCCCTGAATTTCTGCCACAGGAAACCGGCAGATACAAACCACTGGCAGGCCCAGAGCACACCCATCCACACCAGCACAGAAGCTAGAATGGATTTAATCTTTTCCGACACTTATTCTTTATATTGTTTGTGCATCTCTGATCTAGGGAATGTAATTAAAGGACAGCGAGGTTACAATTTTCATATCAGATATTGTACGGTACAAAAGAGTTTATATCCCACAACATTAATTACATTTGGTTACAGCTAGCAGATGGCCTTGGAATGACTTCAATGTCGTAATTCATACAAGCTGCACATTCCCTTTGTAATGACATCAGCAAATCTCTTGTGCAGTTCATAGTGGCAGCAAAGAAAAAGAAACTGCATGCCAGGAGTCTAGCATAAATTATAATACATTAGCTTAGGGCGAGGGCGAAGACAGAGAAGGGAAATACCCAAGCTGAACACAAGCAGGTAGCTCTGCCTGTCAAGTTGAACACGAGTATTTTCGTTTGTAAACTCCTCCTTACTTAAAAAATTCAAGCATCCAGCAAATGCGTTTATCTACCTCATAATGCTTTGGCTATCATTGTCACAGAAGTCACTTTTGTCAAGAATTTTTCAAAAAAGCTCTTCAAGTAATACATTTGCACAGGACGGGCAACACCTTTAAAAGTATATTCCATTTATATACAGAATTACACGTGAAAAGGCAAGCCTAGGCAATTTTATTTTAATAAGTGATTGTTTCACCTCTTCAGTTTCCCTGATCTGAATTTTTTCATCATGATGCTTGTGAGATTTATTTGATTTTTACTTCTTTATATTACAATAAAAAGGAAGCTATCACTTTGCCATTACAAGCATCGCTGTAGCACGTAATTTTCAGTGACTATGTGACCTAATACCCCCGCTGAGACCTGTGCTCTCACATCCTTTGGAAGGAACCGTTAGCACAATTATACCAGTACATTCCCACATAATTTTCCATGACAAGGATCTCCGGGTACAGGTGCAGTTCCACTGGCAAAGTTACAGTTTTGCTTGGAAGGCTCCTGCTCGCAGACATCCCTTAAACCTTCTGCCAAGCAAAATAAGGAATATAAGCAAAAGCTGGCATGAAACCATATACATTAAGATGTTGATCACTAATCACAGCTTGTCATGCCACTCTCCAACACAGCTGTGCAGTCGTTTGACACACACACACACGCCTATAGGCACCTTTATACGTTTTATCATGAGCATCCTGACTTAGCACAGCCTTAAAAACTGAAAGCTCTGCAGGTTGGAATGGTTCACTTCGTAAATTTTAAGACCACAGGATTACTGTTATCATCTAAACTAACTGGAAATTCATATATTTGCCTAGAAATTCACATATTTGCCAGGTATGTCGTCAGAGATAAGTAAGTTCTCATGAATAATAAAGACGACCAATGAAATGATCATCAAGACCCAAAGGCCTTAAGACTGTGCCTCTGTAACTGGTTCTGGATGGTGGCAGCAACCAAGGACTGCGAGTTCAGGGAGTACGTGATGTGTGGGTAGAGCGACTGTCCCATCTACTCAGCTCCAGAAAACAGTAAAAGTAAGTACTGTAGCTCATCATTAGTCACATAAACGAACACAGACTCACACAGTCTTCACACTCCAGCAAATGTTAACTTTAGCCCATTTAATATCCCACTTGGTGATGTTTGGCTATCCAGAGGTAGCCGTGACTCAGTGAAGGCTAAAGATAGTGGGTTGCAAGGAGACACCACAAAAATATGGTAGGACATTACTGAAGCATTACAAATCTTTGTAAAAAGCCAAACAATTGTAATGATAACAACACACGTAAAGGAATGTTTTATTCTCAATAAATTCTCAGACAAATTAAGCAGGGTAGTTTTATCTACTAAGTAGACTGAATCCAAATTTGGGATGTGAGGATCCACTGCACCTTTACATCCCATTGAAGAGTTCTTCTCTGCTTATTCCCCCTTGGAAATAAATCAGGTTTTTTTAGGGTTGTTTTTTTCTGGCAATTTCAGAGTTACAAAAACACAAGGTGAGGGCCTGATTATTCATCGTATCACATTTATCATTCTAGAACCTCACAGAAGTTGAGCTCTTTTGAATTGTGAGTGTGTGTATGAAAACAATCATTCTTCCCATATTTTTCAGAACTCCGAGAACCAGAAGAGACAACTTGCTTATTCACTGGCAGAAGAAATCATTCACCAAGGAATTAAAAATCAGACAGACGCTAAAGGGTCGATAGCCTCACATTTCAGCAAAATATCAGCAACATCATATTATTTGGAAAATGTTTTCAAATTATGCTAATCATTGGCTGCTTTCTGGTCCCCAGCTGGTATAAATGATATAGAAAACATATGCAAGAGGAGTAAATTTTAACAAAAAAACCCAACCTATACATAATCTATCAACAACACACAGCTTCAATATTATTCTCATATGGAGCATAAATAAGAGCAGAGTGAAATAAAGAAAAAAATAAAACCTCCAAGATACAAGGTAGCTCTACAGTTCCTTGTTTTCCTTATGCATGATACTCATCATTTAGATGCCATTATTTCCTTGATTTCCTTCTGTCTCATTTCCAACAACACACCAAGTTTTATTTCCCCTTTCATGTTTATCTTCTTTTCATAAACAACTGCGGGGAGTTTATACATCCTTTGGGTCAGTGCAGACAGCGTTGTTCAGACGGTAATCTAAGAGCGCATTTCATAGAATCACAGAATGTGTTGGGTTGGAAGTGACCTCTAAAGGCCATCTAGTCCAACCCCCCTGCAGTCAGCAGGGACATCTTCAACTAGATCAGGTTGCTCAGAGCCTCCTCCAGCCTGGCCTTGAATGTCTCCAGGGATGGGGCCTCCACCCCCTCTCTGGGCAACCTGGGCCAGTGTCTCACCACCCTCATTGTGAAGAACTTCTTCCTAATGTCTCATCTAAATCTCCCCTCTTCCAGTTTAAAACCATTGCCCCTCGTCCTATCACTTCTTTGGAAGTCAGTGTCACATTCCCATACTACTTACTACAGAGAGGACAGAGCAAGAGCAGTTGATAAAGAAGTAAAGTGGCCTCCTCTTCTGTGCCCCAGTACAGAAACAAGGGAAATATATCTCCTTTGAATGCAACAGCTACCGAAAATGCTACTGTCATTGGTAGCTTTGCCTCCCCTTTGCCTCTAAGCTGGCCACCAGCGCTGGCTACGGCTGGCAAATGGATGTGTGGTACAGTCACCACGCCATCCCTTCGCCTCCTGCAGCTTCCCTCTTTCCAGCAGAAAAAAAAGGATGCCCAAAAGTCACTAAATCAGTCAAGAGCCACACAGATAAATAAATGCGTGTATGTGCTTATTTTTCATCTCACTGTAACAGGACTGAAATTATAAAGCCAACAAGCTTTCACACACACACACATTTAACCTGTTTTCTAGTTAAGAAAACTGAAGAAAGAAAAGTAATTGAGAAACCAAATCCTGATCCCACTATAAACAATGAATATACTCAGATGTTATTGCCATCTTACCAGGTAAAAGCACCTGGCAAGAGAAGCTCCTTTAATGAAGGTCAGACCACAGCTCCTTGCAGACTGACTTGTCTGACCATCTGTGAACATGGAACTTTTGCTTAGAACTACATTTATTGTAGCGCTCTTACTCCAGAAGTAACCCCTTCTGTATTTAACAAGGCTACCTGTGAAGACACTCTTACACAGAAAGGATATAAAATTTGGTTTCCAATTTGCTGTTTAAAAAATACAAAGTAAAAGCATAATTACAGAATGTTTTTGTTGTTACAGCAGAGGACAACAAGCCCAAGCTCGTGGACACGACACACATCTTGCAACATACTTTAAATAATTTGTCTAAGATTAATTAGAGCCCATGTGCAGTCTTCCTGTTGCACCAAGTTTTCTCTGAAATGTTATTTGGAAAATTAAATACCATACTTCTTATGTCAAAAACCCAGGACAGCCGCTCACCTGTCACCATTGTTACAGAACTGGACTGCAACCACTTTGTCCTAAACAGGAGGGAGGAAAAAAAAGTAGTAAGTGCTTTGTAAACTGAAACACTCATTCAAAAAGATCTTAATGATGAGGTTCTGTTCAGCAAATTACATGTTCCCATACATTTCCTATAACATACTGTCTTACAAATTCAAGAACAAAAGTCATACTTGAAGTTAAAACTTCCCCAGACATATTGTGTTAGACATGGAAATAGAGAACTTCAGAGAGGTGATGGCTTCATGTTGCTCCAGAAGTAGCTCAGACAGAGAAATGATTTCTGACTCAGACTCTCTGACACTTAAGAGGTTGAGGAGGAAGAAGCTGCAGCAGCTCCCACACGGTGCCACAGGACCGTACACACCAGGGGGAAGTTCTGCCAAGGAAACCGCACACCTTTCACACTCCAGAGTCAGCAGGAATAAGGGATCCCTGGAGCTCTCGAGGCCTCGTAGGTACAGCACTTCGCAGGGTGGAGAAAGAATGACTTCACCAAATAAATGATCACAGCAGGTTTGCAATTTTTAGATCTACCATTAAAGCGCATCAAAGTAGTTCATAAAAAAAAATTACAAACCTTGGCTTTATTTACACTTTTAAATTGTTGAGAAACAAATACTAAGTTTTAGGCACGGTTTTCCCCTTTGTTTTAGTCTGCTAAATATTTGTGTTGGCTACATGCACTTGCTATCTTTACTCCCACTGACTTCTCTAGCTCCTGAGAACCAAGTGTCCAATTCCGGATTTTTTTCAGGGGCAGGCTGACAGCAGCCTGTGGTATTAAGAAGAGTAGACTTTCCAAAATTACAGGAAATACAGTTTATTCCAAACCTGAAGTGGTGAATATAGAAATCACTTTTTCTTTTGTGAGCAAAATACTAGTTAGATTTGTTGGCTTGGAGCTCTGAGACTTAAATGCGAGACCCGCGACTCCCACTGAAGTTCAGTGAATCAATTTAGACCTCAGCCTTAATCAATAAAATATTGTTAAGGTGGGCAGCTGGGCTATTAAGGTTCAAAGAGAAATGCTCCCAACCCCTCAAAAGCGACGGCCCTATCGGTGTTGCTATAAGCTTGCCTTCCTGACATATTGTTTACCATACACACAATAAATAACGCAATCATCACCTGCTCTCGGTAGCAACTAAGAAATGAAGACAGATTTGATACTGCTTCAGTGACACTTCTTTATATGGTTTCATTAAAACCGAGACATTCAACGGTTTTAATAAAAGCAGTCAAGACTCCAACTTGAAAACTCACACCGAAAGTCACCGTACAGATATTTCAAATAACTCGAATCTTTATGAAAACCCTTCTGCGTTACCTGAGGAAAGATGCTTTTAAGCTTGCTTTATTTTCTAAATGAAATTACCATCATGATCCAAAGTTGGACTGCACACTTTAAAACCAGAATTACTTTGCTTTTTCTTGTTATGTGGATTTGTGGTCACAACTGAAGTTAAATACTCAACAGTAAATTGAATAAGAAAAATGACGTTGTGCATGAAAACTGCTTTAATGCCTCATTCCAACATAGACTTTCTTCAAGAATATGCGAAAAATCACCTAGTCCCTCAGTTTCCTGGGGGAATGAAATACATAAAGCATATTTTACACACATCTCCTGCCTCAGAGGAATTTCAAAATAAACATACCACAAATTTCCAGGCACTTAAATATCACAGTGTCGAGAGACAACTAAACTCTAAAGACAGAAAATAAGAACGTACAAAACCTAAGTTCCTGAAATAAGGTAAAGCAAGGAACAAAAAGATTTGCTTTCTCATTTGTCTCTTACCGTATGAGATTCTAACTCAGCCATTTTCTCTGGAGATTCTGAGCCCAAATAATAAATTCTTATCACGTGGTCAGTACTACCTGTAGCAATGAACATGCCACCTACAAAAGACAGGGTTTTCTGTGAGAAGAAAAGCCATCCAAGGAACAACGTACTTTAATTACTGCTTTATTGTCAAAGCAGCAAACTACAGTTTTAAACAGAAAATTTCTATGTAATCAAAACCTACATCCTGAACAAAGACATTAACTCTGACAACTTCTACTTTGATCTGTATTTTCTCAGCCCACATCAGCTTTAGCATAACTATGAGCTCTACAATATTTTCCAGCTGCAAACCTCTCTGCCCAAAGGAAGAGAATATTGCAAGTTACAAATTCATCCAACAAATTATTCTGCTTTCCCTCAGAAATTACCACGACACTCTCCATCAGCCTCTGTGGAAAATCAGATAGGGAACAGTTTCATATTCTCACCGGTAAATATCAAAGAAAATATTTAAGTGCATTGTCAATATTTGTTTGAAACACGTCACAGAAATTATTGCTGTATCAGGAGTCAGTGATTAAGGTATTTTCTTGTAATGTTTGTTTGTTCTATTGTACAAAAAAGGCACTATTGTGTAGTTTACTGTATTTAAATGGTTTTAGTAATTTCAGGATTTCTGGTTTTAAGAAAGGTACGTGGGCAAGGCTCACATGGCTCTAAACTATCTCTCAATGTCAGAAAACAAAAATTAATGAGAAATGATGTAATTTTGCTTATAAAAAAAATCACTATTTTGGAGAATTCAAAGCTGCAACAAAGGATGTCAGTCAAGCTAGTATTTTCGAACACGTTGAACTGATCCTGCTAGAACTTAGCCAAATTTGGAAGATTAGCAAAAGTGTAACCTCTGACCAGAGGCCTCCTGCCTGCCAGATTTCAAGAGCTTTTCACTCAAAAACTTTACAAGATAAAACTTTAAAAGAGCTTTTTCTCTGTAACATCCTAATGTGCCAAACAACAGATTGAAAGCATAGGCTTTCTTGGAAGTGGTCAAGGCATTTTAGCTTAAGTTATAGAAAAAAAGGAAAAAAACCAAAACAAAACAAAACAGAAGTAGCATGAGGCACACGTTTAGCATGGAAAATTTCAAACCATCGCAATTTGACAGTGCTGTAATTAACTGAAAAAGGGTTTAATACATTTTTTTTTATTCAAAAAGAAGTCACAGTTTTGTCACCAAAGGAATTATAGTTCATAAAATACATTCAGCTACACTATAACGCATACATACCGGAACTGAAAGATGAACAAGATATCTGAACACCAGGCCTGGACCTCTCTGCAAATTTTACAGGGCGATCCCTATATGCAACAAAACAACATTTATATTTTTCATTACTTTATTCCGATGTCATTTAACAGGAATAGTCCACTGCAGCACAGCGGGTAAGGTCAATACACTCATCCTAAATGTCTTCATTTCAGAATTCACACCTAAGTTTGCTAGAACTTATTTTTCATTTCAGTCATTTTCTTCCTTAGTTTAGTAAGAAAACAATTTTCAAAATTGCAAAGGCGATTTAACTTACTTATCAAGATATTCACCAATTCAAATCTATTTAAACCAGAACTGGCAAGCCATTAGTCTAATAGCATTTAACTATGAATTACAGGCTTGATGCCATCTACATATGTGTGTTCTTCTGATTCTAAAAGCAAAAAAATTCTTCTGCCTTTACATTTTGGATAAGGATTTAGCCCTAAACATAAAAGCTGGAAGTTTTTCCACAATATTGGCTTGCAAAGCACAAAACCCAGAAATAATCGCCCTGATCTCTGCCTCCCCTCTGGGTTGTAACGCCAGAGAGTCCCCAACACACTTGAGAAAGCGCTCCCTGCCCCACACACAGGTATGGGACTGTCTTTGGGAGAACATACCCCAAGAAATTCTTTAGTGAGAAAGAACACACCCCTGTTTAATTATCTCAGCATTCCTCTCCATGCTAAAACTCAAAATAAATTCTTCCTTTATTTGAGATCATTATAATTATCTAAACAGGCTTACTTAAATTTCATGGTGTTAGCATGCCACTGCCAGAAACAGATTGTTCCGTCAGCACCAGTAGAAGTGAGGTATCGTGTTGTTCCTTTCCTTGCTGGAGAGAACTAAAAATAAAAATTGTAACAGTTAAACCAGCTAATTTCTTTCTTCCCTTACATGCTGGAAACTTGTAAATGGACGTTGACACGAATCTTTTTCACAAACGTATTAGCTTTCTCCCCAGGGGTACAGGAATAAGCACAGAATCTGCTCTTCTATAAAAGTAAAGCTGAGGAATGGAAAACATCTACATTTTGACTACCAAGTCCTTGTTTCTACCACACAAAAGTTAGCAAATTGGAGAAACGAAACAAGCCTAGATCCTCTTAATGGGGCAACAAGATGAGGAAATACTTCTTTCTAGGATGGAACTGGATCAAACGTGGTAATAAAGACAAAAATGATTCCTGCATCCAAGCGGAACGAAGAATAGCAGCGCAGTAGGACACTCACACCCGCCCTCTGCCTCCCTAAGGAGTAGGAAAGCTTTTCATCCTGAAGTCTCACACTTTAATTTCAGAACTGCAGCAATAACTTTAATCCTCTGGCAACCTGGTATTTGATAAAGGGATCAAACGCTCTTTCCTCAAAAAGCCATGACTGATTGTGATTATATTCTAAATTACCAGTTTTACAAAAAGCTTGTGAGGGATGTATATAAACATAAACAAATATTAGACAAAACACAGAGCCAGGTTGTAAACTATGTCTCCAGAACAGCCACCTTAAAGTAACTAACTTGCGGCATAGTTAAAATGAGATGAAATTGGAAGCATAGACAAGAGGGGGAGAAATGAGACTCCCAGGGACTACTGGGATGTTGGAGAAGACTGTGCTGAATCAAAGGCAGCACGGCTCCAGAAGAGCAGGACTCCAAGCCAAACACCCCCGCTCATCCCCCTCTGTGTGCATAATCTCCCAAATTGCAGGAATTGTCTTTTTTGATCCTGGAATTTTGTTTTCTTAGAGGTCTCTGCCTGGCTGTTGTGGGTTTTTTTTAAAGCAAATAGACTGCAAATTACTAGCCATTATTGACTGTGCCACTGCTAGTGCTGAATGCTGGCAGCGTAGTCATGTTTTTCCTGCTCCGCTATTGCTCGCTGGATGCTGGTCACACAACTGAAACCGCACGGGCATGAGTACGGATTCTCGCAGACTCCGACCCGTGCTGTTCTGTGGCTGCTGCAGCGTCTACGATACCCCAAGCAGTGCCTTATGGTACAAGTAGAGATAACGAGCAAGTAAGAAATGTGGAATAAGGGGGTTTATCTGACAGTAGTCCTCTGAAAAACAAACATTCTCTATGAACAAACATCTGTTGGTTCAGTCACTGCGCACGGACTACCACCAAAGATGCCAGCCATTTCTCCCTGGCTCCGCTAGTCGATCTGATGCTCCCAGTGGCCACGCATTTACTAGATCTAAGGAAGCAGTAATGGGACCAGAGAGTTAAAGGCAGCTGGAAAAACTAGGATCATCCCCTCAGGCAGCAGTTGGCCACTGCACAGGAGTGAATTTGCCAGGATACAAATTGGGTTGAGGCAAATCCACACTGCCAAACGGAGATGAAAAGATACGCTTTATCCCTGATTGCTAATGCATACCTCTTAGTGCTGTTTTAATTCAAGGATTTAGGAAAAAATCGTTATTCTTTACCTGTATGGAAGTAATGGAAGCTGAATGGCCCTGCAGCACTGCGACTGGGGCACAGGTTCGAAGACACCATACCCGCACTACTTTATCACAACTGCCTGCGGCGAGCAGCGTGTTCTCGTAGTTAACAGCCATGTCGGAAATTTCAGCCGAGTGTCCTCGCAACGTTGAGAGCAGGCGCCCATCATCTGTAGCCCAGATTTTGACCAAACAATCATCTGACCCCTAATGCCACACAAAAATTTCCAAAGATTATATAAAATAATATGTTATGGGTACATAATACACAGGTACGCTGTAGATGAACAAGTATCTAATACACCATTGCGTCATGAACCTGCCAGAAGAACAATTTCAGTGGGATTCCAGAAGGGCACAACTACCTGAGTTTGGGGATCATCTTGTGAGGTCAAGGATTTAGATATTTATAAAATAGACGTTTCATACTAAGATACAATTATCACTGATAATGTAACTCCTCTCAGTACAGTTCAGTAATAATTCATGTAAATTTAAGAAGATAAAGTGTTTCATTACGTACTACCAACAGTCTTACTTATCTGTATGAGCCAGATCAAACCAGTAGTAAAATCAAAGTGATCGTAAGACTTAAGCTCTAAGGAAAAAGAGCGCCTAAGCACTTGGGGGGGTCTCAGAGCCCCTGCCACGCTCCTGGAGCTGAGAGGCAGCCGTACCATGAGCTTCGATTTCTGTTAACAGAAGAAAGTTGGGACACTCGAAGAGAGAACCCATGCAACAACATCATGTGCAACCAAAATACTACGTCAGTGAGATCTCAGTTCAGGACAGAATTGAAAAGCATATCCAACACAGATCACTGTAAAATAGTAGCAGCTACATAATTTCATCCTCAATCCCAGTATTACCAAGAATTTTTAGACAGTTCACAGACCTTTCCACCATTCAGATACTATAAAAATACTGATACTAGTAGGTGCGATTGCCATTATATACTCAGAAACATAACACTACAAAACTAAATGCAGTATCAACATCATTTGATTTTAAATTATATTTTATTAACTGCAGGTAAATTTGAACGCAAATCACTTCCAATTCCTCATGTAACAGGCAGATGAGAAAGATTTCTTTATCATGTAAACAAAACCAGGAAGGAGTTCACTATGACCCAGAGTAATTATCATAACAACATCACTATTTGACCAATTCCTGAGTGGAGAAGCCACCAAGAACACAAAGACAACAATTAACCTGCCCGGTAATCTGTTTCTAAACACTTATTGGTAACAGACAAGGGCAAAGACAAGACAAGGATTAACAGTTAAAAGATTCATTATTAATTTGAACTATCTGTTAATTTTTAAATAAGCAGGGCAAAAAGCAAGGGCAGTATCACAGACATGTATGTTAATATATTTCAGAGAAAACTTAAAATAATGTTCATATGTTCACTAAGATACTACGAATTCTAGAAAGAAAATCTATAAGTAATGCAGTATTCTATTCATCATCAAGTTTTTACTGAAATGTAAGGAAAGGATTGGCAGCATTTCCAAGGTTACCGAAAGGTAAAACATAGTTTTAAAAAAAAGTATTAAGATTTAACCCAGCAAGCAGCATACAAATTAATTCAAAATCCCAGAATGCAGGCGCCATTCAGCGAGAAAGATGATAAATAAAGAAAAATGAGCACGTGTTTCAAGTAGGAGTTGCAAGCTCTGGACCAGAACAGCCCTGCTAAAAGGTTCTACGTGAGTAAGCAAATATCTGCCTAAGTTTCGGTCTACTGGAGCCATGAGCAATTTTAAAATACCAAGTCAAGTGAAAAGTGAAAATTTGCATAGAAGGAGATGGGTTTTCCATACATTTCAAGATTTTTCTTCCCTTCTTTTGCTGGAAGCCGTGTCTGCATCTCTGTCAGTGACTAAGAGGCTGTTGCAGGACTCGGGAAAGAAAGAAATCAAACCAAGCAAATCAATCTTCCAAGAAAAGTATGATTTTTAAACTTACTGTAAAAATTCTTCTCCCACTGCGATCAAAGGCTATACAATAAACAGATGATAGATGTCCCAAAATCCTCTTATGCATTTTCATGTGTTGGTAGGTGGACGTTGGGAACAAGTGGCTGAAACGTCCACATCCAGTTAATTGCCTGGCAGAAATTATATTTACTGGGAGAGAAAAAGAAAACAAAAGGAAAACTAAGACATTAATTTTGTCCAGAAGTCAAAATAAATAAATAAATATTAAATCAAATAGCATGTTTGGTAACAGCTTTGTTGTTATAATCCATAAATCTGGGCCTCTTCCACCTTGTCAGAAGATTCTGTGGAGTCTTGTAAAAGGAAAGCCCGCTCCTGATGAAGCCTTTCAATACCTACCACACCAAACACTGCACCTGCTCTCTTACACAGAAATTAAAGCAAACTAAAGAGCTCCCATCACAACTAGAAGTTATTCCAAGTGATCAATTCACGAACAGGCAATGGATACATTTATTCTGTATGGATTTGGAACACTTGATATTAGTAACATATAGTTTCCTTATAATAATTACTACAAATTTATTTTTGGAGTATAATAATAGTATATTTTAACTGCTTTTTTTTTTGTCATAAAAGTCTTTCTTTGGAATGGGTTCCAGATCATGTGTCACGATCAATGGTTTTCCACGTGTTCCCCACAAAACCTCTCTCATTACAAGCTGCAGCAGCACCACCGTTGCATTTCTATGACAATGTTATTGAAGAATAAGAAATATGTGGCACCGACGGACAAAGTCAAAAGAATGGCAGGCACCAGGAAAAACTGCAACAACCACAAACTCTTTAATAAACCTAGGAGTCCTTACCAGAACAGCCCGAAATCTAAGTGTACAAAAACATCATGGAAAAAAAGCACTGTTAGCAGTTTCACTGACGATAACGACGAATCTTTCTACTAGACGAGAAAAGGAGACAACATTTACTGGGACACGCCACCAAATGAAGATCATTACAGCTGTGGAATACAGAAAGATCTTAATACTAATCTTGGATTTGATGCATAATTTGAGATCGTTTTGGCTCTTTAATTTTACCTAATTTATACCACTTCAACTTTTGATTTGAGAGGTTTTTTTCAACGGCGCTTCAAGATCTAACATTGCCATATTGGTGGGTTTTGTTGAGTCCTTGTGATAGCAGGTGCCCAGAAGAAACTCCTTATCTTGTCTACTGCACATTGAAGTAGGCAGGGCTTCACAGAAGCGGCATGAAGCTCTTTAGTGCCTTTCAACCCTTTAGTTTAAAAGTATAGTGAACAACTTGACCCATTTTCTTAATTGTTTATTGTATCATTGCCTATCTACACAAGAAAAAGATTACGGAATATGTTTAAAAAAATAAAATCTACAAAGTCAAGAAGCGTCCTTTCAAAGGGCTAAGATTGAAGCATTTATACAGAAGCAGAGAGGTAAATGGGCAAGGAAAATAAATTTCTTCCAGATTTATAAACAGTATTTTTGTTTCTCAGTTTTATGCTCTGAAATTCGGACTATTTTTAATCACTCAATGCAATCCCAAGATTACATATTAGAAAACAAAAGGCTGCATAAAAGATGTAGATGCTTGCAAAAGTCATCAGGCTCCCACCATGACCTTAACTTCAGTCAATATTTGTTTTTATGTAAAAACACATATTCAGCAGTACTAAAAAAAAGCAAGACACACTAAATCAAATTAATTTACTATCTACCTACTATTCAATTGATACCTGACACTATACAGGAACCGTTAAATGGAAACTGTCTCCCCTAGCAAAGTAAAAATTAAATCTTTAGCCCTTTTTCCATCTCTTACAGGAGGGCACAGAGACCCCATCGTGACAAATGCTGTACAAAGGTACTGTCAGGTTTGCCACACATTATTTTATGTATTATTTAAGTATGACAGCTTAAAAATCAAGTTCTTAAAACTATTATATCTCTCTTCCCCCCACACTGTGGACAATGTTATGCCAACACAGGGATGCAGTCATTTAGCAATATGGTAATTCTGCCATGCCTTTCAGTGCTTAAACCATTTAAATACATAATAACAGTGTATCTGCCTTTAAACAATTTCAAATGGCTTTGAACTTTTTTTTTTTTAACCACACAAAGAACTGTGTGAAGCAAAAAGATATACTTGCATTTCAAAAATATTCCCGATAATCACAAAGCCTTCTGTGTACTACAGCGTTCCCGTGCAATCCTTCTGAAAATCTACCACTGCTGTGTGCTGCAAGTCACTCGACGGAAACACTGAAAGGTACGAAGAACAGTCAGGCACCTAGAACTCACACAGCCTTTCATTTGGCACTCAGTGTCTAACCTTTCCAGTCGATTCCCAGGCTTGCAACCAGTTCAGCTTCAGACGATGTGAAAGTAATTTCACTTTTTTCTGTGCCTACTTCCCTATTTGCACAATGGGGACAAGCCTCCTCAATCTCCCATGGATAATTAAAAAATTAAAAGCACTGCTTTTGAAATGCTTCAGTCACAAGTTTCAGAGAACTACGGAACTACTGTTGTGCCATCAGGAGCACCAGCTTTATCAAAGCAACAGCATCTTGGAACAAAAAGTACCAGGTATTCAATGTATCTGATCCTCACTACAAAAATGCTTAGGGTATACCAGAAACATATGCCACGCACACATGCTGGGATTGAGACCCTTGTCTTCCTGCACTTTATACTATCACTGCCTTCAAAGGAACCGCAAAGTAACCCCCACACACACAAAAGAAAACAAAACAAACATCCGTGATTCCAGTCCTCAGTTTTTTTGGTAGAGGATTAATACACAATATCTAAAGAGGGAATTACCCATACAAGATGAAAAGCCCCGTGAAGTTTGCTTTCTTCAGTACAATGAAGTTGTTGTACTCATAAAGCCTAAAAGAATTTAAAAAACCTTGATTCCCACACAGAGAATTAGGAACACAGTGGCCCTAAAAACTTTTAGCAACCTACCTAATTATCTGCCGTACTTCGTGCCATACTGGGCATAACAGCTGCCAAGTCTACCCCCTCACTATTTGCTGCCAGGAAAAAAAGACTTTCAAAACTGTGTATTGATGTTATTTCACATAAAAAGTGAGCATAATCTAGTCTTCTTGTTAAGAAAAGTAAGTTTGTTTTGTCCACAAATGGAAAGGCCACCTTCTCAGATGAAGTTCCTCACTTCTAGCTGCTGAAATGACTGCCACCTGGGAGCAGAGATGCCACCGATGCTGCCATGGGAGGTGGATCTTCTCTCCCTTGGTCGGTGCTGGGCGCAACCTGCCCCGGCCTCAGCACCTGGCATGTGGGGGCAGCCCTGGTTACAGACACGCACTAGTACCTCCTCAAACTACCCACCTGTGGTACTACTAACTGAGGGTGATGTGTGGTAAAACGCACGCGTTTTTCTTTGTCACAGACCTTGGTCCTTGAAGAGCACACCTCCAGGAAAACTACAGTCCTTAATGCAAGTACAGGCACAGTTGCAGACGGGAGCCATATACACCATACAACAGTAATTCTTAAATCACAATCCGTTGTATTAGAGATAACAACACAAATGTAAAAACCCTCACAAGAAAGCTCACCTAGGAAGGATAAAACCAAAACCCTGCAACAATAACCCATCAGTGAAACCAAAATTTAAAAAACAATCAGCAGACATTGCAAATTTCAAACCTAAGTCACAACTTCAGAAGGAATTAAAACATTTCAGCGTGGCCAAAGTCCTGCCGCAGCAGTTTTCAAACTGCTTGAATTCTTCCTCTCCTGATAAACCCTTACCTCATTGCAATTATTGCAAGCAAAAATAGAAAACAGAATACCGGTACAAATGTTTGTTTTAAAAATAGTTGCTCTAGTATTAAGGGAGATGCCTTCACATCATGCTATTTTACCTTTTGAAATCAGCGCTATAACTTTGTAATGAGGCCATAACATTTCACATAGCCAGGACACATGGTGAGTTCATCTGTGACCTCGTCGCAGGGCCTGATCAAGCACGAAGACTGGGTACCACTCGCAGCGTGCAGAACACAAGTCTGGATTTCGTAAGAACGCTGGGAAATAGACACGGTTGGCTCACACATGCAAAATATCTTCTCAGAGAGTGGATGTGCGGCCGCAAAGACAGTTAGACCCAGTAAAAGCACCAAAAGAACAAAGTGTTCCAGCTTTCATAGCTGCTGACCTCATGGCACCCCTTTACAGCAGAGAAGCATCATTGATTTTCTGAGCTCATTCGAGCCCTGCTATTTGGCAGGCCTAAGGTAGCTGGATCACCTTGACTGTAAATTTCCATACAGCCAAACTGCTTGTTCACTGAGACTGGGCTACGAACTTTCTCGTTCCAAATTTTGTGTTACTTTCACTAACAACAGTTACCCACATAAAGGCTTTCATACTCAGGATGAAATAGCTGTAGTAATCAGCTAAAGAGGGAAAACAATCTTCTTTCTAATCTGCTTTGTGTTGCCTGCAAAAATAATTTAAAAAAAAAAATCTCTGACAAAATCGAAGTAATATTCAAAAGCAGGTTTATCACAAGTGAATAAATCCCATTGCTGAGGTACTGTATAACCAATCTTCCCATTTTCTGACTGGAAGAGCACAAAGGGAGTTCTAAACATATCACTACTCCAAAACCTGCAAAGAAACCATCTAAAAGACCATCCTCACCATATTCCCTGTGTTCTCCTGTCAGCAGCAGAAAGCTGTGACAGCATTTTCCCTTCCTCTCCTCCCCCAGCAGATCACCACAGACCTCCAAGACACAACACCCGAACACCGCATTCCTGAGAAGGACTTCCACAGGTCAGCACTTTCTCGGAGACTCCCCCAGTCAGAAGATTCACAGCTCTGCACAAACATGCTGGGAAAAGGCAACACTGATTTCTTGCTCCAGTTCCACCATGCAGGACTTTCAGAGTACAGACCACAGGGTCCGATCCCAACCCCATGCAGAGGAAGGGCAAACCACTGCAGGTACCAACTCTTCCAAGCTGGGAGGGCAACCACAAAAAAATCCCATTCTCGCAGCACAAAAATGCACGCATGGTGGCAAGCTTAAATCTTTATCACTGGAAGGGAAATGATATAAGAATACTTCTAGCTGCTAGTTCTACACCTTATTTACCTGTCTACACAGGCGATTACACAAGCACTTCATCTCACTCATGAACACACGTTATTATGGGTGTCTATTACTTCAGCCCAACTACTTCAGCAAGTAATTCCAGAAAACTGCAAAAATAATAGCCAGCACAGCACTAAGCCAGCACAGTATGGGAATTCACAATTATGCTGAAATATTAAAGAGGTTGGGCATACTACTTCATCTTGCATTTTAAAACAAGACACACACAGACAGAGCAGCATCTGTGGCTGTCACTACTCCCCAGAGAAAGCACCCATTTCGGACAAATATACAGAGAAGAATTTTGTAACTTCCACTTCAGGATTAACAACGAGGAATCCCAAAATCAAACTCCTGCCTCCTGTAGATCTTAAATATAGTCAACTTTTTATTTCAATCTTTATACGCATTTTCCTCTCTTACTAGTAGTTTATGTACCTACACCAAGGAGGACCATATTCTTCCATGAACCAATTCTTACAAAAATTCATTCCAGGCTATAAAAGACCCTTTTCCATATAACACCTTTGTATTTCTTAAATAGCAATTTATAGGAAAACACCAAAACCAACAAATCATTTGTTCTCTAAGTCACTAAATAGTCACCAGGCAAGCAGCACAGACCTTTATCATGAAAACATGACAAAGTCAAGTCAGATCTGCTAGTACAGTTCATTAATAACACTGTATATTCCAAAACCACAGTCTGATTTGTCTCTTAGGAAAGAACTTACCCAGGAGCCCTTATAGAAATACAACTATAGAAGTTGAGTGCGTGCAATAAATGCATAACCTAGCCTATTCGCAGTTGGGCTGATGGATTGCTAACAAAAAAGTAACCAGCCTAAAAGAATAAACACACAGATATGTACATCAGTAACCATACTAATAGATGGAAATAGTTTTCATTTTTAACATCCACAGCATGACTCATAAATTATCTGACAAAAGCAGCACAAGTACTAATGCAATAATTCCCTATGCACTAGTTCCAGGCAAATGTCCATTTCTTTTTCACACAGAAGACCAGTAATTAAATTTGCTATTCCGTCACACTGCTGCCACAACACCACAGAGCTTATGCAAAGCATGCTATCGATTTCAACCACAAACAGCCCGGTCATTGTCACTTTTGTGTCTGACAGAGATTAACTTTTAGTAATGAGAGAGAAAGTACAGAAGCACAGAGGAAGAGACATGGTAGAATGAGAAGACTGCTTTCGTCACCCCTGCTTCTCCAAAGAGAAGGGAGAAATCTACGTGAATGCATCTCCTAACAAAGCAGCAAAAGCCTACACATTTTCACAGACACAAATACAGATAAAATACCCTAATAAGAAAACAAATCATGACTTACATTTATAGCTGCAAGAATCAAATTCGTTTGCTATAAAAAGAGTTAATGAAAGTTCAGACCGTACAAGGAAAATACTTTCCAGTTTAAGCAAAACAGAGAAGCTCTTTGATGACATGTAAGCTGAATGCCTACATGTATCTGGGTTTTATACAAGTTCTTTATCAATCTATGTGGAAAAGTGAAATTGAAGTAATACAAATGTTGATTTGGTGATTATTTCCTTTTTGGAGAGGGATGTTGCAAGCAGTCTGTTTTCTGTCATAATCGAACTAAAAATGAATTCTTGAGTCAAAAAAGTTCTCTGGGAGCCAGGCGCTTTGTTCTGACTAAGATTCTTGAATGAAAAGATTGCCTACATGCTCCTGTGACCACAACTGTTCAATCTTATAAGCATATGTACATATTACGTAGGTGTATCATAACAAAATACTCAAGCACATTGCCCTCCAAACAGGAAGTTGTCGTGCAAAGCTTTTCAACGTGTCCACAATGTTTTAATATCTGTGCATACATTATGAAAGATCCAAGCCTGAATAAAACAAAAAGGGTTATTCTATAGTCAGTGAGAAACCTTTTTTAGACAATTCATGGTAACATGTCAAAAAAAGCCATTAATGTAAACCCATAGTAGTGTTTCAGTCAGTAAGAGTAACTTTCAGCTGGAACAGTAATAAAAATACAGAGAAGAAAAAAACACCTTATGTATGTTTCCAAACTCACCCACATTTGGTGGTTTCCCATAATTTACAGGGAGTTCGGGAGGCCGCCCTCTGTGAAGAGCCGCAAACGCAGATCCTTTCCATAGCGTATGTCTGAAGTCTGCACCGGCAAGATTAACAGCGGGTTAGCGAAACAATTAGCTAAACTGGGTCCAACTGATCTATTCTTCTTAGAATCAAGAGCATCAAGCAGCACTCCCAGCATCCCAAAATAAGACTGGTCTTTTAAAATAGTCTGTCAGAGACCTAACACTTAAAGAAGATTGCTACTCTGATTTCTAGTTCGTAAGCAATGTGACTGTAAATGGTTTCAGTTTATTTTTGCTTCATTATGGCAAGTAGGGAGTCTAAATTGATGGAAAGAAAAAGAAAGTGTAAAAAGTGGGTGCACTTTGTATTGAGTCAGCACTGAATTTTGGTGTGGTTTTAGTCCTTCTGCAATCCCAACACATACAGGACCTCTCCTTAGGAACTGTACATTTGAGAATACATACACGCACACATATTTGCTCCCTGAAAGTGGGAGAAGTGAGATTTTTTTTTTTCCCCCAATAAATCTGTTTTCCTGCAATTGGTGGCAATATGCCCTCCTTACAGATTCTCCTCTGCACCCCACCCCCCTCACCCCAAAAAACATTGTTTTTAAAATGAAGACTGTTTTCTTTAAAGACTCTCCAGCTATCTGCTGCCAACTGGCCTCAGTAAGCCTTCTCTCTAGAACAATAGTGATTTTTCTGAGACTGTTCAGAGTGCCTCAGAAATTAGACCTGGACTTCTTCCATTTCTGGCCATCTGGAAGGAGAGAAATGAGCTTCCATGGTGAATAAGGACTGAAACAGAAGGATAGTGCCACAGATTGGTGGATCTGTGTATCACCCTTTAGATCTCTGAATATGAAGTGCACAAGCTTACGTGACTCAAAGAGACTCAGAGGGCACCTTCTGATTAAAACTCAAACTGTACCACAGAGTATTACAATGATACATATTAAAAACAGCACTCAGGCTTTCTGAAATAGATCAAAATAGCTATAAATACTAAGGGCAAATGGAAACTTCATGCTAGGGAGCGGAAATCCATGTATGGCAGCTTTGAAAAAGGTACGATGTTTCATATTAGTGAGTGTGCTTTACAAACCAAAATGGCACAATGTCACAGCACTTTTTTCTGAAGGGGGAAAAACAAAACACACCATAAATATACTAGAAATCTTTTCGCAATAAATTTATCACGTGGCTTAGGAAGCACTACATCTTTCAGTGACTGATCTAGCCTTTGTCCCCTAACTCCCCTAAGAAAATTCTGTTTCCCTGCCCAAAAATGTTTATTTTCTCTTTACATTTTGTTGCTCTTTTCTTCTAAGATGCAAACCGAATGTGATACGAAGGAACTTTTCTCTGCAGGCCTCCCTGCAAACCTGAAATTCTCCACCCAATTATGGAAAAGCACAGGCAAAGCAAGACTCAGTCCCAAAGGTCTGCGTAAGGAAACATGCTTGCAAACAGCACATCCCTCCAGGTGATATCCAGTGGATCAGCATAACGATACGGTCCTTTTTGGCATCAGTGTGACTTCACAGGATGCAGCAAATTAAGTGCTCAACCGCCACTGGAACAGGAAGGTCCTGCTCTCCTATCCCTCCTCCTCTCCCCAGAGTGATGCTCCCCCTGCCTATGTCACCTCCAAACCAGGAGCTAATTTAATTCCCTACAACAGCAGTAACAAACTTTGCAACATTTTAGCTCTCTGAATCATGTCACAGGATCAATTAAGTTCTGGCTCCTACAAGGAAGAAGTGACTTGGGCATGGAGTGAGGAGGGAAGGGAGGAACCACTCTTTTCAATAGCAGATGGCTCTCAGATCTGTTTAGTTACAACACAAAACTCTGCTCTCAGGATCGTTATCTCACGTAGAGCAGTTTTTCAAAAGGAAGAGGAGTGGTGCTCTATTCGTGAAGGGAATGGGGGCTTTCATTCAAATTAACTTTAAGCAAGGACCAGCAGGAATTATCACTGAAGAATCAGTCTCCCTTTCTCCCACCCTCTAAAGGCTGCCCCAAATGCCATCCTGCCCTTCGAGCTCACACACCTGTCCGCTCAGCCAGGGAATCAAATAATGGAACAAATCAGCCTGAAAAACAGCCCAGCAAAATATATAGACTGCTGGGTTATTTTAAACACGGGCATGCGTATATGTATACGAAAAAAATAGCTATTTTTCAGAGGGATCCAATCTCTAATTGAGTTCATCACATCACTTACACCAACACCAGTCCAACATGCTGAGGAGGGGAGGCAGTGGAAGCAAGTAACAAGTTCAGGCAACTGTAGGCAAGAGCTGCTTAAGACGGCATTTTCAACCCAAGAAACATATATGTAACATGGCCAGCAACAACCACATTTTAGCAAGACTGCAGCAAGAAAGCTGGCAAGCACAGGAGACAAACCAGGCTTCACGCAAACACGCACAGATACCACAACATGAATCGAAACAGAAGGGGGTTTGATCATTAAAACAAAATTCAGTCACACATAAATTGATAATCTTACCTTTTGCTGCCCTTAATAGAGACTGGCGCCCGACACCTAGCAAAGTCTGCACGCCTAGGACACTCTGTGGGATTTCCTTGTCTAAAAGGGGTCCGAGTCTCTCACAGATCCTAAGAAGATAATCCGGAGGGATGTGTGCATTGACAGCCACCTAAACATAGAAATAACACCGTTTGAAAATGGTTTTGTTCTTGCTGCTACTGGTATTTCTTTGTTTCCTTCATACTCAAGTGTTAAAGTTACCGAAATCAAGTCTAAAACCCCTGAAAACCCCCTCAAAATTAATTATACCAAAGATGCCTTTTAAAGTGACATGGAGCATTGATAAAAGTCACACCAGAAATTCCAGGCGGTAGCAGCTACAGTTGTAAGGATATCCCTTAATAACAAACAAAAATCCCTGAAACTCAAAGGTCCCCGTGCAGTACTCTAATCGAACAAAGTATTGCCTGGGGACTTTTTTTAAGCCTTTTTTACCCTTCCGTTCATTTTTTTCACATTTCTTGCTTAGCTGAAACACCCTTGACAGACACTGACATTACTGCAAGAAGCACATGTGCTAAAGCCTAAAAAACCTAAACATGATCCTAAAAGCAATACTTAGTCTCCAGTTTTTAGCTACTGGGAGTTGGCATCTTTAAGATCCATACATGTAGATTCCTAATTTGTCATGTCGAGAAAACGTTCTTCTTTTTCCCCTTTTGACAGAGATTGTTTTCTATGGGGATACAATAGTTTTTCCAACAGCCTGTTCAAACAGCAAATAAATTGTGCCTCATTATCCAGAATGTCCTGCACTTGCCCGATTTCTACTATATTTACTAGCTGGCAGCAAAAACTCAGCATCAGAGCTTATTTAGCTCCTTCCCTACAGGAAATACAGCTACATTAAAGATCAACTCTAACAGGTCACCCAGCTCTTACATACCTGTGATTGACGATGGAAGAACTAGTTGTATTAGAACTATTTACAACTTTTGTATCTGTTGCAATATTATGAAGAGATTGTCATAAGCCAGTGTTTTGTTCTACCAAGCCACAAACTAACGCCAAATAATACTAAAGCTGACCCAAAAGGGCCAGAATGGTGCTCATTGTAAAGAAGTAATAGCAGGCATGTGCCTGTGCATGCCCCTCTCTCCTACACGACCACTTCAAGTGTGCCCAGTCACAGGCCAATACTGGTGACAGGGCTGTGAGTGCTCACCGCCCACGCAGCTCCTTCCCAGTGGGGTAGGACAAGTTTTTGTGCAGCTGCAGTGAGCCAGAACGATTCCCCAGTTTGGCTAAAAGCATGACCAAGCTCCCCTCTGCACCAGCTCCGGTGCCCATCTCCTGCACAGGGAGCCATTTCAGCCCCCCTAGCTGGGAACGCTCACCCGACAGAAGAAGGAAAAGGTTTTCTGCCAGGTTTAGCAAAGCTGATTGTGATTCAGAGAAGCGCGAGAGCTGGTGGAAAGCATGGAACAAGACCACTTCTTTCGACGGCAGAGCACCATCAGATAAGCGCAGCTATCCTGCCCACCCAGACCCCAGGGATATGCCCCGGCACACCAGAGGGAGCGGCAGGCATAGGGAAGGAGGAAAAGGTAAGTACTTCACTCACAACCGCTGCCAAAACATTGTTCACTGAACTATGTCATCAAAGACGTTATTACTACATGTCATTGGGAAATCGTTCGTTCCAATTGGGCAACAGCAGTGGTGCTACAGGGCTCAACGCGGTGAGTCAGGTGTTGTATAATGTAATCACCTGCATCACAGGCAGGATCAACACCATCCCACAAATGAGATTTTAAAAATGCCCCCCCAAAAAAGGAAAGGCTTTTCCAATGATACATACTAATTACCATGTAACTAAACTCAACTAAAACTCTTCAAATCGAAATGGAAACTCTTGCAGAAGAGACAGGCTTCCCCACACATTCCTTTGTCGCTGTGTTAAAGATACGGCTCTGTCCTTCGGATGGAAAGAGCAGAATCGTACCTCTGCAGGAGAGAGAAACCCGATGACTGCATTAACACGGTCCCCTTCCATGGCTTTTCATACTGTGAGCAAAGAATGACCCCATGAATGCTCTCTTGCACTCTCTCCAACCATTATAACTTTTTTATTTTCCCACCAAAAAAAAAAAAAAAATCATAGAGTTCCAAAATTGTATTGGTACTTCCCCCAGTTGTACATCCAGTGAAGCTCAGTGTATAAGCATGAATTGTCTTTCATTGTAAATTACATGATATAACAGAAGACAAAATAAGATAAAGGGATTATCTGAACTTTTGTATTTACCTATCATTCTTACTCATTCCTCAAATATTATAAATGTGCTAATGCTACAAAATATTTATTATCCTGCGCTGGCCTCCCTTCAGTTTGCAAGGGATCTGAAACAAAGGCAATTCTAAAGACAGAATCTGCAATTTAATAAAATCTGAGTATGAAATTCCTTTTTACATCTCTGATAATTAGTAACATGGTTCTCAGTCAACAATTGCCAATTCTAGAAATGTATCAAGCTTAAGATTAAAAGATTAAAAAGAAAAAGGGTAACCAATCCAAGAGCTGTGGAATTTACATTTTACTTCTAGGGTGGGAAAAAAAACCAAGCCATATCACTCTCTCTGGAAATATAAAATTTCACAGAAAGCCCAAACCATTCTCCTAGCGTAATGCAGCAAAACGCTTCCCTTTTCGCTCAGGAGTACACTGTGAAGTATCGCTGCTATTCTGTGTCTAGAGAGAGGGGCTGAATTAAGCCTGGCAGCAAATATCCCACTGCGGAGACAGAACACAAGTTGTTCAACAAGCAGTCCTAACTCAGCGCACCTACTCAGAAACGGAAAGGGACTTTGTTACTTAAAGACCCACAGATCAAGCCACAGTTTTATAAAGAGCAGCAAAGGGAGCGAACATTAACACGCGTGCAGACCGGCCAACATCCCAAGATGGGTGGATGCGTGGGACTCGGGGAGCATGTGGCAGTTATCTGCCCGTGCCTGGTGGTAATTTGCCTGGGACATCCAGATGTTAAGCAGCTCAGGATACCAGACATCTGCTTGATCACTGCCCGGACCAGGAAAGTTGGCAAATCCATCACGGAGCCAGAGTTAAATCGGCACAAGTGAGCTGCTGAGGCATCTAGATTTTAGTGCACTATTTTATTAGACTGTAAACTTTCCTAAGCCACATGTAATGCGGAGCATATTGTGCAGACCAGGCACATATCAAAGTGACCACTCACTTTCTTAACATGCCCACCTCAAAAGATTGGCCCCCTGCGATCAGAACCATGCCATACATACTACAGAAGAAAGGCTGTATGACAGACTTTCCCTGTCTTCCACTTCTTTCCCTGCACTTTTTCACGTTTCTACAAGCCAGAACAGCCAAAACAAGTGGCCCTTAATCTGAATATTACCCCTGTTGTTATTACCAAACAGCCACATAGGCAGGCAGCAATCGCAGCAAATTCTCCTGGAGATTTTTTTCCATAATAACTTCCAGATAAACTGCTTAAACCGCAGCCCAGAGCAAAACAAGCAATTCTATTTTCAGGTTCCCAAAAGAACTTGAAACAAAAATCCTTCCTCTCACCTCTGCATGAGATAGCTGTAAATGGATTTTAAGTAACTTTCCAAAACATGAAGCTGCAAACACACAGCTGAGAAAAACAAAGTCTCCCCAATCAGATTTTCATTAAAAGGAAGGAAAAAGGCAAAGCTTAGCATCAGTTATAGCCACACATGCTAGTCTAAACCCCATACAGCAACATGAAATAATGGCAAGGATATTATCACCTCATCAAATATATTAGAAAATATTTTAGAAAACAATTAGAAAATTGGAAAAATTAGAGACAAGTCATACAGGCCACAAACATGCTTAAGAAGAGCTTTTAAAAGAGCATGTTAAAATAACGCAGAAAAGCTGAAAACACGCTGTGAGAGCAAGTTCTACACCCTGGCATAAATTATAAAGAGAAAAATGTTCTGTTGCCTTAAGATATGAAAGGCCCTATAAAAGTTAAAATGTGAGAGCACAAGAATGCCCCAGTACCACGGAAGAATTCTATGACACAGTAACCACACAGGTCTTACGGATCTAAAAACATTGAAAGAATTGGGTAAAGGGAATCCATCCTTTTAAAAAAATCTAGGTAAACAACCATGGGTGAATGTAACAGGGTCGTGACTGCTTGAACCAGTATGCAAATCAGTTGCTACAGTGATAAGCAGCTGCAAGTAAAGAACTATTAGTGAAGTCACGTCAGGACTAGGAGAAAGTCATACCCCTCAACCTGCTTATGCTTCTGATGTCGGAAGCATTACCACGTATGGTCAAAACTACTGAGCAAAGGGTCCTCACCAGACAGCTGAGACAGGCAAGAAGCTTGTTGTTCCCTGAACCAACCAAACAAAATCCCCTGGTATGACTGATGACAATTTCTCCTCCAAGGAAGGTTTCAATAAAGAGGAAACAAATAAACAAACAAAGACTCTTTGTGATTACTATTTCTAATAAGATGCCTGTCTTCCCAGGGATCGGAACCAGATAGCTCTGAAACATCTCTCTTGGGAAGCCCAGTGAAACATCGCTTCAAAGCACGGAATAAATTTGACCCAAGAGCTGCATAATGAAAGCAGTGCAGGGAGCAACGCGGACCTTGGATGGCTCCTTCATATCCAGTCCCCTGTGGGCAGGCAGTTGCGTATCAGCAGCAGATTTCTAACCTCTAGGCAGTCGTACAGCACTTCCCTCATTTGCCAAAATAACAATCAATTAAGAATCAATTGACAATTGTATCAAAAAGCAGCAGAGGAGACCAAGAGGACCAAGGCAGCTGAGCAAGCAGGAAATTACTCAAGACCTCAAATACGGAATCTCAGCAAAAGGAAGCTCAGATACTGGACTTGCACAAGGTGTCAAAAGTGTGCAAATACACACAAATTTAAAAGCCATTATACAGTTGGTTTCCCCAGAGAGAACGGGTTGGAACAACTATAGTACCAGATGACATTTTCCTGACGTGAAAAAACCATAACATCTCTTCTCAGCTAATGCCGGGATCGGCAATATCTATAAATAACAGCACCTCAGACTCATAGCTAGTTTTAAATCAATGCAGATGGACAAGGCAGAAACTCAAAGCCAAATCCCATAAGCTGTTCCATACCAGCACAGCCGTTCACAGATGCAAATTCTCCACTTGAATACACTGTCCAACAATAGCTGATTTTCTGTTTTTCCTGAAATTATATGTATCTTCAGCACAAAGACCAAAACAGGCTGAGCCAGAAGAGATAGCGCATCAAAAAGTCCTTGAAAAACCAGACCAGACGCAGTCATCTTTATCAGGAATAAACAAAGATAATTTCGAACAGCAGTCCACTGGCAACTGTTGCGATAATCTGAGTCAGTTCAGCTTGACTCGTCTGTACAACAGCTGACTCCACATTGAAACTGCTACGGTTAATATAAAATAGGAGTACTAATTGCGTGCAATACCTCAGGCCTTCACAAGGAGAGTGAGGACCCTCCCCTTTACAAACACATTTCATGTCTGAAGACCATCAGCAGTCAACAACAAAGTAAAAACCACTTTGGAGTACACCTGGATGACTACCTAGACAGGCAGCCACATGTTGCACATAAAAAGTATTCCAACATGGAAACAAGCGGAAAAGACAAAGGGAACACAAATACACGTAAGCTAGTGTTCTCTGTGTGGTTTTGCTCACTAGGTACAATTCTTACTAGTGTGTATTAAATTACCCTTATGCCTTGTAGTACCTGACATTTAAAGACCAAGTTCAAATAAAAAAGAAAAAGAAATCTCAACAGAGAGTTTTCAGATCTTGACTAAAAGCTTGAGTGGAGTAAACGGTCCCTAGATAAAAGTCAACTAATAGGTCATTTGCTTGTTACATCTTTATCGTTTCCAGAAGCCCTAAGAGCCATAACAACATATTCAATGGCAAGAGTATATTAGTGTACGTTCTGAAAAATACCAACACTAACCTGAACAGTCAAACTGAGAATGGAAAACAAAGCTGAAACATCAGCAATTAGAACAGAAACACTTTGTCAGATTTTCCAACACAGAGTATTTGGCAAACAGACAAACAAAAAAAAAAATCAGACTTCTCTGGGTTTGTAAACTCTCATTGCGTTGGATTATCTCAGGCCTGTCTGACCAGCATAGTTGCAACACTAGGCAGAGATTGTAACTGAATTTGGGTTTCTGTCTTCAAGTGTTCAAAAAGAAGAAATGGGTAGAAAAAGCTTTATCTCCAATTGCTAGCATCTATCATTTATTTTTGGTTCATTATATGACTGAGATAATTGAAACGAAGGCCAGAGTTATTTGTGTTCTTCACAACCCTGGCTAAACATTACATTCAGACATCTAGCTAGCCCTGAAGTCAAGGAGTTCAGGTTAATATACAATCATATGCAACCCAAGGTTCAAACTCCAAATACATCAGACCCTAAGCAACGAGAGGGAAAAAGCCTTTCTTCAACATCCTCAACAGCAAAAACTTCAGTCTGAGGATTAGGAGAGAGAAGCTCAGTTCATCCTACCTAGCATCAACCTGTCTCACTGTAATGATGCATTTATAATCCCGTTCCTTACTGTAAATCATGTTAAACAGCTAAATACTACAAGATAAAAAGGCAATCTAAAAGGATTGATTACGGTCGACTAGTTTCAGACAGAAGAAAAGAAGTCTTATGCTTAATTTTTATAATTCTATACAGCGAGACACAATTTCCCGTTAATTCCAAGCCTCACTCTGCAACGGTCTGTTTCCTGTTTCTGAAATATTAAAGAAAAAGACACGGCTTCAACAATGTCATCTAATACACAAAAAGAAGGTGTTAAGGCTTTTTAATTCATGCCCCATAGAATGAAAGGGAAAATTGTATATGTTAATGTAACTGATTAAGCAAAGACAGTATGTCTGAAACCAGACTTCATGCTGCCACTGTTAACATTCCTCTTGGATACAGAGGTGCAGTCACAAGCTAAACCTGAAAGAGCCTATAGTTAGATTTCAGGTTCTCTAGGAAGGCTGTACCGCTTTAAAATTTATTGAATGCAGTACTTACTCCGTGTCTGCTCGTTCAATATACAGTCCCGGAATTACCCACAAGAGGTATGATGAAGCATAACGTTCGTCTTAAATTCTTAATGCACTTTGGAAAGAGAAAGCCAGCAAGTAGAAACGTCTCATTTCGACGCAGGGAGTTCTCCCATCTGCATCTGAGCTTCTACAGTATTGCTAAAGTGGAAAACTAACTCTTAGGCAAGCTACAAAGCAGTTTGAGCAACAGTCATGTCAAAATCCCACATCACCATTGCCTTGCGCGAGATGGGAAAGGCAAGGACGTACTTTCAATTCCTTCCAGGTGAGGAGACAGTGACAATCACACAGTATATCAGTATTATAAAAGCCATTAGTAAGTTCACAGTATTCCAACTGAAAAGTGCCAAATCAGCGCCATACATAATTACCCAGAGATGAAAACAAGGCCATTTGCACCCTTCGGAAAGAAATCGAAATGACATTTCGGTTCCGCTGCTTTCAGGGTGAGGCCAGGACAGAGACGGGCATCGCCAGGGGGCGAGGGGACAGGGGCCACCCCCTGGCACCCAGCCCCTTGGCAGCGCAGAGGGAAGCTGACCTTTCTCAATGACAGACATTCACACGGTTTATACCTAGCAAAAGCAGCCACTCCGTATATTTCATAGGCGTTTAATAGAACATTACATTCCC